>JAOXNO010000013.1:39485326-39507877 GCA_028565335.1 Limnodromus scolopaceus
TCTAACATGCTCTAGGCAATCCTGCTTCAGCAGGGGAGTTGGACTAGATGATCTCTATGGTCCCTTCCAACTCTAAATTCAGTGAAATTAAGAGCTCACACATGAAACATTTCAACTTCACAGTTTGAAGTTTTTGTCTCAGGTGGATATATTTTAGAGTTTTTTTAAAGGTTAACATGATTAAGCAACCCCAAAACAGAAGGAAATATTATATTGTCTTGACCAGAAGACTTCTTGAGGTAAAATGTTAATAACTAACATACACTGATATCTAATGCTCCCAGTGCCATACAGTATATGGGAAGCAGATGGGGAGTACTCGTTAACAACTGAGCACCACCCAGGGACCTCCACCACCCCGGGGCCCTGTGTGTATTGCTTCTACATCCTCCCATGAGTCACCCTTTTGCAATAGCTATGAAGAGAATATGAGTTAACCCTACATTTCCCTATCTTGTGCCTGAACATAATGGATCTGACTAGAGGGCTGCCTCCTTTCTTCACCTAACTAGCACTTTACTCTGCAAGGATTCCCATTAAATCCTCAGGGGGCTTTTCAGCAATTAACACAGTGGGAATGGTAGTAATCAGCCCACAACGGGGTCATGCAACAGCCTATTTGCCTACAGGAATACATTAACAGAAAGCTTTGGAAAGGCTTGAAATCCTTCCAAATCTCAAGCTTTTCAAGTCCCTCATAAGGCTGCGATTGTATGCAGCTCCTGGCTAGGAATCACTACAAAGCTGCAGAGCACCTGAGCTGGCCTGTTAAAGCATCATAAGGAACAAACACGAAACACATTAACCTCCAATGTACTAGCTGCAAAGACTCATTAAGAGACTCTCATTGCCTTTAAGAGAACACATGCAAACCCAAGTTTTCCATGTGCATTTTCATCTATACGAGCATTAAAGAAGTGAGCCACTGGCACACACGTTATCCTCCATCTCGATTTGCAAACATCAGATTCTGAACGAGGTCCATGTTGGGATTATTTTGGGTTTTTTTCTTCCTTAAACCAAGTCCCAGGGGAATCCTAGGAAGTATTTTGTTTTTTATCACAGGTGTACCTATACCGAAAATATTTATCTGAAAGTTTTCAATACTAGAATAACAAGAAACCAGTTGTCTTGTACCTACCAACTCAATGTTTTGGAAAATAGGAAAGGTATTTTTTTAACTGACTTGAAAGGGAATATAAATCATATTTGTTGCAAAGGGAGGAGAAAAAGGTTGTATTTCCCAAAGTCAGGCTTATTGATTAGACTTCTAAGTACATTATAAAGCTAAAAGCTGTATTCACCAGCTGCCACACATTTGCTGATGCTGCAGGTCATTTCAGACAGCACAGCTTATATCTTTACCATAGAAGGGTCCATTTTCAAGGTCACTAGAACTATTTCTGTTGAACTTTAATACTGCATCTGCACGTGCTAAATCCTGGATATTACACTATCGACTTACAGAAGAATGACTTTTTCGGCTTGACTACATCGTGTTCACTGAAATTTATATGCTCTGCTTCAGTGCCCTTATTGGAGCTATTCAGCAAGAAGAAAGTTCTGGGTGAGTTTTGGAAGCATCTACTTGTACAATCAAGCACAGGCTCTCTCATGCATTCCAGCTGCTTTTCTGTGCCAGGTAAGGAATTATCAGAGCAGAGCTGTTTCACAAGGTCCCTCCCAGACTTGACTCCCCACTGCCCAAAGGACACACAGGGGGACAGATTTTTGCTAGGTAGCACAAAGAGTGTTACTCTTACCCAAAGAACTCACGTTGCTGGCTCCACCATGTTCTGCCTTTGAAGAGGACTAAAGCAGATCCACAGGGAACTATAACTGGTCCCTGAATATCACTATACCTGCAACATTCACAAGAAAAGCTCACAGGAATAAATAACTATCTAACCTGAACCTTTCCGCAACACAAACCAGGCAATTGCCTGCACACTAACTTCAATTTAAACAAAAGTACCTCCTTGTGTCAGGGCCCTGAGGGCACCTGTAGGCTGTGATTGCCCTGAGTGGCCTCAGCTGGGACCCCAACACAAACCCCTGCCCACCATCCAGAGCTTCATTTAAACTCAAACCCAGCAGCCAGGTCTGGCCTGAGTAGTGATATACGATGTGTCTGTCTCCTACCTAGACTATCTCCACCCCGTCCAGGGCTGTTGATGGCCCCTGTTGCAGCAACCAGTTCTGTCCTGCACGTGTGCACCACCCTGACTAATTTTGGGGGAAAAAAAAATAGAAGGCTTGTATTCTAACCATTAAAACTTAATCTCTTTAATCAGCTAAAGTGAAGTGTCACTACAGTGTCACTGCTCTATGTGAGTGCTTAGAGACTGATCAAATCAATTCTTTCTCTTTGGTGAGCTACACAGAGTGACTTTTTGAGACCTTTTACTTTAATAATTCTGCTTAGACCTTCATAAGAGGGGCTGTCATGGACTTCAGAAATAGAAACATATGTTCCTCCCTGGAGGAGGTGAGGAAAGATTAAAAACCTTGCTACAAGGAAAACTTTCAACAAAATTACGCACAGGTTTTCTTCTATTATCTGCTCCATTCCTGTAGGCTGGTATAATCTCCCATGGGCAGATAAAATCAGGATTTTTCTTTTCAGCTCCACAGTGTAAATGATGGGGCAGAAACGGGTTGTATGTTGACTGAGAAACATAAAATTTGCTCCAGTCATATGGTCTGCACATCACCATATGGTCCTCACCTCTTTCCCTGTCCCCTAACTCACGATTACATCTGCATCTAGCCTATACAGATATTTCCCAGGGCCTAAGATGTTTTGTATCACTGGCTGATATATAATACGCTGTCAAATGGCAGTAATTTGGCTATTTTGCCTGAAGTCAAGTTGGTTACAAAGATTGCTCTGCTTCAGAAAATTCTTGACACACCAATTTACTATCTCATTATGTTCCTGCTCTCTTTAGAGATAATACAGTCACATTAAATGCTCATTAATGTTAAAATTAAGAAAAAAAAATTAAACCCTCATCCTACATCTCTCTGCTTCTCAAATAGCTCATGCCCTAAACAGTTTAAATTTTATCTCATGTACTTGTCAACTAATCATCTTTGGTTGAGTAGCAAGGAGAACTGAACAATGTTTCTGATAAAGCTTATTAAACAGATGGGATTTCTTTTGGGAAATAAATCACAGAAATGCTTACTTTATGAAAAGTACCTTTTTTGAAAGGGAGGACAGGATGGAAGGAGAGCATGCAAAAAGAATTATAGCACTGGGAAACAATTAGTGATCATACATGTGCGCAGTTTTCTGAAAGAACTGAGACTAAATAGCATCACAGGAGTCACAAACTTTGTTTCTTTGCAACTTTCATGTGGAAGCAGGTCACTTTATTAATTCCTGGATGATCCCATGTACCTGTACATTTTTATTACCAGGAGATGCACAACTTCCATCATAACCCTGGGCAGAAACAACAGCAGGTTGATTTGAGTTCGGAAGGGAGATCTTCCATTTGAGGAAAACTCTGCACACATATACTTATATAACCTGTCGTCTTTATGCACAAGTAACTCCTTGTCCCTTTCTTCAGCTGTGTTGCCCAATGACACACTGACTTGGCCATTACCTCCAACATGTACAAGCTTATGGGTTATTACATGCCACCATCGTTTTTTCCACAGCGTATAAAGGCATGATTTGGCCAACTACTTCACCCACAGTCATATTACACCTAGCTCCTTAGAGGCCAGCCCACTTCACCAGGTATCTAGGGAAAGCCAATGTGGTCCACAGCTGCATCTCCAACTTCAGTCAGAGCTGTGGTCAATGCCACACACTGATCAGGTGGGCAGACCCAGAGCAGTTTGGCTGACAGTCACCTTCAGCGTACAGACGGGCCCTTCAGACAGGAGAGGTAAAAGCCTGCTGCACACTCCCACAAGCTGCTGGGCCCAACAGGGGATATCTACACAGGATGAAAATAGATCCAGAGGCCTGCTATCTCTTCAAACAATATGAATCATGGGAACAGGTTGCTCAGGGAAGTCATGGATGCCCCATCCCTGGAAGTGTTCGAGGCCAGGCTGGATGGCACTTTGAGCAACCTGCTCTAGTGGGAGGTGTCCCTGCCCGTGGCAGGAGGGTTGGAACTCGATGATCTCTAAGGTCCCTTCCAAGCCAAACCATTCTACGAAAAAAAAAGACTGAAAGATTATCCAGAAGTATCTTTCTCCCTGGACAAAAAATGTGCATATCTGATATACGGATACTTTTTCTCTGAAAACCAAGGTACAGTTTGTCATTTCGGTAATGTGTCAACAGTCTGAATTGCCTGTACTTGTGCCTTGGAGCAGAAATCTTCCTGCCAGTCATCTGTGACTGAAGAAAAGACAATCATGACAACCTGCATGGTCATGCAACTTCTTTTTGTATGATGTAGAATATTTGGTAGTTTTTACCTTCAAACCTGAGCTTACTGAATGAGTACATCATCCTCAAAGTCCTCTTATAATTGTGAGGGAAAATATATAGGAAAAAAATGTAAAACCATCAGTATCTTTGAGCAAGTGGAAACAAAAGAAAGCAAATTGCCAACCTCTTGTTGCAAGAACTTCTTGTTCTTGTCTTTGTCAACTTCTTTACCTCATTTCCAATACAGTGATCAATATTTCCTACAACACACTATTTCAAAAGTTTTGTTTGTTTTTCAAACATGTTTTGTACTGGAGGTCCTGTTTGATGTGTGAGGTCATGAGCCTTAAAATCTTTGATTCAGCAGAGCACAAACAGTTTTTTTACTTTATACACAGGAAGTGAAAATTAACTTTATCTTTAGGTTACTTTGGAAATAGAGGGTGAGGGAGGAGTCGTAAAACAAAGCCATTTGCACAGTTCCTATTTGCTTTGAACAGCATTGGATTAAAAACTTTAAAAAATTTATTATATAGAAAAATACAACCCTCAGTTTTTACACAGAACAACAGAAGGGTATTTTATGAACTCTAACAGACTTGAAATAGTACATTGTCTTCCCAGAATTAATTTTTTGCCTAACCAATTACTGCCTACATAATGAATTACACACACAATGGGTTTTTTCATGAGGTCTAAATCTGTGTAAGCATAACTGTCTTTCCAAACAGCACTCAAACACACAAAAAAGCTTCATTATGCAGTATCTAGCAGTTTAATATCCCAAAGTCTTAATTCTGGAGGGAAACAGCTTAAATTCCCCATCACCTAATCAGACAGCAAGCTCGCTGCTGTTGAAGGACAAGGTGCTGGAGTTAAGCTCTGCTAGTGGTTGCTCCTGAAGGAGCAAAGGGGAGGAGGAAGAGGGAGGAAGAGGAAATGATGAAAAATGGCCCCTCTGGGCTAAACAGTAGAAGTATCTGCTGAAGTAATAAAAGTTTGTATTTGTACAGCAATTGTTGCCGGAGTTTACACTCAGGGGCTGGTAGTTAATCAGGCTGTACTTAGCAGTACATTATTTCACAGCAGCAGCAGACTTTACAAGCAGAGGAAACAGGCACTCAAGGGCCAAACTCTTCTGGAAGCACCACACCAGATGATCTTCAGCCAGGTGCAGTGTAGCAAGAAGAAAGATATGGCCCTGTCATCAAGAACAGACACACAGATACTTTCACTTGAGCTGCAGTTCTGGCTCATGTTATGAAGGGTTCACAGACAGATCTTTTTACAAGCAGAGCATCTGCTTTGAGTCTTTTCAGGCGTAGTACTTTTTATATTAGGCCACAGATACAAATAAGCTAAACAGGGAGATTAGAAAGCAAGTTATCTCTTTGGCACAGATTTTCATTGGTGTGGGGCCCTGAGGACCAGCAAGGATCTGCCACAATAGGTTGCTGACAGCTTTTCTTCTGCAGTATATTGTCCTGGCTCAATAGCACAAGGTCAGACTGAATGCCTTCTTGTTGCCTTTCTGCTTCTCCTAGGGAGCAATTGCTTAGAAAAATATCCCTTTACTTGACAGGTTTGTAACACAAACAAAAAAATCCATCCTGCTTGTGGTTATTGGACTGATTGCTTAGGAATCAAACAGCAAAAGACTAATAGTGTCATGGTCCCTGAGCCACCAACCACAGCAATATACACTTAAATGCACGTGAATGATAGCTGACTGGGGATAGCCTGGAACAATAAATGAATGAAACTTTTTTTTTTTTTAAACCTAATACTCTCACCTCATTATACAATTAGCAATCAATTCCTTCTCCTTGCAGAAAGCAAGACAGGATAATTAACTGCAAGAACTTCACCACACACCCCTGTATGCAAAACCTCGAGTCATTCTCCAGAACAACATCTACAGTGAGTGTGATGGAAAAGGAGACGGTTGCTTGGAGATTTTAAACCTGTTGACAAATTACAGCTATCTTTGTGCATTCTCAAGATGAGCACTTTAAGGTCGACACTTTTATGTATACAATAAAAGGGGATGCTGTGTGGGAAGTACTGACACACCAAGGCTAAGAAAGAACATCACTTTTTACATTTAAAGAGTCCCTATAGACATAACAGTCCCCTTCTAGGATACATCTGGAAACAAAGTAGAATGCATGTTTTTAATTTAAAATCAATCTATTAGATATAGAAGCTTCACAAAGAGGCCTCCCCTAATGCTCTGGTCTCTTGTGCTCAAGAGGAGAATCCAGCCCACACAGTCGCCTGCCCTCAGCATGGCTGCCAGTATGTTTAGGCATCAGGGCTTCTCAAAATATCATGTCAACTATGTTCAAATACAGTGAATTTTATGAGATCTCCAGAACAAACCCTGTGCTATAATCCCTTACATGTACATAAATTAACCTTGTAATTTATATGTGCTTTGCTTATACACTATCAAGCAAAACATCGATTTGACCATAATTATAAATATCATATATAGATACATATATAAGAGCATTATTATTAGCAGACTGCCAGAGAAGGCTCCAGCAGCAGCCCACTTTTCCTGTACCATAGAATGGTCCGGGCTGGAAGGGACCTCCAAAGGTCATCTGGTCCGACCTCCCCACAGTCAGCAGGGACACCTCCAACTAGACCAGCTCACTGTACACTATTTTACCCCCAAAAGAAAATCCTGCACATCACGGTTTAGGCAGTGTTATTGGAAAAGGCTGTCCTCGCTGGAGCCACAAAGCTTAAACTGTAGAGCTGAGCTCTTGAAGGACACCTACCCAGGGCAATCTTATGGGGCGAGATTCGGGTGTGTTACAGGGCACCCTGCCCCACCAGCGTAGCACAGCTGTGACAGTCCCATGTGGCATCTGTGTAGGGCTAGCTCCATTGTCCTCCCACCCTGCTCCTGAAACTGCAGGGAGGTCTAAGGGTATGATGGATACTTGCCTACATCTGGGCCCTTTCAGGCTCAATAAAGCAGATCAAGCAAAGCCTGCAGGGCAGGTGCTGTGGCAGCAGCATGGCAGCAGCTATCCTTGAAGGACAAGGAAGCAACAGAGGCAAGAGCCAGGAAGGGGGACCTGGGGCACACTGCGTCACCATGCCACACCAGGGGCTTTGCCCACAATGAGCCAGCTGGGAGCCCTTGATGAAGGTTATCATCTGCCTAACACATGATCCCAGAGGTGTTTTGTGTGAGGAAACTTGCCTTCACTTTTAAATAATGTTGGATTTATGATAAAATAGACTTTTTTTAAGGAGACTTCTGCCATGTCTTCTGTCTCCTTAAGTAGGGTCCTCATAGTCTCTTATATGCTAACTGTATTTTCCAGGATGCAAAATGAAGTTTAGAAAAGAAAGATGAACCTTAGCCTCTTTGCATACATCTGAAATTGTCACTTAGACACAGCTTCTGCTGTTGGTATCCAATGTCAACAGCAGAATTGGAACACCAATAAAAAAACATCGTCTTAGCAAGTGCATTTCAGCTTTTCTTCTTTCTTATTTCTTATATTAATGACAAACATGCTGCAGATGCTGTTTTGGAGATAAATACTCAAAACACTATTGTTAATTTCCTCATGAAAGCAAGGGTATAGGTGATTTATGACTATGAAGTGGTTTTTATTAGATAAATAGAGCTGCCTATATGAAATTTGCTGATCTACAGTTTTGTTTTTAATGCCACCATAATGCTACTATTCCAAAAGGATTTACAAGCTGTTTACAGAAAGCAAAGTACAAGCCCATAACACAATCAAGCATTTAGCTTGGTCAAATTTAGAGGAAACTAATCCATGCAATCCAGTTATAATGAATTGAAAACAAAAACTGAATACAAAGCACTGAATATAAATCTGTATGAGAGATTTTAATAATGTACTTATATTTACTTTATTCAAATTTGTCACCCAAAGAGGACAGTAATGATGGTGTTATAAACACCACAATTGATATTATCGGTTTACTTGCATTAAATATATTTAGCAGTTTACATTGGATTTATATTGACCTCTGGGCTTCAAAAAAAAAAACAAAACCAGAAAATACAAGAAAATAAGGGCACTATGCAGTAACAGTATACAGCTGTATACTGGTATACAGCTGTATACTGTGTATATCTCTTCCTGGTATGAGAAGAAAAAAGAATTCTAGGAAGTTGGCCAAAATACAAGTCCATCACAAATACTCTACTAACATGCTTTCAATTATAAAATCTCAAAGGAATCAGAATGTCCAAATTACAAGAATGAAAGATAAACCTGAGCAACAAGGGCGGCACCTCAGCCTGTGTTTCTGAGAGATGCTGACACTCGCACTCAGGGGGAACAGCAAATGCTCAACACAGCTCACTGCTGGGCCTTCAGTGAACACAATTGGTTTTCCTGGTATTTTTCTGGGCTTCAAAAAATTTAACACATTTTGATTTCATCTTCTTGGTTTACAAGAATGCCGATGTGAATTCTCTGTCTAGACTCTGAGTTATGCTGCATTTGGGAATAACGTGGGGGCTTCTCCTCCCCAGTTTTGGGTGAGATGGCCAAAAAAGGCTTCACAGTGAATCTTTGTTTAAACAAATAGACTTTGGAGGATTCCAGGGGGGCAAAAATAAAGAGGAGAAGCCTTACAGTAAGGACGTGTTTTCACCACCTAGGCTATACAAAGCTCAGATAAGATGCCTCAAAGTCTGGCCCATTTTCTATAGCACCATCGTTCCCAAGCTGCACTGGTACATGCAGCATGAACACTAGGGTCAGAGTATTCACAGCTGAAAGCACCAAGGGTCAACTGGCAGTCACTCTAAAAGCCCAGTTGCTGGTACGATGCTCCGCACCAAAATTAGCAGGTTTGAAACTTATTCCCCATCCCACCACAATCATATCCAGCTTAAAAAGAGGCTCAGCGCAGTCACGAGGTCTGAAGGGAGTGCACACACTGGTGTCTTCTCAGACCCAATAAAGAATAGATATCAGCATCCCCAAATTAATCTATCCTGAATCAACGATCATCAGCTCCGGTTATTCAGTTCCCCTGCTCTGCATTATCAGACAGTCTCACAGAAAGAGTTTATACTTATTTGTAAGCAACCCATGTCCCTGTTAGAATTTCTGGTTTCGTTCCACTGTCTTCCCCCCTCCTCCCACTTTTTTATTTTAGGTCTGCAGATGTTTTCACAGACGGGAAAATTTTATTCCATTCTTCCTCTAGATGACCTTCGACAATTCTAGCTTATCAGATGGTGTGCACACTTACATACAAAAAGAAAGAATGCAAATGTGGATCTTGTTTTTAATACTGATTAAATGCATTAGAATAATTCTGTAAGTTTTATGCTCTATCTTGCATAATTTTAAAACAACTTTAAGCAGTACCTGACTACTTCTGCGAGCTGCCAGCATAATGCACCTAGGTTATCATCTTCATTTACCAGCCACTGACATCCACTGGGATTGCTCATGGCAGGTAAGGACAATGGAAACACTAACTCTTCATTGAACAAAACTTCCCATAAATCAAAATCTATTCTTGTTCATATAATAGAAAAAAGTTTAATTAAACTAAGAAAATGGAATGGAGGAAAGAGTCTGTAAGCTAACAGGAGAACCCAGCCTAATGAAGGAGAATTCAACCTTAAAAGTGAAATTGAAATTTCTTGAGTCAAGATGTAAATCCACAAAATTTGACTATGGTTTTATAGTGTCAGCTCCTGTCAATCACTCACAAAATTAGCAAAGAAACACGACATCAGAATAAATACTAAAATTAAAGAGGAGTTGAGATTTACTATTACCTTTTGAGACTTCTCTGTCATGTTTTTCATTAGGCACTGACCTTTGGGAAAAGGTGTTGAGCAACAAGTCTCAAGGGCAAATTGCTCACTCCAAGGATAGCGGTGGTGGCAATGGAGTGGCATAAAATGCAGTCTCTTGCTAGTAATAATTTCCCTCTAAAGCAGGATTCTCTATATCTACCCAAAGAAAGGTCCCCCTCCTACCTCAGCTAAGCCAAAAAACTCTTTAGGCACTAGGCACTGATTGCAATTATCTATGATGATTAATATTACTTTGATTTTGTCAGCCTGTCACCAAAGGGGAGCTCGGTCTAGCTCGCTGTAGGAGCAGCAGGGCAGAAAATCATCAGTTCCCACACGCCCCTGGCTCCTGCAGAAAGAGTAGAGGAGCTGGGTAAAGAAGCAGCGCTCCAGGCAGGAGCAGGGAGAGGAGGAATGACTGCAGGGGGGCAGGAGGTGGGGAAAATGATGAAATCCGGCTCTGACATACCCAAAGCACAGCTGATAACATTAAGATTTTATAGTAAGTAACAATAAGTATGCTTTCCTTGCTCTCTTCTTGTATCAGAGTGTGCTAAACCATTCTACGATTCTATGCTGCCTGGGTATAATAGTGAAAACTCATGCTCACTTGCCCCCTTTTTGTCTGCACTTTTCCATTGTCCAGCTAATAAAGGCCAGGAATAGTACGACTTCATTGCCACTAAGCCAGCTTCATCCCCATTGCAAGAAAGAACAAGATTTCGTTCCAATTAATTAATGATTACTATAATAAATTATAAAACAGTCTGAATTATTAATTATCCAGATACAAATATTCCTGACCCAAAAAGTATTTGACAGCAGTAAAGACTTGCTTACACAAAGAGGAGTTATAGATGAATCCAGAATAATAACTCCCAGACCACTCAGACCACAGACCTTCATTCTGGAATAAAATCGAGAAGTTCATGCATGGAGTTACCTGGGAGTCCATTCTAAACTCTGAATTCAATCACCCCCTTCCTCTGCATTAGCTCTACAGTGCAGACCAGGCTACATAGTTAAATTGCAACTCAAGGCAGGAACAAGTGGCAAAATTGCTCCTTAAGGAATTATCACAGACTTTTTTTTATTATTATTTGGGCTAGCATTATTCTAACTATGCATAACTCTCATAATAAGCATTTAATCAACTAATCCAATCACCCAGCACTTTTTCTGTCCCCTTTACGGAAGGCTGGGTTCCTATTTGCTCATATCTAACAAGCAACTTTGTACACTCCATTAGATTTTGTCTCTAGAGCCTGGTTCGAATTCCACACACTCTATTCAGTCACCTTCAAAGCACTTATACAATGGTTCATCACACCTAAAGCTTACTACAAATTCTGCTGCAGGAAATCATCAGGTTTCTTTGGCTTAAAAATTCCCACAAGTCTAGTCTTCAACAGAGCTGGTGTTTGCTCTGGGACCATGCCATTTGCTCCCCAGCAAAACGCCTCTTCCAAATACCTACACTACAAATTTGAACTCCAAATGTGACAGCTGAGAGGAGGTCATTTTGATCCACGACAGAACCCATAACAGGGATTCTGCTGTGTACACTCATTCCTCAAATGGGGCGCACAGGTGGAAGCAGCAGTAGCAATCTTTCTTAGTTTGAGACATTAAACTGAGCAAAACAAAGACTGAAGCAGTGCAATTGCTTCCCATAGTATCATGGGAGAGGAACCCCAAGAAGAGAAATTACGCGTTTAAATTCAGGTTGAAAGTGGAACAAGAACAAGAAGCCACAAATAAATTTGGGGTGAAAATTAGAAGGCGGCTTTTTAGCCAGTGTAGCAGCTAACCTCCTGGGGAGAGTAGAGGGCACGCAGGACTCAATCTCTTTCTGATTATATGCCAGCACTGTTAGGGGAGCAGGAATTTCATTTGAGTTCAAAAGATCTTTTCTAGTCTTCCATTTCTATGATGCAAATCAAGAAGTTTTTCATCCTCTGGACAATTCTAACTCCCCTTTCCATATTTTTATTCATCTCAGGCTATAATAATGTATTTTGAAACAAGAGATTATTACATAGGAAAGCACAACCCACTCTTTTTAAAGGTGGGCAAAGAGAAGCAAGGAGCATATGTGATGTGGCCAAGGACAGGCAGGAGGACTCCTGCGTAGCAGGGATTTGGACAGAAGTAGGTCAGGTTTAACCAGGGGACTGAGCAGACCATTAACCAGGGTAATGACTGGCTTAAGAGTGGCACTTTGTGCTGTAGGATTTTACTTGAAGAGTGTTTGTGTACCTACTAAGTCACTTCTAGACTTGTCAGAAGAGATTGAAAGGACCATTGAAACGGATGTAAGGCCCACTTAGAGCTTAATGTTTTTTCATAAGATGGAGCTCTGCCCTATACCTTTCCTATAACATCACATAAACTGCTCCTTCACAATTTTCCTGCCACCTCCCCCTGCTTCACCCCCCCAAGACTGTTTCTTCAAGCCCAAAATCTCAGAATTCTACTCAGTGTTTTTAGACAGAAAAATATTATTTGTAATTACTTGAGAACACATGGTTTTGTTGTGGAAATGTATTCAACATGCCATTCTTGGAGAATTACTGAAAAATAAAGATACCTGAAAAAAACAGACTGCATGTTTTTTCCACAGTTAGCAGCTGTTACTATCTGATGAACTAAGGGGTTTTTTGCAACAGTATAAAATAGAAACATGACCACAGATGTGAATATGGAGTGATGTTATCATTTTAATTTCACCAAGTTTTATTCCTTGTCTCACATATTTTGGCATGAAATTATAGGGTATTTAAGACACTACATAACTTCTTTTTTCTATGTACATAAAGTTTCTGAGGAAAAATTAGCTGAAAAATTCCAGTTCAGTTTGTCTAAGACGGATCCAGGGAAAGTAACTAATAGGTGCCACCACTGCATTTAAAAAGGATAAAGGAACAAAAGGCAAAAAGAGAGGTTAACTTTTTCTGATTCCCTATCTGAAAACAACCGTCACAGAAATATAAAACTCTTAGCTTCTGATACCACTAAAGTGATGTGATCTTATATGACAGACCTGTCAAAGTGAATTTCTAATATATTGATTCACAAAAAGCCATGTTGAAATGGTCTGACTTACACTCATAAAAGTCAAGAAGTTCCAAATTGAGGCTAGAATTTGTCTTCAGCTCCCCTGGTTGTGCTGAGAGGGCAGTAGGCAGGTTACACTACATTCTCCCTGTTGGCAGACTTCTTCAGTACGTGGCCGTAATTCTAGCCTGGATCAGAAACATCTTGTGTTGGTGGAATTAAGTCACTAAACTTTACCTGAGTGCAGCTATTCAATTATTGACTCAGGATCAACGCTTTTCAGAAATAAGTTTTTGTGGTTAAATTAATGAACAAGAGCAGGGACTAATAAGGGGAGTCCCTGAAGGGCCTAAAATTAATGCTCACAGACAAGAATTACTCTATGTTGCTGGAGTAAACACAGCTGCATCTTAATAAAATAACACTAATGTAAGTCTAGACCAATGTGAAGGTAGAGACCTGGTAACCTTAGAAGAAAGACTCTTTTAGAAAAGACCTGAAAAAAAAAAAAAGAGAGAGCCCTCAAGATAAAGCTCAGGTAGGGAATTTCCTTCAGTAGCTACTGACATTCAGCAGCTCTGCCTGTTCTTCCAAATCATACTTATTTAACTTTCTTCCCCAGCACTCACACTTAGAAACCTTGTCTTTAAGAGCTGATTCATTCCAAATAGTTTTTCTAGTGGTTGCTCACTGCAGGAACGTTGGCAGACCTGCGCTAGGACAGCAGCAACTCACGGTCACAGTTCATTATGGTCCTCCCTTCGGAAGAGTATCTTTCTGCTGACAGATGGGACCTGCTGGGGGAGATCTCTGCTTTGCTCTATGTACAAATACATCCAGCCTTCAGCAGAGTGATGGCAGAACAATTTAAACCACAGTATATCATGTGCACAGTAAGTCCTTGCACAGCCACTTTCTCATATGTAAAAAAGCACCAAATTACACAGCAGAATGGAAGCAGAGGCAGAGCATGTTTCTCATCTTTTCTAAGAGCTATGTGTGGTTTGTAGGCTTCTACCTCCAACACTTCACAGACACCTGCGGAGAAAAGATGACTCCATCTTTCCAAGGATACTTTGCAAGTTCTGGCTAATACATTTTGAAAAAAAGTTCCAGTGGAATAAATCTCTTATGTCAATTATCCTCCAATTTATTTTCCTGGAGTTAAATTAAATTTAGCTCTGGGTACCCACCTGATCTTTCGCAAATGAAGTATGCCTCTTCATATTAATTTAATGATGTCTGTTCTTAAAAAACATTCATGTCAGCAACCCATGATGCATAAGCAAGAGAAATTTGAGCATGGTAGATGATCTAGATTTGAAAAAACTCAAACCAATGACAACTTTGAACACAAATACTGAGAAGTGTTCCTGACTAGCATTAGAATCAAATAGACTTCAATTTTAACTAAAGTCCTTGAATATTAATGTTCATGGGTTGAAGTGGTGAGTCTGAGGCAGTCACCATCTCTCTTCAGGCTGCTTATATTGGATTCATTAGCAATTTATCATTGATGTAAAGGCAGAATTCAATTCCATCTGTGAGCTCCAGAGCACATAAGACTTGGCATACCTGATGAATTGCAGATGAGCAGGAACTGGAGTTACCATAATAGAGGTTAAAGACTTCTGGAAGCTGCAACAATTTTATGGTATTATGCAGTTTGGATGATAATTATAGCCTTCAAAAGTAGAGTTTAAATAACTCCTTAAAGGAAGCAGTTGCATAAACTTGGAAACATACTACATATTTTAATCTCAAATATCAAATTAGAAGATTGTTTTATGGATTTCTAACAATTTATAATTCCTTTCAATTTTTTGAGCTTCAATTTGATATTATTCAATTCACATTTCTTCCTAAATGTGAAACACAATCTAAAGTGCAAGCATTGGGCCAGTCTGGGCTACATGAACAATGTCAAATAGTACTTGGAGCCAGGGAAACTAGCATGGCAGCAGAAGAGAAAGACAACACTTGCCAGAGTAGGAGGGGAGCAGTTTGGCCCATTAAAGGCAGGTTAAATCTTAGGGATTTGACTGCTTTGCTTACATAAACAAAGTTTTGATAACACAAAGGCTATCCATTTACCTTTCTCGTTTGCATGAGAACAATTAGATGAAAGTGTTGTTTGTGACAAATAGGTTTCCTAGAAGGCTGTCCCTGTAAGATTGCAGAAGATAGTGAGGTACCACACTGTCCAGAATTAAGTAGCAATAGTGGTTCTTTCTAAATAATACCAGACCCTGTCTTTAAGGCTTATTATTTGACCATATATATTATTAAGTGTTTTGGTGCCCAGAGTAGACATCAGAAAGTCATTAGAGGAAAGTAACAGTAGGGGATAGGAATAAATTAATCAGACATATTACTGTAAAGTCACCTTCTAAATAGAAAATGCCTCCATTGGTACATCTTTCTCACCATTATATTATAATTTAAAACAATTAAATGCAATGGCTGGGTTTTGCACACAAGCATAAGCAGAGAAACAGACACCACATGCAATGTAACAGGGAAATGGAAACACAAAATATTAACTCAAACTTGTGATCCACAGTTAAATTTGTGTGCAATAAAATGGAAATGTCATGTGTGATCATGGTTTCACCGTGTGTGGACATACATTGATTTCTGAACTTTGCAAAGCATTAGTTTGCCCTTTAAACTAAACTAGGAACTAAACCTGTAGTTGTATAAAGGTCACTGAAGTGTAAAGATACTTACTACTCTAGAGCTTGACCCTATGCAAAAATAAGTAGTGAAAAGCCGAATTCAACTGAATTAATTATAAAAGGTATTTAATGTAATATTTTTCTCTTTGGAAGCTACTATTACATTATCAGCCACAGAATAAATACTTTATGCATAGCTTCATGAAATGAATATAAAACTGAAAACACAATCTACTTTACACATAATGGAACAAGGAAGCATAAAAAAGTGACAGCGAAGGAATTGCAAAGTTACCAGAGTAACAGGACCAGAAAGAACATATTATCCTGTCCGCAGCTCTTCTCTCTTTTCCTCTTCCTCCCACCACCCCAATGAACTTTTATTCATACATTACTTTTCAAAAAATCCTCACATGGAAATCAGATACTAAGTAAGATATAAATAAGAGTTTCATGTTTAAGGATCAGTTCCAAGAGAAAATTTCAAGGCAAGGCATCACATCCTACCACCAGTGTATTTCACATGGAGAGGAAAGATTGCTTCAAACGGAAAGGGGGGACCAGCAAGGAAGTTGGGGAGAAAATTGAGGTTAATACTACAGGTGTGAATAATACAACTGATAGAAAAGCATAGAGCTGTGAGGGACCTTAGAATTAAGGACAAAAAAAAAGCTTAAGTGCAACACAGTTATCTTCTACCTCCACCCTCTGAATGACAGAGAACGAAAATAATTTCAGCAGCTGCAATTTTGAATGCAATGGATGTGAGCAGAAAGGAGTAGGATGCTGTCACTGAGAGGACAGATGACAGTTTATTTGTGTTAGATTGAATCAAACCCTGAAATCCTTTTTTTTTTTATTTCATTCAGAGAGAAGCATGTTGAGTCAAAGGCATTCTTCAATCCAGCACTAATTTATCTGAGTTATAATTCAGCTACGTTACCAGTGATTGGCCACTCATAAAACTTTTTCTGTGAGATGCAAGAAAGGAGATGGAAAGATAGTAATCATTTTAAATATAAATGAGATACAAGAGCTAATATAACACTTGCAAGTGATTAAAATCTGAAAAGGAAAAAATAAAAAAATGAACGGGAAAGCTGGAGCCCATCTGGGTATTATCTAAAATTAGAACAAGTGATTATACAAGCAGCCAGAGAGTAGGTATCTCCTACCAGTCCCAAAAACAAAACCAAAGCAGTAATGGAGCTATAGAAAGTGTGGCAGATGGAGAAAAACAGTCAGGTAATAATGGATTTTCAGACTGTGTTATGTAAACAAAAAATGCATTACTTTCATTTTTCATCTTTAAAAGAGAGATATAGATTTTTAAACAAGCAGAATCATCATACTTCCCGTGATTTGTTGTGTTCTAGTGTCCTCCAATGGATAGTGTTGAAAATGCTTGCTCTATAATAGTGAATCAGAATAACAGCTGTGCCTCACTTAATGCTTTTTGTATGGCATTTATTGCAAAATACTGGGAAGGGGGAACAATACGAGATCTTACAGACTCTTCATCTCTTTTCCTATATATAAACAGACATTGTCACTACCAAATTATCTCATCTTCAAAAAAGGAAGGAAGTGTGACTTTTTATCAGGTTGAAGCAGTGCCACCTGAGGACCCAGAGAGTCTGATACTGACTGTAGCCATTCGTTCATCTTGTGAACCCAGAAAAGGAGAAAAAACAACAGCATAATGAGAGTGTAGGCAGCCCTCAGGAGCCACGTATAGGAGAAAGATCTAGCAGTCTCTGGAGATGCATAGCACAGCTGACAGTGAGTCTCTGGAGCCACAGCTTCTCTCCCTTCTTTCCAGCTGGCAAATTTGAATAAAACACCACTGAAGAAATATTCCATACTTTCATGTCTAAGTGAGAAAACACTGAAATCAGCACTCATTTACATTGGTTTAGTTGATGATGTACTGCTTTCACGTGGAGAAGTAGCAAAAATGGGGATGGTTTCTTTTCTTTTTCAAAGATCTAGGTATAAAACTGGCTCACATAATTTATAATCTGGAAGAATGATGCCCTAACAGCTTTTCTACGTACAGGAATTTGCTTTAGTCATTTAAGGCTTCTTTACATGGCAAAGTTAATGCACAGTTAAGTTGGTGTAGCAAACTTCTGTCCCTGGGTCAGCTGACAGCTTCCACTAGCCATGGCTTCCCTCTGCTGCTGAGCACTGATCCTCATCACTGTCAGTGTCTTCTGCCAGCTGCAGCTGACTTAGTCTTGCCTGCCCTATTCCCTAATCCAGTCCTTGCATCTCTTCCTGGCTACGTTCGCTTCTTCCAAATGCTTCCAAGCAACATCTTTCTTAAGATAAGCTTAAAAGCCATGGATACAGGCAATGAAATAAACTTGCATTGGTCACTGCTTATGTGGAAACTCATGATGCCTGTGTGCAAGGTGGATTATCCTGCTTCCAAAGAAAATTAAGGTACTTGACACACTTAGTAGGTACTATAGATATGGAAATATAGAATAGTTCGGGTTGGAAGGGACCTTTAAACGTCATCTATTCCAACCCCCCTGCCATGTGCAGGAACACTTTCCACTAAATTAGGTTGTTCAAAACCCCATACAACCTGACCTTGAACACTTCCAGGAACGAGGCGCCCACAATTTCTCTGGGCAACCTGTTCCAGTGTCTCACTACTCTCAGAGTAAAGAATTTCTTCCTAATATCTAATCTAAAGCTACCCTCTTTTACTTTAAATCCATTACCCCTTATCCCGTCACTACAGGCCCTGGTAAAAAGTCTCTGTTTCTCTTACAAGTCCCTATTAAGTACTGAAAGGCCACAAGAAGGTCTCCCCAGATTTCTCTTCTACAGGCTGAGCAACCCCAGCTCTCTCAGACTGTCCTCATAGGAGAGGTGCTCCAGCCCTCTGATCATTTTCATGGCCTTCTTCTGGACCCGCCATAATTGGCCCCCCTTCCTTATGTTGGGGGCCACAGAGCTCAACACAGTACTCCAAGTGGGATCTCACAAGAGTGGAGTAGAGGGGTAGAATCACCTCCCTTGACCTGCTGGCCACCCTTCTTTTGATGTATCCCAGGATATGACAGGCTTTCTGTGCTGCAAACACACATTGCCAGTTCATGTCCAATTTTTCATCCACCGTATCCCAAAGTCCTTCCCCACGGGGTTGCTCTCAGTTCATTCACCCCTAGTCTGTATTGATACCCAGGATTGCCCTGACCCAGGTGCAGGACCTTACAATTGGTTTTGTTGGACTCCTGAAGTTCACTTTGGCCCACTTCTCAAGCCTGCTCTGGATAGCATCCCTTCCCTCAAGCACATCAAAATGTGTGAAAGAGCAATTAGCATAGAGTAGGTAGTGCACCGTAAATTTACATCCTGATTTATTTTGTGCCAGTTTACCTATTAGATATAGCTTTCAATATCCAAATTCAGTGAAAGCAATCATACGACACCATCCCACTGGTTCATGTCTCCAGGGATTCATGGTCCTGCCAGCTGAAGATAATGCTTAATTTTCTTCAGACATCCTTACACGCATCCGTGTGCAGGTCTTAAGCAGGTAAAACACAGAAAAAAACTTAAGAACTCGGAACTATTGCATGTTATTGGCAGCAAGCATGTGATTGATGATCTCTGCCAAACTTCGGAGATTTAAGGGCTTTGACAGAAGTATACCTACACCTTAAGGTCCTGTGTCCTCTTACACCTCTCAACTTCCTTCTATAACACATAACTTCTTGGATTTTTCTCTTCCTATTTTCTTGAAATATTGCAACACAGAACATCTCTAGAATAGGTTACAACTTAGAAGTACAATTGGTGCCCAGCAATCTAATAGACTTCTAATAGCTTAACATAAAAACGCAGCTTTCATTAGTTAAAATGCAGAAAAAAAAAGAAAAGATCAACTAAATACACAGTTATTTTGAATAGAAGAATCCATTTAAAGTTGAAGACCACAGCAACCCACTTAACTCAGCTCCTCAAACAACCACCACTGTTTCATCACTGTTACCTGGATTTAAAATACTAAGTGATAAAGAATTCCATATATCCCATCAACTGCTCCATTCAGTCATCATCTTACATACCTTCTCATAAGGTATGGAACATAAATTTCATATTGTTATTATATATAAAAAGGAAGACTTACTAGGTTTCTTTACTGTAAATTCAGTAACTGCAGATCTGTCACTACTGCTCAGTGTGCTTTGAAGATCTCTTTCTCACAAAGTCATAGAACATCCTTTAATTCCTTCCAGTACAAAGTTTAGTAATATACTTCAAAGTCCCCTTGTACACAGAGATGTCTGACACATTCTCAAATTCCCTGAAACAAAGATCTGTACTCTTGCGTCTAGCTCCTTCAAAAGAGAGTGTCCAACAGTTTCACATTCCATTAAAAACCCAGGGAGGGGTTCTAACATCTGCTATTCTTGCAGAAAAAAAAAATTCTGGTTTCAGAATTCTTTAAACAGTTCTTTAAAACAGTTTGAACTCCCTCCTGTCTTTCATGTCAATCTTTTTTTTTTTCTCATCAGCAAATCCAATCTCTGAATTTTTTTGGTTTTTTCTTTACGATCTGCAAGTAAACAGAAAAGAAGTCAGACACAAACACTGTAACAAGCTTTAGATGGTTTTGGAGGTGTTGCCCAAAGAACTTAAAAAGTGATGATTTTTCACCCTCCCCAGAAGGATTTATGATTTTAATAAGCCCAAAGTCACATAAAAACTTTTATGAAAGCACAAGAGAGCAAAATCCATTAGCAAAGAAACAAATTCTTTTTTAGGATCTGATGTTCAGAGGAGAATGCAAAGTGGAAATCCTGTTTCTTGAGCACAGAGCCAGACCTTACTATTAATGTGAGTCAGTGGAAAAGTGCTTGCCCCAGTTCCCTCACTTGCTTTTACAAGTCGCTTCTTAGAGGTAACAATCAACCAGCCCACAAGCTTCCAATATTGTATCCTCGAAATTTCATTTCAAAAACCTTTCTGCAGAGGGGCTTGAAGGAAATCCCCCACTATTCTCCCCAGTCTATTTTCAGCTTACTAGGTGGCTTTGAGAAGGGATTTATGCTCAGAGAATCTTTTTTCCTTTTCCCTTTCTGCA
The DNA here is from genome assembly GCA_028565335.1 of Limnodromus scolopaceus. NCBI lineage: Eukaryota > Metazoa > Chordata > Aves > Charadriiformes > Scolopacidae > Limnodromus > Limnodromus scolopaceus. The sequence continues at coordinate 39,506,395 of JAOXNO010000013.1, forward strand.
CAGGTCCAGAAACATAAGGGCTGGTCAGTGCAGCCATACAAGAGCATTACTGTCCTGGTTTCAGGTAAAACAGAACCAACTTTCTGTTCAGTAATTTTACTTCTTGGCTAAGCCTAGGGGCTTCAGAGAGGCTAACTCTCTGAAATTAAGAGCATATTGTGCAGAAAACTGCTAATTCCCAGAGTGATAGGGCCTGTGTTTATTGTTGATGTCAGGAAGCAGTATGTAGAGAGGCTCTTGGTTACACTTATTGTTATAACAGCCAAGGTCAGCCAATTTAGTTATTTGCCCCATTGGAGAGTCAGAAACAGAAAAGTGTTGAGGGATCTCACCTGCAGGGAGGAGCAGAAAGGACAGGTGACCAAAACTCACCAACAGGGTATCCCATCCCATCTGCCCCATGCTTAGTATAAAGGCTGAGGGATCAAAGGGTCTGCTCTCTTTTCTTCCATGGTCGACGGCCTAGGACAATTCTGTCTGTTCGTCTGTGTTTGATCCCAATCCATGCATTCCTGACTCCAGAGCTGGAATCCAGTTCCCATTCATCGCTGAGTCCAGTCTGGGACTTCCCCAGTGCCTGCCGGTGACGGGACTGTCATCCTGGGAGCTTGATACGGTTTTGTATGTACTGTATCTATTTTCATTACTTCCTTTTTATTTTATTATTAATATTTCATTAAAGTAGTTTAGCTCCTTCTAAACTCGTAAATCTCTTTATCCTTCCTCCTCCTCTCCTTGGAGCAAGAGGTTGGAGGAGAGCATCTCTTGTCTCATAATTGGCCAATTTGACCTAAACCATGACAATCACTCAGGGTGCAGGGCTTGTGGCATACCCTACTGCTCAACCCCAGCAAGGCTTCGCACCTTGAAACCCCTGGGAAGAGGGTCACACTTGAGCTTAGCAACTCCTCCTACCAAGTGAAACAACTGAAAACCATTCCAGTTTCATCAGTTTCTCTTACAATTTGCCAAACAGCTTTAGTGGTAGCCTTTGCAAGAAGCCCTGGGCCCTGTGCAAGGCCAACAGGATGCACCAGAAGTGACTATCAGACCCAGTGAAGGAAAAAATATCAGATCACAGGACACCGCAATTGACAGAAATGCTAATCTAGACCTGCTCCTGCCTGTGGATCTCAGTTAAAGGGAAGAAAGGAAGGAGAGAAATGGCAGCACCAGAGAAAGAGACAACTGCAACCAACATACTGTGACCTGTGAGTGCACAGTAAGTACCCCAGTGTCAAAAGGCAGTCTTGCCTCTATTTAAATCATAAGCACGGATGTAGGTAGCTTTACTGAAAAAATATTCAAAGAAGCCTGCCTAGTGATCCTCTTTTTAAATGAATGGGGTTAGGTTTTTTATATTTAAAGGAAGCAACAGTTCTAGATCAATGGTTCCCAACCAGAACTAAATTTCTACATGCAACTTCAGCTGAGAAAAAATTAACAAAACAATAGTCCAAAATTTTCAACACACAGTAACACA
>JAOXNO010000013.1:39507977-39525456 GCA_028565335.1 Limnodromus scolopaceus
TAAATTTCTACATGCAACTTCAGCTGAGAAAAAATTAACAAAACAATAGTCCAAAATTTTCAACACACAGTAACACAAAACACAAGAGCTCTACCTCGCTATATATTTATTTAAAAGAGCACATACAGATGCATACAAGCAAAAAATATTTTTATTTACTACATTTGTTTCTTTTCTCCAGTTAGAGATTTTGCCCCAAATATTCTGAAATTCTCTATGGGTCCATAAAATATCCAAGAGTTAATCTGAAGTGTATGATTTCTATGTGCCAAGCAGGTAGAGTTCTTTGCAAATTCAGAAAATTACCACCTTGAAAAAAACTGTCAAAAATGTTAAACACTATTCTAACTTTACTCCCACTCAGTAGCAAAATGGTGTCACTGAAGTTGAAAAGAGCAAAATTAAGATAAATGCCACAATTTTTGAACTGTCTGATGTCACCTCTTTTCAGCAGCAAGAAAGCTGTGTCTTTCAAGATCTAAAACAAAAAACAACCATCCCAAACTTCTAGAGTCCATTTCTGCTCACAGTATGTTTTTCTGTACAGCTTCAGATTATTCTACGTAATAGAATCTTTCCCAGGTGAGGTATCGCTATCTTTTCTTTCCTATTACCACTAGACCTGTAAGTACATTAAGAAAGACTTGGCACAAACTGATTACTTTAAAATTCATTCCATGACTCTGCACTGGCACAAACTGGTTGCTCTAGGCCTTGAAAGAATGCCAGATTTACGGGCTGTCTTCAGTAACTGCCTGTTTTACCTGCATCAGTTTAAACAGATGTATAGGATAAGTAGATTAAATATGCCCAATGTCATAAACATGACTCATTTTTGTAAAAGTCTTAGCATCACAGAGCAGAGCTCTTTCTGCTGCTTAAGAGATTAGGTATCAAGAGTCTGGGATGTGCAAGTAGTGCATTAAGATTACAAAAGAGATGTCCCTTGAGAAGCCTTACAAATGACTGGTATAGGGATATAAAGTGCTTTAGAAGGAAAGTTATCTTCTCTTTTAGTTATCAGAAAGGAACCAAATCAGGACTTAAAATTTGCATGCTGCACTAATGTAAGGTGATGCAAACAAGGAGCTGCATTATGCTTGGGTGGTGTGAAGAGAGACAGCCAAAGGACCTCACATCCATGGGGCTTGGCATAAATATACATTCCTCGACACATACACTGTAAGTTAGCTAACTTCTACTATGCCAAGTTTTTAGAAAAATGAAGTATTTCCTACCCTTGAAACTCTGTAACGATATTTTCTTCCTGCAGAAATGATTTTTTCTTAAATCAGCTCACAGAGTGCACTTACAAAAAAAAAATAGAGTAGTTAGGCTTGCAGGATAAACATATACAAATTCTTCATAAGCAAACCTCAGTGTTTTAATCAAAATTAGTTGTGTTGATAAGCAGAAACATTGGTTAAGAAAAAAATTCTCATCCAAAGCAAAACTATAAAAGCAAAGTATAATATTCCTCTCTCTTCATTTGTTTAGTGCACTATCAGTAAAGGCAAGTATAAAAATTCCATCTCACAATCTGCTCTAAAGCATATTCAGGAGGGAATTGGAAGTGCTGCAGTGAGCTGGGTCAGAACAAACTGCTGAAGATTTAGAACAAAGATACAGTTTACAACCCGAGTCCTCTGTGACTTGAGTTACAGAATTATCCCTGTGATAAATCACCAGTACTACAGAGCACACAATATTAGAGAGGGGATTTATGGTCCACTTGTCATAAAAGTTGTAGATGCGGAAATACTAAAAATTATTTTCTATTGGAAATCTGAAGGAGTAACGTATAACAAAGACATTCCCTATATTAAAGGAGAGCATTACAGTCATTTTGAGTCAGTGAGGTGAAGCTCACATGCAATCATCTAGCTCCCTGGATTTGGTCTGCCAAACAGTGAGCAATCAAACTGTACAAGATGTCGTTGCTCTGTAAAAGTCTGTTCATCTGTCATATTTGGCAAGTGTTCGTTGTGTCATGTCTGTTTCTTCCTCAGAAAAAAGCTGCTTATGATATAAGCAGAAGCCTCTTGCCCTAATAAGACTCAGCCTCTCTTCCTTTCCCCAGAACTCTGCTTTTCAGTGTTGGGGATAATTTGCTGAGAGCAGAAACTGGGAGCTGCTGCACAGCTGCAGCCATGGGCCCATCTGTGGTCACTTAGTCCACCACTTGGCTTGCTTTCTATTTGATGTAATCAGCATACAAAGCGTTTCCTGGGTAGACAAAGAAAACTTCACACCGTGGATAGTCTTCAAGACTGAGATTCTGCAAAATGGTGAGTTTTTCCATCCCAGTGCAGGAAAGTACATGTGTAATTTCAGGAATGAAAGGACTACCACTGACATATATACTGTTAAAGTTTGTGCAGAGACATCTGGAATGGCATCTTTACCTCACGTTCCTATGAAACACTTGGCATATGATAAGTAGTCAGTGTGAGCAACAACTGATGCACATAAGAATTTTTCATGCCTCTAATTATGTCCAGTACATTCAACATCTTGCAGGACTAAACCCTCAGAGGCAGCATACAGAAAAGACAGGAGAGGGGGAGATTTTGACAGAGCATCAAAGGGATACAAAGCTGGATTTCTGGAAACTGGAATCACACGAAGACTAAAGCTGACTGAACAAGGGCTTACTGGAAGTATTTGAAGAGCACAGACATAATATCCATAATACAGCATTGTTAACTCCTGATTTTGGCATGTCTCTCAGCCTACACAGTGTTTTTCTTGAAAACTCATATTCGGAAAGAGACACGCAGACAAGGTCTTGAAAAAAATCTTAGCCAAAGACAACTCCTCACAAAGCAGGTGCTTGAGGGTGGCTGGAAGGAGGCAAGGAAATTATGAAAATCTTCCCATTTCTTGAGCTCTCTGCTGGATCTCTAAAGGTTTTCTCGTTTCACCACTAAAGTGAACTGAAGTGCTACAGTGGCTTCCATCCTGCAAATCGTTCTGGTGCAGTTCCAGCTGAGCTTTGTGCTGGGCTGCTTGGAGGATTACAACCTTAAACAGCATTTCAAAGGGGCAGCTGAAACTTAACCACATGCTAGAAAAGTGCAAATACCTTCACTCAGCTCAAAGAAAGGTTGCACGTATTTGAAGTGAAAAGGTACAGGTTTAATGCAAATCCATTCAGCAATTAGTAAACAAAATGAGTGAAATGACCGAAAGAGAAAATGACTGAAAAATCCTCTGCATTAATTTTCATAATGTTTTCTAAGTACTTATTAACACTAGAAGGAGACAGAGGATAGTACCTTGAAAGGTGGCTCTCCTAAGGCATTTCATCAAAGCAGGATTTAAATCTGGAAGCAAAGTGAGATCTCGTTTCCAGGCAAAGAGGAAAAATTGCAGACTGAGAAGTTATTTTAAAACCTTTTTTCCCCACGATGATCCTTATGTATTGTATTAGCACTCCACATGCTACAACTGCTTTAATGGGCATTTCAACCTGCAGGGAAGTTAAAGAATACTGCAGCTAGTGAATATTATTATTCCTACTTCTCATCAGTGATTATAAATATTCTAATCATGCATTATCTCATCTAGCCTAAGAGATATCAGGGTAGCTCTTCAAACACATTTCTGGTGCTTTACAGATTTGGAGAGCTTTTTTCTTCTCATTCTGCAATTGTACACTTTATGCAGGTCTGTAAGGGAATGCACAATTAAAACATCTGAATAAATTTCTGAATTTTTCCTCTCTGTTCTCAGGCACATGAATTTGAGGATTAGGGCATTAGAAAAAACACCTTTGTTTAACAGGTCTTGAACATCCCCTCCCCCAAGTTCTGGAGACCGCTGATCACCTCTGAAAAGAATCAAATCAGTTATTAATGATCTATATTAGACATTTAAATTTTAAAAAGTTTTGGTCTTTCCAAAGAACTACTCCAGCTGTTTCATGTAGTTACATGGACAAACACAGTTCTCTTCAAAATCCTCCAATATTTTCTTCCCCCACCTCAAATTTAGCCAGGGATTATCAGGGAAACAGGGGGAGCAGCAGAATGCAACTACAGAGCCAAAATAACGTTTTGCTAAAAGAGGCCAGCAAGCTCACAGCCTTTCCAGGTTTGCAACAGCTTCTGCCCAGTGCATCGCCTTGCCAAAGAAGCAGAAAGACCTTCACAGAGTCTCCAGTCCTCAGTATTTCTTTCCTTTAGGCAGGGCGAGGAAGTTTCTAATTAACTTTGTCTTTGAAATAGCAATCTTGCCCATCTCTTGCTTTGCTAGACTGGGGGTGGAGGGATGTCCTAGACTGGGGGTGGAGGGATGGGGGATGTGGAGATTTTGCTAGGTGAAATGGAAAAGTCCTAATGACACACTTTATTTATAGCTCTTTAGTTTCTGCAATGTGTCTGTAGAACAGTTTCTACAACCTACAGTCTGAAGAATAACAGAAAAGCTGAATAGGAAATTGAGTGAAAAAAATAGATTTTAGCCTTGAAGGGTAATTGTATAAATTTACAATCACCCAGGCTTTCAAGACTGCAAAGAAGGTAACATCTAATTTTTAGAATGGGAATAAGAAGGGTAAAAGCGATAATGAAAAAATGCCAAGATCTATTTACCTGTTCAAGGGAACAAAGAGGTGTGATCCTCTTTTTTCCTGGTGTATTTCTAAGGTCAAATGGAGCGCTGTGCTGTACAAGGTAACAACAACAAGCACACACCTAGAAAGCAGCACCGTGGCAACACAGCACCCGCGGGCAGGAATTCTCACTGAAATCCTCTCAAAGTCATTGAAACTGCTGGAGTCCAAGATTTACAGCAGGCACAGCGCAGTGGCAGGTGTGCCCAGCTCTCCGGCTGGACCGCAGCCCTTCTTCAGCACCACTTGACTCCCAAAGAATGGAAGCCTGGGGGAAAATTCCAACTTGGCAAAATAAGAATGGAAAGCCTTGCATTCATGCTCCTCTCTGAGCATCACAAAAAGCCTTACAAACGTTAATTAAAAAAAGAAAAAAAAAAAAAAAGGTCCTTTGCAAATCCTTCCAGGAACAGAAGGATAGCTTTTAACAGCCATGAGTTCAATGGCTATTGGATACAACAGCAATTCTATACAGCACACAGAAACAAGGCGTAAGTCAAGTGTAAAGAAGTGAAAGGTATTAAATGACCCTGTAGTAGGGATTTCAGCAGAGATTTTAACTGCTTGAGATGGATTGTGTCTGGAACAGAAGTATTAACACCCTTATTCTTCCTAAAACTGCAATACCATCTTTACTGACCCCAGGAGATCAGTGCCTTTCTCTATAAAGCTCATCCGCAGGTCATTAGCACACTACTATTTATCACAAAGCTGTTTCATTAATGACTTGTTCGAAAGGGTCGGCACAACTCTGCTCTTTGAAAGGTCCCTCAAGAATTATCATATTTGAAGACTTTCGGCATGGAACTGAAGATTAATTCTTTAACCTGAGAGTCATTATGGGCTGCTTAAATGATTGAAGTAAAGAGAGAAGGGCTTTATGAAGTTCTTACATTTATACAGGATAGCTATATTGGGAAAGCTTTCTTTCTTTTAATTAGATTAAGCTGCCAAGAAGCAGAGGCAAAAAGCACTTCCCTGGCCAAAATCTCCTCATTCCTATTCCCCATGCAATTCCACCAATGCAAATTCCTACCAAGAGAAGCGGAGCTCTGTGTTTGCTCAGCTGCACATTTAAATCACTTCAGGTTTCTGTTAGGGGTTCCTCATCCTCCAGCCTAAGCTAAGGTTTCTAACATCTCAGATTATAAAATTAGGACTACCTTGCTTTTCTTGGGCAGTATATGTTACTTTGTCTGTTGCTGCATCTTAATACAAAGACTATGTATTTTAATTGAAATAATATGTACCTTTACCACAAATTATTATTATTTCACTGGAATCCAACAACGAAGTTTGCATAAAAATTATTTTTTAAAGTGTACAGCAGTTTACAACTGCTGGTACAGCACCTTTTATGTTCTGCCCCCTTACAATGCAAAACTATATAATTTATCACCCACAACTGCTAATTTAGAAGAGGTTATGTGCTATGTTGCTGCATTTATCACACCCTCAACCAAATTAACTTACTCAATGCATTTGTTAATATTGTAGCAGATAGAAAAAAAGGCAAGAGTACAAACCCAGATTTTGCAGGATTCACTTTCTAAGCCCAAGTTCCAGTTTGAACTCTTCAATCATATTTAGTTCATTAGAAACGAAGCTTGGTTAATCACACTCATGGCCAGGAAGATGTACTAGTTCACATAAACTTGGATTTCTAGAAGCTATTCCTACTGCCACTCTTCCAACTGAACTTGCAGCAGCGTCCCCTGTAGCCATCATGTGTGTCACATTTCTGAACTATTTCAGACAGTAAGGTCATGAGCTCTTTTTTTTTTTTTTTGTGTCTTAAAACTCAGGAAATAAGGCAAGTTAACTGTAAAACAAGTTGAGAAATTTATCATTCTTCAGAGGCAAAAGTATGTGAAAATGAGATTGTTTGTAAAAATAAGGCTGGTTACAACTAATGTCATTTATCTTAGCCTTTCCAACCAAAGATTTACAAGAACACAAAGTTTTTCAGAGTTATTTATAAATTTGAAAGTTATGTATTTTTTTTCACTGATCTGACCTTGGAGGAAAATAAAGCAATTTCAGAATACACATTACTCATCAACTTCAAAAGGCTGAGATTTGTAGTTTTAGCACATCATGCTACAAAAACTTGCACATTAACTTAAAATGAGCTGGTAAGCAGCAGCAGTGGTGACTTTAAACTACCTTTGCCTCCTGCAAAACACACAGGCTGCTGTTTCCCTCATGAGCTAGCTGTAGGAAGCAGAAGTGGCTGGAGAACCCCAAAGCTCTTCAGGCTTCTGCTTTGCCAGCGCGCAGCGCTCCAGCTGAGACTACCAAGCGATACTCTAATGCAAGTAATAAAAGGAAAAACACAGAAGCTCAGATGCCACAGCCTCTGAGATGGTTTCTCCTTTCTAGGAGCCTCCAAGAGCTTACATGTGCTCACAGCACCGTGCAGATGCACAGTTGTACCAGTTACACACCTAGGCCCACTAACAGCACAGGTAGAAGAGTGAGAATTAAGTAGTTATACTTTATGGGAAGGAGTAATAATTGTCTGACAATAATTCATCAGTAAAAATAAGACTGATAACAACAGGAATTAATCTGAAGAGAGGCTGTGAGTCATGCCTGTATTACTATGAAAAGAGAGAAGACCCTGCTTTCAACCAGAAATACTCAGTGCGAGACAGCTGTTACAGAAAATGAAGGCCTCAGACTGCTGTTCTTTCCCCAGTCCATTGTCCATCCCCACCTCCAACTCAGCACCTCCCTGTGGCCAGCTGTGTCCCATGGGAGCTGCTGGGTGAGCTGCTCCCACAGGCACTCTCTCACACACATCAGGGAGAGCCACATGGAGCAGCTAAAACTGGTGCTTTAAACCGAGGTAAATATGTTTATTGAGTCAGCAGGTTGTGAAAACTTGGATTTAAGAATCGAGATGCAGAGGGGCCTCTAGCTTCTCTCCCATGCCCTCCTACAGCATCCATACTGCATCACATTTCTCCTTTTTTTTTTTCCTAGTTTATCAGAGCTGATGTTTTCCAGTTTACAAGCGCTATCTAGCCTACATAAAAGAGGATGAGGGTGGGAAGCAGAAAACAGGTACCCCCTGTGCAGCTAGGAGTCCAGGCAGATGGTCCAGCTGGTCAGACGGGGACATGCACAGCCCACAGCCCCCACTCCTAGGTCCACCTACCAAGGCAAAGAACTGCCCTGCTGGTCACCACCATCCCAGACCGATGTGAGGTATTTTACCTTACGCAGACAGATTTTCCTGAAGCTAACTCGGGAGTTTTCGCATAAACTACTCCACTAACAGAGCTCTAGAGTAAAAAAGTCTCTTGATAGGACAGAAAGGTAATGAAAATAGCTGCAGGTCAATGACCTTTTATGTTGGCACAGCTGGATCTGGGAGCTGAATCTACATTACTTAAATTTAAGACGCACTATTGCACAGTAAGGTAGGAATAACTGTTATCAGCAACTTCAATCATTTTCTTTCCCCTTAATTAGTCCTATATGTTGTAGCAGGAGGAGGAGCTGTGTAAGCAGATATGGCAAACTGCAGAAAAGTAACAGTTCAGGGAAGCCAGGGTTTGCACCAGTTTAAGCAGCTTTGCGGTCTCTGTGGTCTACATGGCATACTAGCTGGAAAGAGTATTAACACTAACCCAGGCCAAATTATGCCCTTACGCATAACTGTTACAGGGTTACAGAAACCTCACCCACACCCCCAGGGGCAGACCCGAGGCCAGGGCATTCCCAGGAGTTACTTTTCCAGTCCAACTTGGCCGGGGAATGAGCTCTCCAGGCGGCAATGGTAATTCCTAACCTGATACTTGAGCTCCTCCATGTGGCGAGCAGCAGTCTTAATCTTTCCTGCCTGTCTCAAAGAACTTCCTTATTCTTCACAGCGGTTTTCCTTTCATTATTCTTCTTACTGAAAATTTAATATTACCAAAGATACAACATTACACCATGGGGCAAGAACGATTAGTTCTGAGGATAATGAAAGGAGAACAAAGGCAGCATTACTCTGATAATTGCTATTAGTCACAAATGGGTACTTTCGTAACATGATGTAGTTAATTTGCATGTTCACCCAAAAAACCTGCTCTAAGTTCAGATACAGATCAGCTGTTTTAAACCATCAGCTTTGGACAAAATCATACATGAATTCAAATAGCCTCTTGATTAAAGTAGTGCCCTTCCCATGGTGAAATATCTAGCAAAATGGATTTTATTATGTTGAAGATTTACAACTTCTGCTCTATCAAGCTAGAAATAACAAGACATAGTGCAGGTTTATTCCTTGAAAAATTGATAAAGAGGTTTTTATATTAAGCTGCAGCCAAGGGAGAATCTATCTGCCTTTTTAAAGAAGTATCTGGGAATTAAAGATGGCATTTGTTTAAAAGAAAAAGGCTTGTGATTCCAAGTACATCAGTACAAGAAAGCTATTAAGGACATTTCTTTTTCCCAGCCATTTAACTTTTCAAGTTGTTTTGCCTGCTGTAGAATATTGTTCAGTCAAGTTTAATTCTGTGCTGAAGGCCAGTATCCTTTCCTATTCCCATATACCTACATGGCAATGCCATTTTACTCACACATGACTTAACAAGCTCACACACACGCTTTTCCACTGACACTGTAAGAAGCATGAAACTGCTCATTTTTAAGTTCAGTTTTTGTTGTGGGTTTTTTTTTGGTTTTTTTGATACACAGTCACTTCTCATGTCATAAATGAAGTTCTTTGATGTGTATACTCAAAAAATACTTAGGTTGATTATGGGTAGAGCTCAGATCTTGTTTTAAAGAGTTTTCCTTTTCTCAATGGAAACCTTAAATTCTACATGGTTTTCTTTATTTTTGGGGGACAGAAGGGGGGACACACACATCTACATTAGCACAAGAAAAATCAGCAAGCAGAGGACACACATCTCAGCTGCTTCAGTGGCTACTAGCTCATAGGAAAATAAGGAAAGGTGGCAGGAAAAATGTGACCTTCCCTGAAATACCTATAGGGAACGTACAAGCAGAACTGTATTTCAGGAGGCAAATGGGCAGACACATCTGCCTCCAGTACCTTTCCCGGGGTTGCATGAATAGCCCATTTTTGAAGTTCCTCATTTACCCCACACAGACTTTGTGGAAGCCAAATGTAGTGGATAGCAGACAGCAAGGAAGAGGAAGTGAACTAACCTCACCTCCTCCCCCTAAAATGTAACAACTTAGAAAAGCTTGTCAAAAAAAAAAAAAAAGACAAACGTTTACTTTTTTTGTTGTTGTTGTTGTTGTTCAAAAGGAGTGCACTTTCCCTAAAAGTTTTTCACTTTTTGAACTTCATGTCTTTGTCAGACAGTCATCCAGATATCCACAAGATTTCTCAAGTCTGAAATTTCACAAACTAGAAATAAGTTGGTCATTCAGTGTTTGGGCTCTCAGGAAGACGAAGCGGTGCTCACAGCGATTCTAACCATTGGAAAATCGTGAGCCATCGCATGTTCCCCTATAGCCACATCTAAAGATCCCAAATAATGCTTTCAATCCTGTCCCTGCTATTGCCATTGCTTTAGCAATTGTTACAGACAGAGGGAGCAAACTACTAATCAGAGGGAAGGGAAAGGGCTCATTTGGTGAAAAAACTGCTCTAAGAGGAATAGCCCTATGGCACGGGTGGGAAAAGGATGACATGAAACCTGTTCATTTCATGACTGAGCTGTACAGTCTATTTCTTCACCTAAGACCCACAGAAAAGTCGAGAGGCAGAGTTTGTTTCCATGTTCAAGCACGATCAGTGAACTGCTTTTGTTTGATACATAGGAAAGCTCTTGCTTCATTTTCAATAATGATGTAAGGCAGGAAATGGGAGAAGCAGGGAGATTATAAATATATAAATAAATAAGAGGGATAGAGAAAAACAAGGAGGGAAAAGCATTCGTGTATCCTGAGGAGCTTGTGTCTTACAAAGCATTGTTTAAACTAATTCCCACATGCAGCCTTGTGGCTAACTAACATACATTCCATGGCTGTTTAAAAAAACCTCCAATAATTAACCTTCTATTATTTTTTGTATATTTAATCCTTTTTTTTTTAGTATATTTATTTGTATTATGCATTGGAAATCCTATGTTTATGTTCTAAAATCTTCATTTTCTATAGAACAAGCAGAGCAATGAGAATATCCACATGCCATCCCATTCCCAAGTCATACCCTGGAGGGGATCTCGGCTCACCAAGTCCTTCTCCTACAGCAATTCCAATGTCTGTGGTAGGCACCAGTTTGCCAAGCGTTGAGTCCTCAAGCTTACTCATATATCCCACAAACCACCTAATAAAAAAAAAAAAAAAAAAAAAAAAGAATTTCTTATTAATACAAACCCTGACATAATTTGAGATAAGTTTGTTTTGTTTTCAGTGTGGTCATGGCGTATTTCCCACATGAATCATTCTGGGCAGCCTCTCCTCCCATCACACACAGACAGAGTCCCTCATACTCTTGGCCAACCTTGCTCTATAAGCGGCCTCAGCTTCTCCTCCCTAATGCTCCATGCTAACCTCTGTGGTCCACAGGCTCCTTCATCAAGTCCAATTTTTAAAAACTAGTGTATTAGAGTAGCGGTTGCAGCTTGTGGATGTAATTAACAGGCAGATCAAGAATTCAACTGGGATCAAGCTTTCTGAAGATGAGAGAGTGGTCTCACGTGAGACCGAATTTGTGCAAGAAGAGAAGGTGAGGGAAAAGGCTTCACTTTTGGGAAATCTGAAGATGACTCAATCAAGACTTAGTACCAAGGCAAAAAGGAACCCTGTTGCGGAAAGGGAAATTTTAGCAGAACAGAGAACACTATTTACAACGATCGTAGAGATCACAGACATCATATTCCAGAGAATTCCTATGAAAAAATGCCATCCATTACCTGCAAAAATTGCTCAGTGCATTATCTCACCTCTGTAGCTATGAGTTCAAGTCCTCCTCCTCCTCTCCATAATGCTTCCAAATTTTTTAGGTTCATTGACATTGCAGTGTACCTATCTCCTTCATATACTGAGTGGAGAGTATCCACTGTAGGTGTGACCACCTACCCCCAGAAGCTAGGGATAGAAGCTAGAAGCTGATGTGAATGTAGAAGTTAACAGTTATTTTTTCCTGTTGGCAGGGCAGGGAGGAGGAAAGAATGCAATTAAGTGCATGAATGCTGCAGAGATCATTTTTATTCCAATTTATCTAAAGAATGCAGGACTTCTAATCTTGATTTGAGGAATTCAGATTCAACCAAGCTTCTGGAATAGCCCAATTGCCATGTTTTTCTCACCACAATTACAAGATCATATACCAGTTTTTGGGTCTCCCAGCACCCCTTTGCATCCTACCCCTTTTTTTTTTTTTCTTCTTAAACACCATTGCCTTTCTCCAGGTTCATCTATGAAAGTCAAGGGATTTACACCCCTTGAAAACCATACAGCAATAGATCATGCACTGAATTTAGTTTGTAAACCTATTCACTGTAACAATAGAATGGAAATTAACGGCCAGGCCCTCAGCTGCAACCATCGGCTCAGCTCCATTAAATCCACCCTGCGGCCTGACCCCTGAGCACTGACCTAACTTTGCGCTGGCTGACACAGTTTCCATGGGCTTTGCAGCAAGCAGGAAATAGCTGGGGTGTGGGAAAGCCCCAGCCATGCCTCCTCCTACCCCCACCAGGCTCCCACAGAGCTGGTACGTGGGCTGCACGCCTGCCTGCTTGCTTAACCTGGAGGTTCCCAGGCCAGGGGTGGTCCCCCCAGCCAGCCACATTACCACATTGCAGCCAGCTTGGAAGACCTTGCTTTGGAAACTGTCATTCCTGCCCATGGTTGTATAAGCAATCATGATTTTGGATAGAAGCTAAAATATAAGGAAATTTAGGGAAAGATGAACTTCACTCCAATTCCCCTAAAATTTGGATTATGTTTTTGTTGGGTTTTTTTTAAACAAAAAGTTTTCAATCAGACATTAGGATGAGAAGGAAAGTAAACATGCGGTAAGGCTCTCAGAAAAAGCCTAGATAAATAAAGGGAAAAGGAACACCAGTGTCTGAATCAGACAATTTGGAAACTTTCCCTCTTGAAGAAGTCAGTTCTAACTACCATGTGTGTTTTTCTGGAAATACCGAAGTCCAAAGACCTGCCTCTAAGTATGCTACAGAATTCTGTAAAAGTTTATTGAAAAAAAAATAATCTTTAAACTTCAGTGCTTTTTCTGTATTTTAAATGAGGAAATTATGTTATGCTATTTAAAATAACAACAGAATACTTAGTGTATTACTGATCTCTTGGTACAAAACTCATTCAGTGTTCTTTCTACACAAACTTTGCAGTTTGCCTTTCCATCAGAAGGATAGTACCCACCATACAATAATTTTTGTCTTTCTATTACTTTTCTTGATATTCTACCTTGGGTTTAATTTGGAATCTAATGTCAAGGAGCTAGGGGGGAAAAAAAAAAAAAAAAAATCAATTCATTTGTGAACATTCCAACCTTCCTGATACAAAAAATCCACTAAAATCCTTGATTCAAAGTTTTATTTTATATACCGTCAATTTCCCTGTAGCCCCATTTCTCAATCAGAATTTGAATAATCTTTACAATTTGTATTCCCCAAAACTCAAATTTAATGAGTTAGTAGGTATAGAAAGAGAAATAACAGCTGCAGCTTATCCCGCTGTGCTATTCAGTAATGACAATGTTATACCACATTAGCAATTGTGACATTAATAAAAAGAAGCCCATAGGATTAGCCAGAGACAGCTGACTTTAGTCAAATGTAGGTCATGCTTTGTTTGCTCAGAGCTGGGTAATAAATTTCCAGGTAAGTGCTCTCATGTGTCATACATATATGCCAGGAGCATAATTTCAGCTATACTAAATGATCCACATTCTTAAATTTCTGTAAGCCGTTTTTGAATTATTGTTAAGCATTTAATTCCACAGCAGCATCTTACAGGCTACTTAAAGTTATTAACTCATATGACATTATGGCATGTTTTCTTTCTAGTGGCAGCTAATAGCATCTTGATCTGGTTTCCCTTTCACCTTAAGGTATCTGCAACTCTGAATTGTGAGTATTTAACAAAAGATACTTAGCGAGGAATCAAAACCACTACATTTTGCAGCTCTAGCTAAAGGGGAAAACAGTATTTGGAATCAATCCAAGCAGCAGCAAGATATCTTCCACCACAGAAGGGAGGCTTTAAAAAAAATTTAAAGGAAATAAAGGCATAGCCTTCAATTAATAGTACAAAAGATCCTATCACAATCTCTGCTACTTTGGCAAGCCCTCAAAATTTGGATTGAAAGCAGACCTTTAAACATATTCATATTTAATCTCAGCACAAGATGTGCATATTGTACACTGAAACCTTAAAGGCCAAATTCTGTGTTCAGTAACACCCTGGCAGGCTTCAGTGGGAAAGGGTGAGTGTAATACAGCAGACACTGACCCTGAGGTTGTAATCTTACTTTCACTGTATTTTTTTTTTATATTATGGTAATAATTAGAGGCCCCAAACAAGATCAGGGCCTTTTTGTATGAGGCACCATCCTGACATACAGAACAGAGAGGGGGAACTCTAGTTATGAAGAGCTCAAATCACAGCAAGACAGACAGAAGAATGTCTGATTATCACCTTTTTTTTTTTTTTACAGATGGGGTACTGATCCACAGAAAGGCTAAATGACAGATCCAGATGGCTTAATTCCACCTAAATCTTTCACCTAGTGGTTGCTATGGCTTTAGGCAGCCATTCATCCTGCCTCCTATTTTGGGGGTACCAAGCTCACAGCCCTGGTGGCAGAGGAACTGGCTGAGCCATGTCCCGGGTGCCCTGCTACAAGTCCCACGTAGGGGCAACCCATGGCTGTTCCTTATTGCATGTACCAACGTAGTGGCTTTCCATCTTATTTACAATTAATTAGGCCAATTGTTTCTGAGCAACAGTAGTTAATTTCTTGACTTCCTTCTATTTTTACCCATGTCTTTTCTAAAATGTATTTACACATCAGCCAGTCTTTGGGGCCTTCTGAAGCATGTCAAGTGGAAGAGCTGAAGTACCTATAATTCCAGTTGATTTTTTGTTTGGTTTGTTGCTTTAGTGGCATACATTCCTGAAATAGAATTTAAAGACCATGTAAGTAGCTGGGTTTTTTTTTAGTAATTAAGAAATCTTGAGATCAAAAAAGGGAACTAAAATGAGAAGGCTCTGCAGTCTTTCAGAACAATTCATCAAGTAACAGTCTCTTCAAAGCAACGATGCTTACTTGAAAAAGCAATGATCTTTCTTGAAGACTGCAGTTGTATCTTTATTACCCTTCATTGTTATCAGAGAAACAAAATGCCATAGCTTAATTCGAGGCAAAAGAAATTCCCTTGGTGAGAGGCAATGATTTCCAGCAGAACCTGAACACCTTTGTTCTTGACTTCAAGGAAGTAAAGGTGGTCAGTGTTCTCTGACAATTCTGTATTACAACGTATTAGAAATATGGGCTGTTTAGGCAATTCCTGCCTAAGGATAATTTATGCAGACCCAAAGAAAGAAAACAAACAAAAAAACCCAAACACAAAATACCGAAAAAAAAATGGAGCGCAAATGGCACCCTGAAAAACTAATGGGAAGGAGCAAATTTGTCTTAGGGTCAGAACCATGCAACTGCAACAAATATTGCATACATGTATCATCCCAGAGCAGCACTGGCCAGCCTGCTTTTTACTGAAAATTCCTACCTGCTTTGCAGAGAGAGGAAGAACCTAACTGAACAGCACTCAGCCCCTCGTACTTATAAGCAAATGAAGCTGCTGAAGTGCTCTCACATGCATAAATATGCACACACCACACAGAAACATTCTCTCTTACAGAAAATGGTGTTAGCAAAATCAAAGCATATAAAGAAAATATTTTGTCTGAAATTGTCTATATTTTTCCTCAAAATTAAAATGAAACATTTTCAGTGGAAAAAAAAAAAAAAACAAAAAAACAGAACATGCTTAACTAAGTGGTTTTTTCTTTTTTTCTCTGGTTTTTTTTTTTGTTTTTGTTTTTGTTTTTTTTTTTTTAGCAAAGAGAAAAACAAAGAAGACCCTTTGGTGGGAAAAATCAATCCCTTCACTGATGGGCTGGCTGTCTCCCTGTCTGCACAGGCTGATGCTCCTTTGTTCCCAGCCCCGTCCCCCAGCCTTCCAGCTGAGCTGGTGCCTCAGAGGATGCCTCCCAGCTCCCTCCAGCTGAGCACAGCCCAGGGAGGCACCTCGCTGACCACCCTTTTCACCCCCATTGTGACTAGTGCCCAAACCCCCTCTTCCCACTGGACACAATGCTGGCAGAAACAGGACTTTCCTAAACACTCATATTGCTCTTTCCCTTTCATGCCACCAGAAAAATATCAAAGATAGCATTTTATTATTATTTCAGGGCATTTTTTCCTCCATATCACCTCCCATCCACAATGCAGCACAGAAGCACTGTCAGGGTGGCAGGTGAGAGATGAATCTTCCTCACCAAATGATTTGCAACGGCAACTTTTGTTTTGGACACAAGCTTGAGGCATATGACAGCAGCAAGGCCAAAGGTAGAAAGGTATTTTGCATGGGCAAAGAGCATGTAGCTCACCAAAGAGAGCTGTAGGGTAATAGGGGCCTTTCAACAAGGAGGAAGCTGGATGCAGGGCTAAGGCTTGCACTGTCCCTACTGCAGCTGGTAGCAGCTCCAAGCTGCCTATCTCCTTAGCACAGCCTCAGCAGCGCTGAACCCAGTGCAGTCCCCTCAGGGCTATGCACTCATTTTCCACTCTAATCTCCTGATCACCTTTCTGAGTCTGTCCCACACACGCTGGCATGGGAGGCCACAGGGATGGGGCACACTGCTGCAGCCAGGAGCCACTCCACATGGTACCCAGGACCACACCGCACAGCACCCATGCACAGGGTCCAGCATGCCCATCAGTCACAGGCACTCACACCCTCAGACCTCTTCCCACATAATTATACTCCTGCTTTTCATTCCTGAAATGAACTTTCTGCTAGCACAGCCGTATGGCTGAAAGCCCTCTCAGACACCTCAATGGAAATGACCATCAGCAGAGCCAACTTCTCCTCAAGCATACCCAAAGCTACATTAAACAGTCCGGGAAAGGCACAGAGAGGCACTAAAATAAAATAAAGATATATATAGATATATATATATATATCCTCCCTCCACTGCTCTGCTTGCACATACAAACAGGTTACAGACTAGAAGCGCAGCACAACAGTACATGGTGTGTAACCTTTGCTTCACATCTCAAATCAAAAGCAGTCACAGAAGTTAATAGAAATACCATTAGGATCTTTCATAACTGCACAAATGAACAGTAGGATTTTGCATTTAAAAGAAAAGATTAAAAAAAAAAAAGAAGAAATTCCTGATTCCTTGGGATTCCCAAGCTCAGGTGGCTTGGGAATCCCTCCTCAATTTGTGATACACACTTTGTCACTTACTTTCAAAGACCTACAAACAGTGAGAATAAAAAGAGCAGACGGAGAACAACACCAGGCGAAATCATTCCCAACCTCTAAACTAAATACCATCTGTAAAATATCTATATGTACAAGTGAGAAGAAATAAAATAGCAATTTATTCAACAGTTATGAGGACGGGTTCTGTATCAACTACACATTCGGTCAATTCCGAGTCCTCAGAAGCCATAAGCTCTCCCCTTCTTTCCTGAAAGTCATCAGCAATTTTCAAAAATGACTGAAGATACTACAAGTTAATTGTTTTTAATCACATTTTAATCACATTTATCGAATGCACCCTCAGTAAGTTTGCAGATGACACCAAACTAGGTGGGAGTGTCGATCTGCTTGAGGGTCGGAAGGC
>JAOXNO010000013.1:39525556-39575224 GCA_028565335.1 Limnodromus scolopaceus
TAATGTGGTTGGACTCGATGATCTCAGAGGTCCCTTCCAACCACTAATATTCTGTGATTCTGTGATTCTGTGATTTCCAGATGAATAGAACACCCCGTTACTTTAAAAACCACTCGGCATCACTGGAAAGACTGAAAGCTGATGAAGAGAAAATGGAAACCAAAGTTTGTGTGGCAAGGAAAAGAAGAGGAGAAAAAAAATCCCTAAATAACAATTACAGGGGCCATACTTTAGGCTTCATCAGTAGGACTTATTCAGCTATAAACCACTGACTCATTGCTCAAAAAAAAAAAAAAAAAACCCCAAACAGAAAAGAAAGTCCTTCACTGGAAAAAACAAGCAGCTTTACGTATAACCTTTGCTATATGCCAGACTCACTGACATCAAAGTGTACTTACATGAGGTGCAACACACTTAATCAACATTTAAATTACCCCTAGATGAAAAAATGCATGGGTGAAGGAGACAAGGAACTTGAGGAGAAACCCAGCAAGCCAACACCATCAGGCAGAGGCAAATACGGATTCCCAAAGCTTACAGTGGAAAGAGAAATTTGAAGAACGGGTGGAGAAGCAGCAATTATACCAAACACTCTCCATGGGGGTCTGTCAGGGCAGGGCCCAGCAACCAGGTCCATCCCACCACCCCAGGCACCCCACACCTCCCCAGGGACAGGGCTAAGCCGGGCCAGGCCATGGGACCTCAGGCGGGCCCGGCCCAGTGGGCCCCATGGCCAGGCCAGGGCTGTGGAGAGCTGGAGACCAGCCCTGCTGAGGTATCTCTGGGGCAGGGGCTGATAGCCCCAGGGGGCAGACATGGGGTCCTGGGCTGTGGGCAGGGTGCGGGGAGCCCTAGGTGACAGGCAGGGACATTAGGGCCTCAGAGCCTGACACCCAGCCTATCCCAGCAACAGCCAGCTGAAAGCAGCATATAAACTCCTCTTGCAGAGCCAGTAGTTGCTTGTGATGCTGAGTATAATGGACTATCTGCATTAAAATCTATTGCAAAATAAAATTATTAATCAAAAGTGGTAACATTAATCTGAAGTATTGCTGGGTGATGGCACTTCGCCAAAGAAGACCTGAGATGTCAGGCAACAGATTTAAAGAGGTGACTCTTCTAAAGGGAGTTCAGAAAAATAACCCACAGTAACTGAGGACCAAATTCTCTACTCATCTCCAAATAACAAAGTTTTGCTGGTTTTAGAGAAAGTTGCAGTGAAGCATCTGAGCATCAAACTCAGTCCCAAGACTACAATACTCAAAAAAAATAAAAGCCCCCAAATAGCGTGCTTATTTGTTTGTTTAAAGTACCAAATTAAAGGCTGCAAATAAACCCAAAGATTAATTGGAAATCAGATGTTGGACCCGTTACCATAAAATGTTATTGAATATGACTAATGCGCTAAGAAAAGCCTGTGTTAGGCTTTAAAAAAAAAATGCACTAAGCAATTCTTAGGCAAGAACCACAGAACCACTTTTGGAGTGAGAAAAGGTAACGCTAAATTTCAGGCTTCAGGAGAAAAAAACCCACACAAAACAAAAACCTGCTCTCAGTCAGACACCTACAGAAACTAAAGAGTCTGAAAAATAAAGTTATTGTTATCCCTACTGTCTGTCCAAATCCCATTTGTGAAATAACACACGTTCATGCACACAAGTCTTGGGTGGTTAATGGAAGAAAGGAGAAACACGGCTACTCTCCTGGGAAGCAAAGAAGAGAAAGGATGTGCTATTCCACAAATATCCAAAATCCTTTATTATGAGGAAGAAAATTTAGTGAAAGAAAAATACCCCCACTCACCTTCGCATGACACAGAGTCTGCCTTCTGACTGCTGCTCTCCTGTATCTGCCACACCACTCCCGACACACACACTATCCATACGTGTGCGTTGCAGGATTCAGCTGAGGAAACAAGAGAAGAAACAAAACGCTGCCTTGAAGAACATGTACCTGCAGGATTGCCAGGAGCAGGTGAGGCCCAGCACCAGATCTGGCTGGCTCCGTTCCCAGGCACCAGTGCTTGAAGGTACTCAAATGGATTTTCATTGTGGATTCCTGCTGAGGACAAGCGGAGCACGGAGGCTCAACAGAGCCTGTCTCAGGGATAAAGCAAGTAGGAATTTAAAAAAGGATGGGAAACTATTCTGTAGAAGCCAGGCAAATTTATGGCAGACTGACTTCTAAGGATCTGTCAGTGTGCCGGAAAAAGGCTGGAAGTTTGTTGGCCCACTGAAAAAGTGGAGTAGGCAGCTTTAAGCCATGTGAACATGGACTGTTTCTGCACACATAAAAAAATTACAGTCCCTTTTCCCTAGTTTTTCAAGAATTTGTGTAACCTTCCTAAAGTTCGTCTGAAAGGAGAGGAAAATTCTCCCTGAAAGCTCCTAGAAACTTAAATATAATTGTATGCCTTGGGGATCAATTTGGACACCAG
Organism: Limnodromus scolopaceus; assembly: GCA_028565335.1. Taxonomy (NCBI): domain Eukaryota; kingdom Metazoa; phylum Chordata; class Aves; order Charadriiformes; family Scolopacidae; genus Limnodromus; species Limnodromus scolopaceus. The sequence goes on from JAOXNO010000013.1 coordinate 39,527,994, forward strand.
TCACTGGGAAACACCTGATATTGCTTCCAGTTTAGCACAGATCTTGAAAGACAGATGTAGGAGAGAAAATTCATACTTTTGGAAGTACCACAGCAAAGATTTACACAGCTATTTCTTATGAAAATAAGAAAGTATAATTCAGAAAGATTTCTTGATTGTTAAAGTTTCTTATATGAAATGATGAGAAGAAGACTCACATTGCTCAGCTCAGGCACACACAGATATTTTTTAGACTTTCAGTATAAACTAGAATTGCTGCTGTAAGATGGCTCTAAATACGTGCCGTTGTGCTGTTATCCTGCAACACCAACTCCTCCAGCACAGTGCCTGGAACAGTTTCTGCATAACGTGTCACCACAGCTGCTGCTGTATATTTGGCTTGAAGTTCCACCTCTAGGGAAACCTTTGCCAAACTATTTGTAATAATGGGCTGCAATTTATGGGAAATGACTTTGCGCCCTTCCTACATGAGAAAGATTCAACATACCAGTCCATTCATTAATGCCTCATTAGTTCAAAGGGGTCCTTCATAAAGCAATAACATGGATACTTTGCTTCTCAATGGTGTCTTTCTGCAGAGAATGTAAAAATGTTTTCCAAACATAATCAAATATTTAACAGCCTCCAAAATCGTTGTCGAAGATGGGGAAAGATGAGTATGTCTGCAGCTACTATATACTATATCTTCACATTACTGAAAAAAGGAGGCATTTACAAGCCAAAAAACTGCAAGTTCCTGCCAGGGGTCTCTGTCCTGGGCTTCACATTATGCTACTTCTAGAAAGAAGAAAGAGAAAGGAATGCCACAGGCAGGGCTGTAACACAGGGTCAGGAAGGAAAGCTCACCCTGTCATGGGAGTCAAGCTCACCACTGTAAAAGCTGTGTGAAGTTCTCTACCTTGTTTGTGGGTTGCACAGCTAAGGTTTTTTATCTGCGTAGTTGATGGATAGCTTGCAAAATATTACAAGAAAGTTACAACCAAATCTCAAAAAGAACCACTGGCTCAAGTCTACAAAGCACTTAAGCAAGAGATTAGCTTCCAGCAGGGGAGTAATTGAAAACAATGCAATGCAACCTGTTTTGCCAAGTCAAGGCCTAAAGTAAGAATTTGCTGTCTCATTTAATATCTGGTGGGGGACAGTGAAGGCTGGCACACAGATACACAATCCTTCCACAAAGTTTGCTGTTCACTACATTAGCTACCTTAAAATGGCCAGATTTAGACTCTCGGCTGTGAACTCTGTTCTCAGATAGAGGTCATCCCTGGCTTCACAGCTTTGAATGCTGATGTGGTTTGAGTGTTGCCAGTTTTCCTGAAAGCTTAGAACAAATTGCTCTCTGCGCTGCCCATCTCTTTCAGCATTTTCCTCCAAGGAATAGTGGAGACTGATAATAGGAACTTCTGGATGGAAACAAGTAGGGAATATAGCAAATCTCCACTCTTCTCCCCGAAGGTAGTCCCATTACTTACGTTGCTTATTTTTATTCATGCTAAAATAAGTGAACCACTAAGTAGCCTAGTTTGTATGAGCCAGACATCCCTGCTGAGCAAACTCACAGTTATCTAATTCAAACCACATATTTTCTCAGAGCCTGCCTGTGACCTCCTACTGAAGCTACGGAATATGTTGGTTCATCTTTGTCTCAAATCAACAGTGATAACTCAAGCTGAGAACATGGCCATCTTTCCTAGTCAGATTTCCTACCAAATTCCTTCAGCCCACACATCTAGGCCACTACTTGCTCTTTCATTCAGAATATCTTGATTTCTCTCTTTCTGAACACAAAATAATGACATTTACGTCCTTAATATCCTTGGCACCTTCTGGAGTGACATAAGCAATCTTCTATGGTTTGTTGCTGTAGTATACCTAATTAGCTGGAAGACAAAATAAAACCAAACAAACCAAAATGAAAAAAACAACCCTACCTCCAGGATAATTTGGTTCTTACCTATGTAATTTACCTCTCCTTGTGGAGACCAAGAAGACACTTGTCTTCCACACACTCACAATTCACCCCATTTAGGATGAATGATTTAAATGATTCATTCAGTGCTTAAGCTAAAGTTATGAAAAGAAGACCTGGGCCATCTGTGAAGATCACCAGGAATCTGTTACAAGCGTACATTTTGACAATACGCATGTTCCCAAAAGCTGAGATAATTGAACACTCTGCGTACAGGCATCTTCCCTAGGGTGTATACTACAGAAAGGAAAAATACAACCTCAGACCATAAACTCTGCCTAGTACAAAGTACTCCGCTCATCCATTACTGCGCCTTGTTCAATTCCCTACCTACTCCTCACAGGCAGAGGAGAGACAAAAATCCTAGGAGGAATATTAAAATCCACAGCTTAAGTCTGAGTCATTATCCAAGGGTTTCTTTGCTTAAATAGGTACGTATGTACCATTTTTACAACGTATGTTGTTCCTGGCCAACAAACATGCAGTACATTCCCTGTGACCACAGGACACTCCATCACACAGCAATTTCATGAAGGCAATCAGAAGTTTGATCTTCTGCTTCACAAAGCCTCCAAATCATCACAGCCCCCCAACTGCAGAATACAGTTTAAAAGATTATGCTCACAATACAAAAATGCAGTTAGTTTTTCCAGGTAGCCAACTCGCTTGTAAGAAGCATGTCACACTTTGGTAAAATTGTCCATAAGTCATTCCCAGACCCCAACTCAGTAAGGTTTATAAAACACATGCTAAGTCCCATTTATTTTACTGGAAGTAATCCCATGCTTTCAGTTAGCGATGTTGCCAAACGCAGGTATTCAAAAATCTTGAGTCAAGCACTACGTTCCAAGTAATAGGGCAGTATTTTCTTTAAGATATTATTTTTCCTTGGACTCATATTTTCAAGCTGTATTCCAGAACCACAAGAGCTACAAAATTGGGTTTTAATTTAAAGCTGAGCATTTGAATCGCAGTTCCCACAGCTAAAGCCTTAAGATCAACACAAAACATATGAGAGATGGCAATACAGAGTTAGATAGGCACATGCTTAAGTGATTTGTTTTGTTCCCTTCTTGAAGGGAAGGGGTTTGGAGGAGAGGAGAGTCAGAACTTTAACCTCCAACCTTTTCACCTTTGAATCCTTACTCAAAAGCTTGCAGGAAGGAAAAAGGACTTTGCAGCATGTCTGGGAGTTTAACAAATCCAGGCTCTGGTTAATCAAATAGAGAAGCCCTAGGGCTGTACTAATTCCTAGACCCAATGAGGCCCCTCAGAACAGAAGGAAACTGTGAGCATAGTAGGTAGTAGAGCTGCTTGAGTTCATTTACATGACATATCCCTGGCTCCTAAGCTATTCTAATGCCTCTGACTGAATATGAAAAAGGAGGTTTCCCCACCCAAAACACTGATCTGGTCCACTCAGGGCACAGCTGACTAATGTGACCCCTGGATTCCACGCGCTACAAAGCTCAATGTATATACATATGTATATATATATCAGGTGCGTAAGTCTCCAGGAAATTCTCTTTTGAGGAAGCCAGGATTGCATTTATGAAGCATATTAGTAGATATATGTGTGTACCAGATCTGACGCTGCCTGCACGAAGACAGAAATTCAGCAACACAACACTCAAAGTAGAAAAAGCTAAACTACTGATTACAGAAGAATAGGTACTTCACAAACGTTTTCTTGCAGTCAGGTTTTCTTCCTGCTTTGTCAAGGGCAAGCTTTTCTATTATTTCACACCAAATTCAGTTATAACTAGCTAGCCATCGTGCTTTACATTAAGATCTCTTAGAGTTTGATACAAGGCATCCAGAATTTAGAAAGCAATTTAAGGATCAAATGATTCAGTGTAATGTTTCTGCAACCTGTAATTTAAAGGGCTAAAAGTCTTTCTGCAGTTACCAATGCTTTCAGGGTCACGAGTTTATTTTTACTCTGCTATTTCGCTTGGTAAATGTACTGTGGGCGTTCAAGGGGATGGCCGATCCTAGAACAGGAGCTCAGCTTTTAGAAACTGTTCATGGTGCATAGTACTTTGGTTTGCAGAGCAAAAGAGCAGGGAGGGAAAACTAACTCAGTTTGATTATTGCCAATTTCACACATGTAAAATCTAAGTTTCTCTCATCACTAGCAGGCGACCTACACTAGAGAGTGGAGCAATATTTTTAAAAATGACATAATTAAGGTTCACAAGCTTTGCAACAGAGATGAAGGTTCAGGTCTGCAATTTTCTGTAAGTTTATTTATCTTAAACAGATCTTTTCTTACCTCATAATGAAGAAAATAAAAACTTGTTTACTTCTTTTCAGAAATGAAAGTAGTCCAAACTCAGAAACTGAACTGAGAAAAATAAGAAGCTGATTGGAATTATTATTAGAACAGTTCAGTCACATATTACACTATGTACACAGATTATTTTCTTATCTTTTAGTAAGTAGTTTGCTAGTCAGTCTTGACTCTCAATCACAGATCTGTTATATATTTTCAGGTAATAAATTTCAGCCCATTGTTTGTTGCAAACATCTAGAATTTGATAACCATTTCGTATAAATATCTGGAAAAAGAACTGTAATGAACAGTAATGAAAAGTACCTTGCAATTGGCTTTTAGGCCGTATTTTTGCTACACTTGCTGAAGTTCTTTGATAGTTTGGAATATAATGAACCCATGAACAAAAGCAAACCAGATCCAGGCTATAGTTTGCAACATAAAAATTACACTTAGTGAGGACAAAGGCTACTTACTAAAAAATCCACATTTTAATTTGGGTGTTCCATAATTTTGCTAACAGAAGGAAAGTCTGAGTAGCTCAGAGTTTGGTAATGACAACAGATGACATCATTAAGCTATTAGTTCAGTTTCAACCCACATTATAGCTATTGATGTTTTTTGCAGCAGTGGCTGCTTGATCAACCTAAGTATGCAAAACAGCCTTTTGGTTTTAAACCTATCCCTAAGTGTTCAAAATGCATGAAAGCAATATATTACAATACAATTATTACTTGCTCTGTTGCAACCCGGGCAAAGGAAATTGCAAGTGAGGGGAGAGACCGTACTAGCACAACATCTCCCGAAAGCCATATGGTGCACTATCATCATTTATTTAAAAGAAAACAAAATAATGATCAAACACACAAGCAAAAGCAACAACAACAAAACACTATGAAGCAGGGATTAGAAGAGATGAGGGAGGAAGCAAAAGCTTACAAAACCAAGTGGTTTTTACCTCGATCTTAGTTCTGTCAGATTTTAGATATTTCAAAACCTTCCTGACACTTTATTTCCATGCTGACTTACAAATGCACGAGTGCTGGAACATCCAAGTCATTAATTTCCCTGTCATCATCGGATTAATTCTAGTTTTCCCACCTTTAACTTCTGGATGTTTCTGCTCTTCAGAGCAAAATTTGCTTAGATTAATTTCTTGCAACACACGTAGATATGTAATCATTTGGATGACAGATTAATTCACCCAGCAGATAAGGACATAGCACTTGTCATAGCATTGTAGGACACGTAGCCACACGGGGAACTGCCAGGTTTACCACTTTACCTAGAGCCCTTCCAACACCATTGTATGTGCACAAAATCCTAAAAATACATAAAGAAAACCCAAATTCTGGAAAGTGATCAAGTTGAGAATATTCTGGTCATACTTACTAATTGGAGTATTTTTTTAAGTACGTTAAAGGTTTTTTTTAATTGTTTGTAGGTTGTCAACATGAAAATAAACACATTTTCAATTTACAAAATGTGACAAGTGTTTGGGAACCCACAGAAACAGTAAAGCACAGACTCCACGTAAAAGGGAAATTGAATGAGGGCTAATTACAGGCCTTAGCTTCACACAGAAATTCTAGCAAGAAATATCAGAAAAAAGGCTTAAATTTCTTGAAACAATTACCTGTTTTCCTTATTTTCAAATGAAGGAGAGAATGAACCAGCTTAACATAGCTCTCCTTTCCCTTCCCCTTGGAAACAGTAACAAGTTTTTCCTTCTTCAGACAATAATAGAGTATCTACTGCTACCAGGGCTGGGATTTCACTTCAGCCAGCAGCTGAACTGGTTCTGAGCCATTTCCCACCAGTGGAGGTTAATATGTCACACCCGTCAATTAGCACATTTCCTGGCGTGGGCTGCCATGTGCTTGAATAATAACATGATAGTGCATGCACATGCTTCTGTATGCAAACAGCAAATTTACACTGGCATCCTGAATGATTTCTTTTGGATGAAGGGGAAAAATACTGGAGTGGGGAAAAAGTAAATCATTCTGTTGCCTTCGTGACACACAGCATCAAACCCACATTCACAACATGGCACCTACCCCTGCAAGCAGTAAGGACCCTGAAATTTAAAGGTTTGATAGGCAGAAGACAAAATCCCAACATTTAAACACCATTCACACCTTTATTCCATGATACAACAATATGTGAGTCATGTTACTTCTGTTAAGTAAGTCAAGGCCAATCATCCCTGTTGCATCTGCGCTTGGTGCCAGGCTCTAAGGGGCACCTGAGGCACTCCGGCATGCAGAGCTCTAACCACAGCATCCGTGGGTGGCTACAGGCCCTCACTACTTCATGAGAGACAGCTGAAAGTACTTCCTTAGTTGCTAGCGACATGCAGCTGGAGCAAGGACTGGAGTGAGGGTGGATATGAATTGTAAACAAAACTTGCTCACTCACTGATAACTTGAGGTTTTCTCTTGGCTTAAAACGTGCATGTGTACACACACAGACACGCACCCACATACAAATAAAGCCAGGAAAGGCCAATGTGGTAATTTATTCTGACCTTCAATTAACTTCAGTGAAAAAAATAATAAAATAATTTCAGTTTACACAGAAGGCCAAGTTCTCAAAAAAGTGCAGCATACATAAGACAGAATACTCCTTCGATACACCTGAAAAAAGCATTGGCTATTCTACAAACTAATTATCATTTTCCCACCTTACCTTACTATTCTCAGCGTGAATCACTTTGATTTTATCCAGATCATTTTGTGACACTCTCATTGCCAATAGGTCCTGCTTTTGTGGCACAGGTAAGAGCTCAGCCTACCATCTTTCAGCCCATCTTCAGCCAGAAAATGGAAGGGTGAAACCAAACTGTTACCCACCAAAGGGGGAACAAGAACTGGCTGACAAAGCCCTTGGGTTTTTTATTTTCTTTTTTCCTTTCAAGGGAAAGCTAAGATAGCTCTGATTTCATTTGCCCTCATAAATAAAGTTTGAGCAGAAAGGAGGAGAGGTGCCCTAGGCTCAAGCTTCTCACTTCAGTTGGGAAATGACAGTGACCAGGAAGGGGGAAGGAATGAGCTGCTGTTTTTGTGACAAAGTTTTGTTCGTGGGGGTGATACAGGGGTGGCTTCTGTGAGAAGATGTCAGAAGTTTCCCCCATGTCCAGTAGAGCCAACGTCAGCCAGCTCCAAGACAGACCCACTGCTGGCCAAGGCCAAGCCCATCAGGAATGGTGGTAGCACCTCTGTGATAACATATTTAATACGGGAAAAAACTGTTGTGCAACAGCAGCCAGGTGAGAGAATTGAGACTATGGAAGAGAAACAACTGCAGACACCAAGGTCGGTGAAGAAGGAGGGGCAGGAGGTGCTCCAGCCACCCATGCAGAGATTCCCCTGTAGCCTGTGGTAAAGACTGTGGTGAGGCAGGCTGTCCCCCTCCAGCCCACAGAGGTCCATGGTGGAGCAGATACCCACCTGCAGCTCATGGAAGACCCCACACTGGAGCAGGTGGATGTCCGAAGGAGGTGCTGACCCAGTGGGAAGCGTGTGCTGGAGCAGGCTCCTGGCAGAACCTGTGGAGTAGAGGAGCCCAGGCTGGAGCAGGTTTGTGGGCAGGACTTGTGACCCCATGGGGAACCCACACAGGAGCAACTTTTTCCAGCAGGACTACACCCCATGGAAAGCACCCACACTGGAGCAGTTTGTGAAGAACTGTAGCCCGTAGGAAGGATCCATGCTAGAGAAGTTCATGGAGGACTATCTCCCATGGGAGGACACCACCCTGGAGCAGGGGAAGAGTGTGAGGAGTCCTCCCCCTGAGGAATAACGAGCTGCAGAGACAACGTGTGATGAATTGACTGCAACCTTTTTTTCCTGTCCCACTCTGCCACTGGCAGATGGAGGCGGAGAAATCAGGAGTGAAGTTGAGTCCAAGAAGAAGCGAAGGGTGAATGGAAGGTGTTTTAAGATTTGGTTGTATTTCTCATTACCCTACTCTGATTTTGATTGGTAATAAATTAGTTTTCCCCAAGTCAAGTCTGTTTTGCCTGTGACGGTAATTGGTGAGTGGTGTCCCTGTCCTTGACGTGACCCACAAGGTTTTTGCCGTATTTTTCTCCCTCCGTCCAGTTGAGGAGAGGAAGTGATAGAGTGACTTGGTGGGTACCTGGCATCCAGCCAAGCTGCAGTAGGTATTTGGAAGGGAAGGAGGTGTATTTTGTTTTAGGAGGTAAAGTTAGGGCCTCCTTGCTGTCTTCCACATCTCATGAGCTGTAAGGAAAAACATAAGAGTCACACAAATGAAAGACTTGGGGTGGGTGCCTTTCCCCATGAGAAATAAGAGAAGCAAGCAAAACATGAGCTATAGAAGGCTGAGTTCTTATGCTTTGGTAAAATCACTTATCTTTTGGAGAGGGCTATGGCTCCTAAATATACTGTTGTTGGCCTTTTCCATAGCTTTACTGAGCTGGTAACCTTCAGCAGCCTGTTCTGCCCTCTCCCCCATCTCCCACTGGAGGCTTCAGCCAGCTATCTTGGCTAATATAATTTAAAACAGAAAATGTCTCTTCTCGTAAAATTTTACTAGAATGAAATTACACATTATTGAGCTCCTTTATCAGAAAACATATTTTAAAATAAAGAACAGCTTTTCTGTATTAAGTTAGAATGAATTATTTTTAATATGTTAACCAATTTATATGGAGACTATGAGTGTCTTCTCATACTTCTGAGACCTCCACTGAATCCAGGAATGTGTTGTAAAATGGCTGAATACATTATCTTTCTAATGTTATACAGAATAATAATCTAGAGAAACACTTATACATTATAATTATGTGCTATTTAGAGTTCTTAGCTAGGTGGATAGTCACAGTGAGGAGCTATAGATAGCACTGTTATTTTCAGTGTAAGATGTTCATCTCATTCAGCTTCTCTCTGATGTGATTTTGATCATCTCAGAAATCTGATTTGTTGGAGGTTTTTATATCACGTTTCCTTATCAAAGTTATATTTTTTTGTAGCTAAGATGATATTTACTATTCAAGAGATCTGTAAACTTCCCAGATCAAATTAATCAACTGAGCCGCTTCTGGAATTTTAAATATGGTCCCTATGGCAATAAATAGGTTTCACTGCTGATTTTGATTTACAAGAAATAACATAGATACTTATTTCATTCTACAAATTGATCATGACAGCCAAACTCTACAACCTGGCATTTTGGTGCTGTCCTGTGGCTCTTGTGAATGAAAAACATATCACATATGATGTACCTTCTAAGAAGTTAATGTCTTTGCTATATAATGTTGCATTGAAATATAATGGTGTGCAGACCAGGGCACAAAATGGCTTGGATTAAATATCTGGGAAATGAAATCCCTTTGGATGACTGTCGGAACTAGTCTGCCTCCATTATCCCAAGACACAAGCTGGCACATTATCATTTTTATACATAGTTAAATACCCAGACTCTGATTTCATTAATCATTCAGTTAGGTCTGCAAAATTATCAGACAGAGGGTACACCCTGTCTCACATGAAATGCTATTTACTAAAATACTATAGATGTATTGCATAATATAAATGTCTGGTATTTTAGCAGTAATAATTGCACTTGAATCAAAGGTGTTTTTCCCTTCAGTTCTCCTTTAGCCTGCATGCATGTTCATTTCTGCAACTCCTACTCCTCTAACAGAATCACGGAGGCTTTCTTACATCAAATTAAAACAAAAAAGATTCATTTTTGAGCACCTCAGCCCACTTCAGTCACAGGGACCTCCAGAAGTGCAGAGTTATGTCTCCATTGCATGCCAAAAAACCAGTTCTACTTCCTTAAAAGCCAAGGAGGAAATAAATACCCATTATCTGCAGAATAAGCTGGATCAGCCTCCAAAAGATGATGCCAGAGGATTAGAACCTCCTGTCTTGCAAAATGGATCCACTTTCACAACACTGGAGACCCCGCCTGTCTCGAGCCAAGACCACGGTCCCACCAAAACCTGACTAAGCAGATGCAAGAGCGTTCTACTCAGCAACGCTCATTCTTGTTTTAACATAAAACTAGGCTCTGAAATTTACCAGTTGAATCATTATCAGTCTCATATTCACAACATAAACTGTGATTCATTCCCAATTTCTCTCTTGTTATCGGATTTCATGCCAGGACCAACTGGAAGAGATGTGCACTTCCACTCTTCCAAGATGCATTGCAAGGGACTAGAAAGAATTTTGGTGTCCTGTGTAAACACCATACCAATATGCAGGGTTGATGCTTCCTATGTGACTATCATGGCATTGTAATATTTTCCATTACTAGCAGATGAAATAACTTGTACAGTATTTCAGGTAAAATCTCAAAATACGGTCCCATTTTCACTTGCACTCCTTAAGCAAAAAAAAAAGTAGATGCAAGTCTGCCCTAAAAAATCAGGTCATTGCAGGTATAAGTTCTTTATGAGTACAAGCAGATACTTTAATGTTTAAATTAAAAGAGAAAAATAATTACAGATAATCGGTATCATCTAGCAGGGCTATTTTGTGAGATCTCTTTCTTGGTAGCCAAACTAACATCCAGACTTGGGACGAAATATGCAACCGCTACTAGATAGAAGTTTGACGATAAGTTAGTTTATTATTTTAAAACTGTTTCCTGTAAAGGAAATAATCATTGTACCTGACTCAATACTTTGACTAGGGTCAATTCTTGTGATTTTCAGGAAACTAGATCCTGGAGCTATGCTAAGATGCCAATCATAACAAAAATATATTTTTTAAAAAAGTTATATCTAGACGATCCACACTGTTATCCCAGTTTACATCTGCCATTGTTCAGCAGACACATGATGCTTTCCTCCAAACTGGATGAAGAAACAGCTATCGCTGGTAATCACTACATGCAGACATGGAGTTATGGTTTAAGGTGTGTCTGAAAACTGAGCCATACCATACAGGAGCTCAAGCTGATGATTATTTTCTAATTCCCACTGAGATTCTCCCACTCCTCTTTCCTTGGCATTCAGTCTTCTTGTTCAAGGGGAATCAGCGATCCATAAAATTAAATAACATATTGCAGCCAAATTGTATTTAAACAATGGCACCATTCAGGAAAGTAAAGCAAACAGGATTTGGCCCCAGCTGTGAGTGCAATATTGATCCTGGATTGTGCATATCTTAACAGGCTAAGGCTTTTGTATGCAGTCACTAAAAAGAGCTCAGACAGAGCAGTGAGGTATGAAAATATGTTATTTTGCTATCACTAGATGTACATACTAACAGCATTCTCCCTTGACCCCCTCTCTTTCCTTTTACAGTTTACGGGATGTCCTCTCCCACTAGTATAGGTTTTTTTCACCAAGTCATCTCCACCTCCTTTTGAACATTTTGTTCTGTGATCACTTAGCCCAGTTAATTGTTTCCTGATTTTTCTTCCAATCCTTTCTCGTTTGCTCTTCTTTTCTGAATCCTAGCACAATATAATCTTTTTTGGGTTAATTTCCATGCTGTTGTCAGATAAATTACCCTGAGACTATCCCCACCTTACAGCATCTCAGAGCAGGCCCTGTTCACCAGGGCATGCAACTTGGAGGTAGGACAGTAGGACTTCCAGGAATTCATTCATGTTAACAGTGAAATTAAATAAGGGTGTTAAAAAAAAAAGGCAGTTTGCAGACAAAACTTTCTTCTGCAAATGCCATTAATAGTTTTGTGTTCTACTGCCAGATATGTTTCTCACATAAACGTGGCTGTCAGTCCCTTGGTTGATTTGTAAAGTAATCATATCAAACCTACCAGGGGTAAATCATTTTTATTCATAGGGAGTAACACTCAAGCAAGTTTTCTGCTTAATGATGATCCAGAAACATTTTGTAAAACATCTTGTAGCAGCCTACATTGAACGCGTCAGTGCTGGATCCCTGATTTTGAGCTAAGAATCCTGTTCACCCTTCCTGCAGCCCTCTCGGCCGGGACCGTGAGGCACTGGGCGCGCTGCAGATGAAGACATACCACTTTAAAGCAAACAAACATTTGAAATAGTTAAATCCTACTAGTTTTAAAATGTCTGAGCTTTGTATATCCCCAGGGTCTCTCTGCTTACATCTCCTTAAACAATACAAGCCGTTATTTAAGAACATGAATAATGTGGCATGCTATCATATTAGGATATAATTAAAAACAAGACAGCTAGGCCTCAGAGCTGTACTGAACACACCACGCATACTGTGGTCTTCTGCCTTTGTTCTGAACTAAAATCCCACTCCTTACTTGAAACCTCACCTCTGTTTTCCTCGCACAGCAGCTAGCGCCTATTTGGGCAACTTTCACTTTTTTGGTAAAAAAACAAGCCGTACCCAGCGCTCGGGGCGGTGGGGGGCACCCCCCTGCTTCCCCGGGCACCCTCCCTCTCCGGCTGTTGGGGAGGGCCCCCAGGGAGTCAGGGGTGCAGGGAAACCTGTCTCCCGGCGGAGCCCCCCGCGGCACGGCCGGACTGACGTCGCGGCGGAAACCCCAGCCCTGCCTGTCACCCCTGCGGAGGCAGCACCTCTGCCCCCTCGCTTCCTGGGGTGGCAGATTGCAATCTGCGGCCGTGCCGCGGGGGCCTCTCCCACAGCCGAAGGACTAAATGGGGAACTGCTGTCATAGCCAGGAACTTCCTCAGGACCATTAGGACCCGGTGTAAAACCAAATTAGGGCACCCACGCCTTCTTCCATCAAGCACTCTGTTCTCAGAGACAGTTTTCTCTCACTAATCCATTTACCTAACCTCAAATTTTATGTTAAAAGGCAAAAGCATGTTGACTCAAGAACATGTTGGCAGGTAACCTGATTTTACCCAGCTATCAGCTGTCTCAGAGCCAGGAGTGATGCCAGGCAAGCACAGCCTGCTGCAAGAGCCAGTGCCTCATGGCAACTCCTCTTTCCCCCTTCCCCTGGTGTTGCAGCTGGTTGGTACTATGGAGAAAAGTGAGCAGAAGACTCCCTACCTGACCACAGGCTCTGTGAGTGGCCGCTATGCTCTCCCTGCTGATTTTAATTCGCAATTGCTCCCTCTCCCTCATCTTGAAGAATAACCAGACCTTAACCACTCTCCATAATGCCAACCTAAAACCCCATAATCTCTTCAGACCGGTCAGACCGTGAAGAAAAGAGCCACGTTTTGGTGGTCTGGGAGAATGGAGGCCCTCAAGGGTAAGTAGGAGCTCTAGGAAGTGTTCAGAGAAGAACCTTCTTCGGCCAGGAAGCAGGCAAATTCAGAGGCTTTGGGGGTGACTGATACAACTATTTGTTGTATTCATTCCAGAAATATGTCTGGAAAAGGTCTTCCCAGACCTGCCTGGGATCATTTCCAAAGCCAGCTATAGACTCATACCAGACCTGAAACACTGGAAACCTGCTGAGCAAGGATGGAAGCTATAAACAACTTAGGCGCTTTGATGAGTGTTTAGTGTCTAGCTTTTCTTTTGCAGTCTCATCTGAAGAGGTGAGCGAGCTCATGTTGTTCTTTCCAGGTAAAGTGGCTCAGCGCACAACCCTGTATCTAGTCTGAAGGCTAACCCAGAAAGACACAATGACCTATTGCAACCTTTGACAGGATTCAGAGCTGTTTAAAATTAAATACTGTTGGAGTGGTGTACAATATTGGGGACACCCAACAGAGAGGTTTCTAATGCCTTTGCTTATGTTCATGGACTCTTTTAGTTCAAGGACCAGGCAGTGAATGTCTAGCTCTTCTTCAAGTGCTAGGTTACCCCACATGTAGCCAGGAGATCAAACTTCAGTCAGGAGCCGTGAACAGATTCTAGAGGAGTATCTGACCATGAGAAAGCCTTCCCCCACACACCATGACCTGTATCAATGAGATGGGGTTTGGTAGAGGGTAGTGGTTGGTTTATTTTGAAGGGTGGTTTTTGTTCTTTTTTAGTCATCAAAGCATTAGACTTCTCAGGAATAAAATACATAGCAATTGATGAATTTGTTTTGTCTCCTGTCACACTGTTCTTAGCATGACCTGCAGCTCAAAAGATTTCAAATCTGTCAACCTGTGCCATGGCCTTTTGGATTCTTGCCAACTCTGATGATCCTGTAGGCTCTAGCTAAGGAATACTTAGTCCCTGCCTTATGAAGCAGAGAGACCATGGGCACGGTGCTATATTCTCAGCCCAGGACCCTACACAAGAGACATGTCGTGCTGCCCACTCAAGCAGAGAGCAAGGCCTGTTTTCAGATGTCGGTAGAGACAGTCTGTGACAGAGCAATAAAACTGTTAAGATCAGCTCTTGACAAACCTTTCTCCCAAGTCTGGGGCGCTGCTGCAGAGGCCATCCTTGGAAGCAGGGTCAGTGTCTTTTTTCCAGAGCTTTCAAGGTCTGCTACCAGAAAGGAAAGCAACCGAAATTCTTTCTTGTTGCCTGACCTATTGCTCTCTACGTTGTTCCTGCCTCACCAGGGCAACAGCTTGTTATGATCTGTATTGCTTCAGCTAATTATTCTATTAATGATTCAGCTAATATAGTTTAATACAGGAAATGTAGATGTCACATCATTAAACAATTATTTATGTATTCTAGACCTTTACCATAATCCACCTTGAGATGTGTTAATTTATTTCTCCCCTGGTGTTCACAAGGTATGACATCCTGCAAGCAACTAATTCTGGATCTCCGTTCTCTGAGATTTAATCACCATTTGAGACTTATACCTGGTATTATGCCAGGATAACTAGAAAGCAATGATGAACAAGCTTTCAAGCATTTGGCAGTTCCTTTCAAACAAGCAGAATTTTAGAAGTTGATATGAAAAATATACAAAACTTTCAGAAACTAGCAGTTCTTTCTCACTTTCCCCCAAAAAAGCCCCTAAAATAAATAAACCCATTGCTTATACAAGTTTGATTGAAATTGTGCTTAATAGTTTATTAGTAAACCACACGGTTATATTGCAGTTTCTCTCAAATACAAGGAAAGCTAAGTGAAACTAGTTGCTCTCCATAGGAGTGGAGTTGCTCTCAGTGGATCAGTGTGTCCTGGGTAGCTTTCAATACAGATCCAGGAACAACATAGTCAGAGATTCCTTTCTCTGAGAAAAAGAGCTTGTCATTTTACATCTCCAGATAACCAAGGCCATGAAAGTGTCAGGGATGATGTGGTGGAGACACTGACTTTATTATTTATATTCTTACCTCTTTTATTAGTAATATTAATTAACATCAAGTTGAATAGCACCTTAGACTCTGAAATTTATGTATGACTCAGTTAAATGATTTACAGAATAACTGCTAATTAAATAATGTAATTCATTCAGAAATAGACATATCTGTAAGAGTAGGTAGTTACCGCTTTAAATGTTTTTAAATTTGAGGCACAAAGCAAATGAGAATGAAAAAAGAGGAGAAGAAACATAATGGAGGAGACATGGCTTAGAGAGACAAATAGTCCAACTGAAGCCAAGCAACACTGAGTGCAGGTTCCATAAGCTTCTCTGGTTGAGCTTCTGCTAATAGGATTGGCCTTCACACTCCAGTCTTGAATCATTAGATCCTTTACCTGGCAGTAGAGAAGAATTCATTTGGATATAACAGCTCATAGAGCTATCCTGCTCCTTCGAACCTCTGCACAAAAAGTGTTAATTCAGAGGCCTCCTACCTGGACCCTCCCGTACCTGGGCCTGCAGCTTGATTTAGCTACGTGACCTACCCCGTGATGTGTTGTGGCTCATTTTATGCCCCATGGAAGGTAAGCTAAATAGGCCACAGGTAGCAGAGGATCCCTCAAGGGACCAACCACCACATTGAAAGCATTTAAATAAACATAGATATACACAGATGTCATATAAAAACGGACCAGAGAGCTAGAGTTTGGGAATGAGAAGAGAGGACCGAAGGCTGCAAACTTTTTAGAAACTTCATGTGTTGTAGAGGCCACAAGAGAAAGAGGGAAAATGAGGTGGTGGGTACTGGGTTCAAGATGATGACACTAGCAAGGACAGGTGTCTCTGGAGGTCAGGAGAAGGAAGAGAAAATCATGGTTTGAGCAGGATCTGAAGTTGGCCTAGCGGAGATAGAAGAGACTGGGAAATGGAGGGACAAGGAGAGTACTGAACCACCAAAGAGGAAGCAAAGCAGATCCGAAAACTGGCACAGGAGCAGAGATAAGGCAGTTTAAAGTTGTGATTGAGACAGGGGCTGTGGTAATATTGAGTGGTTGGTGGCTGGTAACCATAACAACAACAAAATTGTTTGAAAAATAGTGTAAAGGTACAGCCCCAGGAGGGCCCTCTGCGGCTGGGAGAGCATCACCCCACCTGCAAGGGAGCAGAGACTGTAACTCAAAGCTTCTCAGTGAGCTCTTCTGTGCTTTAGTGTAAGCTTTCCTATGAAATATAAGGCATTTGATCTCCACATGAAAGCTTCACCTAAGTCTGATAGTTACAATTCTGGATAATTATGTCTCAGACAGCTGGCCAAGAAAAAAAGAAGTGGATTTACCATAAGCAGGAAAACAAAAGAGGGTCTGTAAGTGTGCTCTACTTGCTTATCTGTTCCAGGTAATTTACTAAGGAACAGGACTTCAGTGGACCCACTTAAGGGAGTGAGCATTAAAATATCAGAGGTACAATCAGAGTATTATACAACTGCAACATAAAAATTGTAGACACAGATAAAAATCACACAAACTGCTATTTTACTGTGCAATTGGAACTGGTCAGGTGCAGTAGGGCATGACAGTAGATGACAGTAATCAAGGCTCACTGAAAGCAATTACAGTTACAGGATAAGGAAATATGCAAAGTACATTTAAACCCAAGTCAAATTCAGTGTGAAGCAGAAAGCCTTCAACAGTTATCCTATGCAAAGACCAGAATAAAGAAGTCAGCACTCAGGAGCACAGAAACTTTTCCTTTTGTGTCCAAATAACATCAGCAGAATCGAACCATTCTCCAAAACAGAATTTTTATGCTAATTACTAGTGTGAAAATGAGAGTACAAAGCAGGCACTTTATTCCTATAAGCAATCTAATATGCCACCAGACTCCTTTTTTTCAAACTGGATTTACCTGGCGCAGTGTGAAACAACACATACATTTCATTACTAGCTGTGCTTTATTTGCATATCAATGCAGACATGAACCAGAATACATTGTTGGCCCACTTTTTTCTCGCACCTGCTCAGACCTATGCAGCCAACCCTTCTGCATCCTATCACTTGCTGAAACACCAAATGCGCAAGCACACCAGTCAGAGAGGAGCAGAAATAGCCCTGGGTATGATAGCTTTGGTTTCTTTGTTAGTTAGCACAATGCAAACACTCAACACATGTGACTCAGTTGTGTTTGCAAGACCTCTCTTCCCGCATAACGTTTAGGTCAGATGTGCCTGCCCCAAATAGCCGTCCCCAGACAAAATGTCAAACATCACCATTTTTTCTGTAAGGGGCACTAAATACGCTGCTTTTCTGACCTCAAGGCATTTCTTTGAAATAGGAACTGGAGCAGATCTATTCCTTCACAGTTACAAAAGTCTTTCCTGACCTTAAAATTCACCAAGGATTTATTTGGATGGGAATTTTAAGGGATAATACTAGGTCCCATTAGCTATCTTGATCTAACAAACACTTTCTAAAAGCTTGCACGAAAGTAAAAGTCAAATTTTACCAGTTATTGAAATGTCTCATGTGAAGCTTTGATTCCACCCTATGGCTTCAGAAGTTTATTATCCTCACTTTGTTTTAATTAGAGCTTCAAACCAGCACTATTAAGCTGAGCAAGCTGTCTCTGGTCCAGCTGAGCCACATCGAGCACACAGGTCGCCCCCATTGAGCGGGCTGTATTGCCCTGCCTGTTGGGCTGGCAGCAGGGATGAGGGCCCCGCTGCAGACTGAGAAAGAGCAGGCAGCGGCAGCTCTTTGTGCCAGATCATCCTCTTCCCTGCTCAGCTCCATCTGCAGCAGCAGCAGCTGCTATTTGGTCCTGAGCCCTACTGACTGTGGTCCTCGGATGGTTGCTGCTGCAGCTGTAAATACCAGTGGTGCAGAGCAGGGAGAGTTAGCAGCAGTGAAAGAGCAACCCCACAGCAGATCAAACGGTAGTACGGGCTTGTGTGCTCTTCTGCCAAGGATGAGACAAAAATCAAGCACCCTCCAAGGGAGGGTTTGCAAATCCCCCTGAAGGGCCTGCGGCACTTCTCCTTCCTTCCCTGGCTTGCAAACTCAGAGGGACTGGAGCACTTCATGCCCCTTCACATCCTGTATTCCTGCATCAGCCCACAAGCATTCCCTGAAACCACCATCCTGCCTACAGCAACAAAAAGCTGAGACCACCTGGGACTAGTCATCACCCTCTGTTACTCTAAACTTCAGGCTAAACACAGTTTAAAACTGTTACTCTGTCCTCCAAAAATACAGAGTACATCAAAGAGCTCCAGAACCCGTCCCTAGAAGTAGCAGCCTGACTGCGCTCCAGCAGCGTAAATCATCTTCATCTTAATCCTGCCCTACAAGATGTTCACACCTATGGAAATTATGTGCTGTGTAGATTACACAAATCTGCCTGAGGGGTGGCCTGTCTCAAGTACAGCGAGACTGTCTAAGTGTAGTGGTAAGTCTTCTGTAGCACACTTTGTTCCACCCAATATTTTTAAGTGACTCAAATCCTTTGACAATTTAAAAAGAACAGGAAAAACGTAGCCTTATGAACACCTTCAAGCAGACTGCAGCAATTTAATAATGTATAAAATAATAATAATGTCGTAAAGCAATCTCAGTTTTTCTAGGCTCCTTTTTACCATGGTCTGCAGTCTTCCCGCTGCCGGTTGTGAACTCATTGGCTCTCACAGCGTAATCGTGAACAGGTTGAGTTGGTATTTGGATAGGAAATCCACAGGGAAGCCACAACAGTCATTTAGATTATTCAGTTACGGAAAGAACACTTTTGTCTTTGTATTTATAAGAATTCTTCCTCATATCTTGGGAGACAGCCTGTCTCTCAGATAAAGATTATCCAAGAAGCTATACGCCAATGATTTTCAATTTTGTGGCTTCATATTTATTTTATTTTTTTCTGTGGAGGTGTAGAGCTCTGTATAATGAATGGAAGTCTAAAGACACAAGGCTTGCTAAGTCAGCTTTCACAGATCTCTTAGTATTCCATAAAAATAAAGGTGTTTATGGACTGAAAGTTACCCCCCAAAAAATCACTGTTTCAAGCCACTTGTGGTTGTCAGTGTTCTTCTCAATCTTGGTATCTGAGTCAAACCCAGCTGTTGAAAACTACACTTTGAAAACATAAACTTCCAAGAGCTGTCAGTAAAACGCTACGTTCTTTACCCTCTGTGTGTGTGTGACAGGACAGGATACCATTGTTACCTCTGCTTAAACCACTGCCATTTATTTCCCAATGCAGGTATCCCCAGCACAGGCTGTGTTCCAACCAGCAGGGCTGCCTGCCTTTTTGGAGAGTTCAGAATCAAAAGCACTAGAAAGAGGAAATGCAGATCTCAAAGGGCTACCCTATTCAAGGTTTCCATTCACCCGATGGAAATCTGGAGAGAAGGCAGGTAGGTAAAAAGCACTGGGCTGTTTCTACTCTCTTTACCCAGAGTTACGTGGCTACCAGGCTGGGCCTCTGAACAAGTCATAACTTTGCCAGCTGGCCTCTTCATTGCTTGAGAATGCTGCTATAATTTACACCAGCTGCCAATAGCAGGCCAGCAGGTTAAAACAAACCCTAATGCAAAGGTATTTCGGTCATATCCTTTTTTCTGAAGCCAGAACTCCTACACTGGTAACCAGGATAAAGGAATAAAGTAGTTGCCACCATGTAACTCAAGAATCTACCGGGTGCCAATGGTTGCATTGGCCTATTTTAGGGTTGCTTTCTTCTAAAGGAGCAGAGCAAAAACAGACCCAGCAGAGCAGAGAATGAGAACCAGTTAATATCAAATATCATTGACGTGGAATACTCAGGAAAGCAAATGATGCAAAACACAAAGGAGTTTTTTGCCTGGGTTCAGTACAGTGCTGAATAAAAATAAAATTCTCACCCTCATTCATCACTGAAATGAACAATCACTGTCAATTACTACTTGCATTCAACACTTAATAAAATTATTTTACAGTACTCGATCTTCAACATTACTACTAGTCTTATTTTGTTTAATGTATACACCATCTCATTCAAATTCTGCCACTTCTGTTAAGTGCTTTTTATGAGTTATTGATGCTCCATTGTTTTGCATGTACTTCATTCTTCACCATCTGTGACAAGATTTTTAATCTTTATACACAAGAAACCAGGCTCAAGCAAGAATGACCTGTCAAGAATACTTACGGCTTTGTGGTTAACTCTCTCTTGAGTGCGATTTAATCGACGTGGTGCTGCCTGACAACATACAAGATTCAGCAACATAAAATCTGGATGTTAACCATTTGAGAACATCAAAGAGGAGGGTATAGAGGCTTGGGGACTTGCAACAGTACAACAACTAGGGTGTCTGGGATATCCAAATTTCTTCTTTAACAATAGTTAAACAAATGGGTTTGAACTGTGGTTTAGATGGGGCAAATGCAAGTTTGCCTTTTAGAGCCACTTGATTTTTCATATTGATATTATAACAGTCTGGGGACAGCAATGGCAAAGATTTCCAGGTGCAGTTCAGTCACTGGGCCTTATCTTTACATGAAAGAGTCACTCCAGAACTCAGATCATTCTAAGCCATCTTTTCAGACAGTCTTTGACCTCACTGTTGAGCAAATGTGGCACTTGCTGCGATTTACCCCGTATGAACTGAACTAGTGCCACAAAACCATCTGTAACCTAGAAGACAGCATTTGGACACTGCTCCGATAGATATTTCAGGGTAGACACCATAGGAAAGAAACTCAAAGAGGTTATTAATGTTAAACCATGGTAGGAAGAGAGATGGGCTACTGTAGTGATGAGGAACAGGCAACCGGGACTAGGTAAGAAACTTTCTGCAGTGCTTATGGAGTAATCTTCTTCCAGCCCTTCATTCTGCTCCAGTGGCTAAACACTCATCCCAGGCTCAGCTGCTTTATCCCTGAAAGCTATGTGCCTCCTGTCAGTCTGGTCCACCTAGCAATGGGATCACGCTCTCCTAAACACGCTGGTGTTGACCTCGCTAAGTCAGCTGAAACATTTCAGTCATTTAAGTCCCTTTTAAATCAGTCCACTAGCTCTTCTTTATTCACCGCATTAGATTTAGACCTTCTGCTCTCACCTTCAGTGCCCCACAGAACTGTGCACTTTCTGCGTATGCAGGTTTGCTCTCTCCAGTTACCATTGAAATCAGTCTTCATGTCCCACTTATTTACCTCGTCCTCTAAGCTTTTCTCTGTCATTCTGTCCTGTTTGTGAGATGCAATGCTGATTCTGGTTCACTGAATTTGAACTTCTCATTCAAATCCCTCCTTTTAAGTTCATTTTCGTGGTGCCTACAATTAGTGGCTCACTGATCATAATTATTTTAAATAAACCATTTAGTTAAGCAATCGAGGTGTTTACAAGCCCCAACAGCTTAACAGCTTGATCTTACTGCCGTAATGTGTGAGGTAGTTCCTCACTCCATCTCCTCCTGCTGTTTATTACTCTCTTTCTAATCTAAACTTAGATGGTAAATTCTTCAGGGAAGTGATTATATCTTTCTTTTTGTTCAGTGTGGTGCCTGTCATGTTTTAGGGTGCAATAAAATGTAATATAGAATATGCACAAACTGATACCTGTAATCCAATGCAAACTCAAACCCGGTAATACCATTAAGAAAAAGTAAGTCTTAAAACCTAAGCGTCACAGTATGCGTTCAGTGACCAGTAAGAATAGCAGAAATCCGTAAGACTGTAACTGTTTTAAGTGAAAGTCTTAATTTACAAGTTTCCCCGAAGAAGCAATGCTACGCTTCAGGAAAATCAGAAAAATATTCAACTGAATAGTTCTACAGAGGTGCTTAAAACTCAGTAGACTGAATTAATGTGAACTGCCTATTTTAGTCTATGTAAGCAACCAAGAATGTCTGTCTACAAACAGTTTTCCAGGACATAGCTGTCATATGCTTCAGATGAATGTTGTGCTTGCTTCTAGTAGAGCTGAAGTCTATGACTTAATCTTATCTGTTTAACATCCAAGAATCCAGTTTTAGATTTTTGGCAGCTAGCATATGCTCCCCCTGTGGCAACTGCATAATAACATAATATAGTTAAAAAAATCCAGATCCTTTAAGGCTCAATTACCTCATGAAACTATTTTAAAATTCAGGGTGAACAAAACTGCAGTATTTCAGTTTACAAGCATCATTTTAGTTTACAGCTGTTTTAAAGAACCCGTTCTAATGTTTTATGTCTTTCACCACCTGCAGAACTGAACGAAAATATTTATTCTGTTTTGCAGAGGGCTACCAGAACCAAGAAAGCAGAACTGAGTGAGAAAGAATAAAGTATTTTAAAATAAAGATAAGATCTGGGATAACTGACTTTATTACCACTCTGTAACACTGAAGATAGGTTAAAAAATCTTGCAAAGCTGCAATAAAAATAACCTATAGGCAAGTAAAAATCTTTAAAATGGCCCATTGCCTAAATGAGAATTTATATTAGTACTTATAATCCTGATACAACCAAATTAGATTCTTAATATTTTTAATTACTCTTTTTAAAAAATGTATATACATAAAAGGATCAGTCTGTTTAACCTGTGGAATTAATTTGCCTGCATTGTAAATTCTTTAGGTAGGAGCTCTCTTTTCAGTGATTATCAATACCAGCTGGAGGCTCCGTTGTATTATAAAATAAAGAATAAGAATGGGAGGATAGAATAAGCTAGACCTTGAAAGAGCACTGCCTGGGGCCAGGAGAGCCAACCTTCTCCCTGAAACAGGAAAGGCTAAAGAGAAAGGAAATCAATCACGAAGAGCAAAAAAGAAGAAAGTGAAGCAGGTAAAAGAACAAGGTACGTGCTGCAGCAGGGGAATAGTGGAGAGGAAAGGCAGGAAAGACAATAGAGTTGAAAGGAATCGGTCTCTCTGGTTTGGGGTTAACTAAAGGGTCTCTTTGGTTCAGGGTTAACTAAAGGGATTATGTTAGCACTGGAGGAAAGGGAGTTGAAGGTTTAAATAAATGTCCTGGACTGGGACACCAGGCAGAAACCTCAGGCAGTGCCAACTTCTCTGCAAAAGAGTCAAAGGATTCAGTAAACGATGCCCAAAGGAGCTCTGCCCAGATGCAGGAGAGAATTAGGGATCGAAACTGTGGGTCTCCCTCCCCATCCTTCTCTTTGTGAGCAGTTAAGGGATGCTAAAAGGTACCACGTGCTGGCTTTGTTCTGACGGCACAGCAGGTACAGGTGTTGCCCTTCACACCAGAAAATTTGTGCTGCTCTACTGATGTCTATTAACGGCAGCTCGTACCAGAGGGGCCAATTCTACTACAAAGCGAGCAGGCAAGTGTCCATGTCCTTTTCTCCTCTTCGCAAAGATGGCCCTGAGGTAGTACTTGTGGTTTCATCACCAGTGTACCTATTTACGAGGAACCGATACACGACCATAAATATACTTCATTCAGAACAGCTGTCTGGCTGCAAGGCTTTCAGCAGAGCTGGAAAAATGATGCGGGGGGAGGAGAGGGAAATTCCCTATGAATTATGGAGCTGGTCAAACACCAAAAAAACTGGTGTGTCAAATAAATGATTTGAGGAAAACCAGCCACATTCACTGAACAGTGAAGAGTTTCTTCACGTTAGAGCATATCCATCTAAATTTCCAAGCTGATTCTGTACCAGACATAATTTCCATTCCTTCATGTCTCTTCATGGCAGGCACTGATAATCTTTTCATAAATAGTTTTAGACCAAGAATTATTATGTGAGGAAATGTATGAATAACTTTGAATTACAAGTAAGTTAAAGAGTTTCACAGTCTGTCTCTGAACTATGCACTAGTGAGGAAAAGCAGCTATCTTCACTGAATAAATAATTTGTTCAAAATTATTTGCTCAGTCCAGACTTACAGACTTACCAATTTGGCATAGATTCAAACCAGTCATTAAGTGAAAAACTGTTTCCTGAAATTTATCCAACAAAAAAGGCCAATTTTCATAAAACTTATATGTATTTAGTCGCTTTAGCTAAAACGTGATTTTTTGTAAATAGCTCATCAGCCCCATAGGTCTGAGCGGTGATGTCTGCCTGCATCTGCAGACAGTCTGGATCATTAACTTTGGGAAATGTGAAGTGCGCCACGAATCTCAATAGTGTGTTAACAAAGTGCTCTCGGGATCCTGTCAACAGCCCCTCGGGAGGAGCACGTATGTGACGAGCGCTGTGGCAGGTCCGAGCCAGTCGCCCTGGAGAGGGTAAGGACTGGGAGGCTTATCTACAACCCCCCCTCCTTCCAGGTGCTCTTCAGCAGGGAAAAGGCTGCTGCTGCAGCAAAGCGACCTCTTATCAACCCTGCAGGAGCCACAAAAGGAGCCTCTGGGTTCTACCTTCTGCCCCACAAAAGTGAAGAGGGACCCCTTTGCCACTGGGGCTCCAGCCGGTTCAAGGCCACCGTATGGAGGTCCAATGCATTATTTTGTAACTGAAGCCCATTTCTCTTGGCAGCTATGCCAACTTAGGTAGTTCCTGCTTCTTGTTCCTCTAGCAATGCCTCAGCTGGGTAAATGCATAGGTCGGTTTGGCTGTACGCTGAATCAGATGAAGGACTGACCTGGAGCTAATACAACCTATAAAATAAAAATAAATAAATTAAATTTATAAATAAATAAATAAAAGGTATTTTCAGCCAAGAAGGGAGGGAATGGGGTAAAAGAGCTTCAGTTACCAATAGTTCACTGCTTGGCTTCTGGACTCAGTGAGAAACAGGCTTCCACATCCTTCCAGTGCCCACTGAAACATACTCAGGGGTGCACTATGGTGAAACCATCCTCAGAAGCACAAAGGCAGGGACAGAGGCCATTCAGTCTTTCTCTATCCACCTATCTGTATCTCCAGCACCTTTTATCCATGCCGGAGATCCAGTTCATTGGTTGAGTTCCTTATAAGTGTGACTGGTTTCCCTTTTTTTTTCATTCTCCATCTAGTTATCTGTTTGCTCAACAATTTAAGAAGGTTATTTAAAGCACATTTTTATTTACATTTGAACTGTAAAATATTCAATACAGCTATGCTTAAATAACTTGAGGCAAAGTGATAAGAAAATCAAGTATGTGGTTGACAGCTGTGGAAAAGGGACAGTGTAAGAGATATATTTTAGCAAAAACAGCATTAATGTTTTATATCTTCATTATACCCTGTAAACACTTACACACTTGATTAAACCTACTCCTATTTAAACCAAGGAAACTACTGACATGCAGAAAGTAAAAGGGTGAGTAAGAACATGGTGGATTAGGCCTAAGTTGACAGAGAATGTAATAACAGATCACACTAATAGATTTACCCGACCAAGGGCTCTGAGTGGAAAAGTAATATTACCATCCGAATGATAAACACTTCAGTAATTAACTCTGGTTTTAGATTATCCCTAGATATATCTCATAAAGAGACAGTGAGATTTCCCATGTCTCTCTGAAATATGAAACAGCCTCTACAGCATTTAAAAAAGAGATTATACTCTTCAGGTTTGGTGGTTTTTTTTTAAAAGGTTGTACAACTAGCAAAGAAACCTGCTAATAATTATGTAAATTATTTGACTCTTTATGTATGAATTTATTTGTTTAATATGTACCATGCTGTTATGCATATGATAAGATTTAACATTGAAGTATTGAAGCAATAGGAGAAAATCTGATTTCTTAATGAATGCGAACACTTCCATACACTGACTTGATTTCTTAATGATTCTGAACAATACCACACTGACCAAATTTAACTAAGTTCCAGAGAAAAGCTGAATACATAGAGGAGTTTAAAATACGATTCACCGACTGTGGCTCTATATGAAGTTGATTTTAAATGAGTAAGTCAGAACAAAAACTGAAGGGCTAGCATAAATGAAACTGCAATACTTTTATATACAAAAGCAATGGACCAAGCTTCAGACATGTGCTTTTCCCTCCATGAGCTACTGTCCAGCTGCCATCAACAGAAGGTTGTGTGAGGTGCTTGTTGCCCTTATCACCAGCAGGAAGACTAGAACAGATACAGTGCAATTCCTCATCCTCTGCTCCTCGTACACAGATCACAAATGTGGCCCTGGAGACTGAAGGATGGGAGAGCAGATGATGGCAATACTGCGCAAACCAGTCACAGGATAAACAAAAGAAACAACAGAGAGCAGGAAGATTTGCCAGTCTCAATTCCAATGTAACTTCACTATGCACCGAGTGTTCTGTTAGTGCCAGAGGGCACAACAGATTAACAGGGTATGTTAAAGACCACTGTGCTGCTTCCACAAACCATCACTGTAGGATGCAGAAATACAGACAGCTTTTCTCCAAGACTCATCTCCCTCACATGTGGTAGTCATTTTGCACAATGTAGTTTCCTTCCAGCAGTAATAGCATCATAGGACTATTCCCTGCCTGGTTGCTTTCCGTAGTCCATAACTACGTTACCAGCTATTGACTTATGTCAGCTCTGAGCTATGTCATAAATTTATAGGCAGGAAATAAAAACCAGTCAATCGAAAGCAATCCTTTGCATGACTCTACCTTTTTTATATACGAAATACGTATATTTTAAAAGCATATCACAATCCCTCTGCTTGGTATGTAGTTTTCAAGTGCATGGAAGAAGTATTATTACAAAACTTCTAGGTCTTCCTGGAACAAGTAATACATGCCTGAAGACAGGGAAGGTGAAAACCCCTCAACCAGCCAGTTGAAAATCTCCAGTCAACCCTGGCAACACAAAAGATAGCCTGAACTCCTGGCAAATTCATATTTTCACAGATTTTTTTTGTGAATCATTGTGTTGGAATAGCAGCCTCCTCAAATTAAAACCGTGGATACTGACTCAACTCCAGCAAAGGTATATTTTTGCAAGCCATGCGATAGGATTATGTCGATGAAATCCTGGCTTCCTTCCAGCAGTTCTCTGTGTCATGTAAAACATCCTCTAGTGAGGATTCACCCTAAATCACCTCTGCAATTAGGGGTTAACTGAACAGATGCAAAACAGACCTAAATAAAAGACATTGCAAATGAAGAAACAGGTTTTTGCCTACAAACCTTGATTTAACCTTAGACCCAAATCCTCCTAAACAGGCCTAAGGCAGCAGCTGTAGTGACACAACTTGCTACCCCTGAGCATTCAAAACCAGTGAGGCAAAAATCACTACTTTGACTTGAAAACCCGGACATTGTGGGGGTGGGTGCTTCTACTAAGGATTTTGAAACTATAGGATTCACTTTTGCAAACTTTTCTTCACCATTTATATAAATCTGAGATTCTCCCCACGACCTCAGAACATCTGGAGCTGATGACTTCAGGAAAGCGCTAAACATCACTAAAAATGTTAATACTCATACTGCCAGCTTGGCTCTGCAGCGCTACCAGCAGGAATCTTCTTTTGGGGCTGCAGGGAACTCGGCTCAGCAGCAGAGCAGCGTGGCAGAAGTTCCTGCAGGCGGGAGAGGAAGAGGAGACATGCGGGGAGATGGAGCTTCTCTTAGCACCTCCTGGCAAAGTGCACACATCATTGCCTGTCTGACAAAGGATGGTTACGCTACTCTGTGTGTCCTCCCTTCATGCATTTTGCATCAGCATTTGGTTCAGGCTTGAAAAGTTTCAGTGTTTCAAATCCAGCTAAATTGAGTGCCCTGTGAAATGTTTCTTTTCTGGTTCGCAACCCAATCGGGTATCACTGGACAAAGGTGACAAGAAGGCTGAGGCAGGCGAGATAAAGATGGGCTGGGTGCAGTTTTACAGTGGTAGCTGAAGCAGATTTTAAGGAGGTTACACATGCAAACGCAGTACTGCTGTGCTGTATCACATTTGGCCATGTTCTCTGTCCCAGTCCTCATGACTGATTCCTGCTGTGGTCCAGCATCTGCGGTAAGCGTCCCCTAAAAGATGTTTGGCAACCTTCAACTGTCTGATTTGTTCTGCTTTTAAAATAAACCTTCCTGATAAAATCATTGCCTGTTGTTCAGTTTGCATTAGTACTCTATAATGCACTTCCTCAATACAGATTTCTTGGGTATTGCAGGTTAAAAGTGACATGGCATTTGGTGAGTATGAAAAGCTGTTTTAAATCTACATGTTTCAGTCCGTATGACTCCAGTGGTGTCGGCTCAGCCATGCTTATTCCTGTAGGAAATGCCACATGCCTGAGGAGCAGTTTTCTCTGACACTAGAGAGAGATGGGAGGGACCAAAAGCAGCAAGTGGGTGCACACTGGTTTTCCACTGACCTCCTACACTATATTTTAATTTTCCATTTCTTTCCGTATGTTTTTCCTTCCCTCCAGTCCGAGAGAATGGTGAGAAAGCAGGAAACAACACACAGCTTTTGGGCAGGGGGATTCTGGTGAGGACTAGGAGACCAAGACAAACTGCTGAGCACAGTGCCTTCCACAGGGCGGATGAATCTCCTTGCCTCCTAAGAGCAATAAAGCAGCACACAGGAGAACGAATCTCTGTGTTATGCCCTAAGATAACCCAGAGTGGTGCTCTCCAGTGGGTTTTAGGACAAGGCAATCAGTCCCATTATTATTTTACTGCCATAAGGGAGTTCTCTTCAAATGTATGGTGATAGAACAATAATCTACAATGTACATCCTTATCATCACTTGTAAGTGAATCATAGAAAACTCCTCTTTTATCATACACCATAAAAAGACTAAGCCACATGCACATTTTAAAAGGTAATTATTACATTTAAGGAAATGAAGCTGCATTCTGAATTATCTCAGTACCTTATTTAGCACAAGAGACGGCACCAATTTATTTTTTTCTATTAAAGCAGTTTTTCACAATCCCTTTATGTTAGAAAATAAAAGCTTAAAGCTAAGCACAGCTGCTGAAAAGCATTAATGAAACCTGTGTCTGCGTAGCAGAATCAAAGCAGTAGGAGAGGTGGCAGCTAGCCACAGAAAAGGGCAGATGAGATAGGGAAAGCAGCAACAAGGGAGACATGAGATAGTAGGAGACAGCAAAGATTTGCAAATGAGTTACTTGTTGCCATCCGTTACCATCTATATCTGCATCCGGGAAAAATGTAGTTGAGAAGATCTGTAGTATTGAAAATGTCAGTGTGTTACGATAATATCAAAACTGAAAACCAAAATCTTTGGTGTGACTTACAAGAGCATTACATGCAGCAGGGTATATGGGATTTGGTTGAACCTAAATAAACATGCATTTAGAAACCGTCATTTTTGTGGTTGGGTGCTTTCTCAGAGGCCTATGTATGCTCTGTTAGTAATCTCTGGAAATCAACTGTGTTTCTTACAAACGCAAATTAATGCACTACTTTTTATATTTCCAAATTAAATTATATAATAAAATGTATCCTTTCAGTCAAGGTAATGCAATCTGACATGTGCTTTCCTTTGTGAAGCAGATGTTTTAATTGTTAGATAAGCTCCTAATAGTTTGCTTTCTTTGAAAGGAAAACAAAAGTATATGAATGACCTCTCCCTCCCCATGGCTTTCAGAGCAGCTACTTTTCTTGAAGATTAGGAATCTCTTGGACTCAAGCCCTAACTCCTCTTGTATCTGCAAACTACAATCTGAATTAGTTTTCTCCTTTAACAAAAACTCCTGCTGTGTTGGAGAATCTCTTAATTACTTTTCAAGCTTCTCCTGTTATTGTGGAACTCTATGAAAATCTGATTACAGTGCTAATAAAATGAGTGAATAACATTTTTTTCCGTTTCGTCTGAAGGCCTCTAACTACAAAGATACACAAAGTCACAAAGCAAGATTGCATTAATATAAATATATGAATGGTGCCAAATGAGAACCTTATGTCATGAAAATGTAACTGTGGGAACTATTCAATCACATCTGATAATGTGAAGTGCTAAGGAACAAGATTTGACAATTTAGGTGTTTAGAATTCTTTGTCAAGGTAGCTTATAAGACTGAAGTTTTGTTCTCTTTGAGAGCCAAGAAAAAACAGTCCACTTCCCACAACCCTTAAAAAAAAAAAAAAGGGGGAGGGGGTGGGGGTGAATCTTAGGTCCAAGAACCCTCAACCAGTTTGAACTTCTACAGCTGACAGGGGTGCTTCAAAGGCTACCAGCAGCTTCCAGTCCGCCACCAGACATAAAGATTCTGAACACACAGTCAGTGTTGCTTCAGTGGGAGCTGCTGTCTTTTTGATAGCAAATACAGACCTAAAAATCTGCCCAGCCAAAATTATATAGTACAAGGCCGAAAAGGAAAACAGAGCTCTACAGCAGGGAATTGCAAATCTGTTATGGTTTAGCGGGTGCTCAAATAAATCTTCGTCTCTTCTGTATTAGACATCTTTATTTTGAGCTAAAAATTTCTATATCTCATACCCACGGCAAAGAAATTCACAGGCCTCCAAACCACAGCTGAGGTAACCTGATTTGAACACGGTGGGCCAGGACAGAAGTGTTTCTTTTTTTAAAGACACTGATGTGTCTGTGGGAGAGTTGAAGAAAGCTCCTGCAGGCACAGCCCCAGATGAAGAGATTCATCATCACCCCATAGTTTTGTCTGTGAGGAAGCTCCTTCTCCATTACTTTCTTTTTAAACTCTGTCTCCTCAAGTCAATCTGGTATGTGCATTCCTCCAACATTTCTTCCTTCCACGGTAATTTATGCTTTGAGGTGAGTAGATGGATATACAGGAAGGCTTATGCTAGCCAATACTGGAAATCAGTGAGGAAACCGTAGAGAGTCCCACGTTAAAAATGTGGTGTGCTCAATCATCATAAAATGGGTAACAGTGAAAGGGCGGTGTGCCAGATTTTGGAATCGATGATGCTGACGTAAAACCAGAAAAACACAGCTGAATTCTACAGGGGTCTTAGAAACGAACTTAGGTTCGTTTTTAGAGAAAATAAAGTGAAGGGATGGTGCTCCAATAGGGATAGGGTTCTGGACCTACATGGTGACTGTCAAACCAGGCTGCTCTGCATTGCCTGCAGGAATTTAGCAGGAGCTGAAGCCATTGCCTTGTTGGGAGCAGGTGACCAGCTGCATCCTGCCTCCCGGCTGAGCTCCTGCAGGCACTCTTTCAGAAGCCAGGAGTCTGTCTTCAAAAATGGCACTTTGGTGCTATTCAAAACTAAGGAATGAAGACAAAGTATGTCCCTTTCTTCGAGCATTGGGCATTCCCATATATATGGTGCCTATGCTCTCACGCTAGACCCATGAGCTTTATGCCAGCATCAGCCACTGCTCCCCAGGTTTTGAGAAGAATCTTGGTGCACAGGCTGCTACACGCATATTATTACTGCTTGGAGGAGCAGTAGCTTCCTGTACCTCCCCACAGAGAGCTGGGCAGCTTTTCAGGGGCATTATACTGACTTTGGCTTCTTGCTCTTCTGCACTGGCCACGGAGCCCTGTTTCCCTGCCTGTGAGCCCCAGGTACAAGGAACGATTGTTGTCACACGGTAACACATCATACCCCTCTCTCCCGCCGCATGGCATCTGCAGGCAGTATATATATGAAGTCACTTGTGATCCGGCTCCGCGGTCCTCAGCACACAAGCCAAGGCAGCAAGGGGCTCCCGGTTATTGTTGTTTAGTTCTGAAGATGAAGTGGAAAACACGTGTAAACACTAGTGTTTTGTTAACATTTAAATCTGTCTGCTAAAGCTAATGTGCCAGAGGAGAGGAAAAAAGAAACAAAACCCAAACAGTAAAACAAAGGCTGGTTGCTGTGCTGGCTGTTTGTCCTCAGGAGACTGATTTCCTGACGTCACCGGCACCAGCACGGGCAGAACCCAGCGTTCCTCTTTTGGTTCTTTTGCTGCCGTTCAGATTGGCAGTTCACTGCTTGATACGCTGCTGCAACAAATGGAAGGCAGAGCACTTTTTATTTTTTTTTTCCTCCTGTAAATTCAGAGTAAATTAGATTTGGTGCTCCGCCAAGAACAAAATACTGTCTACTATTGTAAGGATTGTTATGGGCCAGATCTTCAAATCTTTACTACTGGCAAAGCGTGTTTGTCCAACTATTGAGTTAGTAAAGATATCTGATTTGGCCCAGCATCTTTTACATCTTAACTCTCTTTCCTCCCAGAACACGCAAGCGAATACAGTCTTCACACTAGGAAAATTTGGGTCCAGTTAAATAAGCAGTTCAGAATTCCCTGCTATAACTACATCTGGCCTGGCTGATTAGCGATCATTGTTTTAAACAGTGCAATTAATTTCTATAGTATACAAGTATAAGCTCTGATGATTCCAACATTATTTGTATGGGTGGAATAAAACAAATCCAATGTGAGCACCCAAGAGGGGATGGAGGTCTAAATAATGTAGTATCTAACAGCCACAATAATAGCTGCCTCGTGGAAAGAGGGAAATTACTTCTGTTTTCCTTGTTGCTTTTTCTAATGCTTGTAATTTTTCAGCTCCAAAGCATCTTAGAGTCAGAATAAAAGAATACTTATGACATTTGTTAAAATTTCAGTGGATCTCTCCACGACTCTTTCCCGTTCGCTTTCTGTAAACACTAGGCATTTCTAGCCAAAATCTCCCCTTTCACACTTCACAAAAGGGACAGAGTAGACAGCTTAATCTAATCCTTAAAGTGCAAATTTCAGACTAATTTGGCTTTTGATGATTCTCAAAAATAAGTTTAAATAATTCCAAAATAGTTTATACATGTGTGATATATGTCCAGACATTAAAATCCAGCAAGAATAATTCAGTAAACAAAAGTTCCATTATAATTGATTTGCCTATCTCTGACTCACAAAATTTTCCCAGCATTGTCTGGATGCAATGATGGCTGCTGTCATGAATATGAATTACACAGTTTAATATCTTCTCTTTGCTGTGAAAAAGTGATTAAAATAGAATTTTAAATGGAATCAGTTTATAAAAAGGCCACAAGTTATTAAAGAAAATGTATTTTTACTGTAGAATTATTTTTAAATGAGAGGATATGGGATAGAGAGGCATTCTAGAAGGACCAGAGAGTCGTGGAGGAATTCCATTGTTTTCTTGTGAAAAAACTGGTGCTTTAGTAATAGTCTTCTTTGATAATGAGATTCGTTTTAATTAATAGTCTGTTTAACACGTGCATGCCATTATCAGGAATTATTGTACTTCAGAGACCTCTCAGTGGAAGTAAAGACACAGTGGAGAGTGGTGTAAAGATCTCTGAGGTAGAGGAAGCCACACTGGTTCCACAGCTGGAAGGAACAGATTCATGTTATCATGGTGCTGTGAATGCCAACTTCTGCCAAGGAGTGGTTTAGCTTGGAGACAGAGTCTCTACACCAATGGGATCACCCACACCAGGCAGACATTACCCACCCTAAGATATGGACAAACTCATTCTCTACTGGAGTAGAAAATAATCTGGAATCATGTTGCACAGTAATACAGATGACCAAATCCACAGTGGCTAGGTTGAACTGGGTAGCAGCTAAGAATAAAAAGTTGTTGAATCATTTGTTTGTATAAAAGGGATAGAAAATAGGAAATATTACCATCTTTTTCATGCCCTTTCTACTCTTACCGCTTCCATAACTGATCTCACAAAATAGGCAGACTAGATACTAGTTTGCAGCTATTTCGGCTGTCTTAATGTGTTCTCAAGAGACCTGAGCTAAGAAAGGGGCAAAAAAAAAGCTAAGACTTAAGCTACATGAAGGAATAACTAGTGATAATTGATGCCCACTGGGAGCAAAGCTGAGTGCTTCACCCTGGCAGAGGAGATGCCAAAATCACTCTGCTATTTTCTTTACTGATAGTACCATCCCGGTGTTAACTATGATGATGGGTATCTCACCCAGTCAGATAAATTAATCTGGATTTACAATGGTGTAATCAATTGTTATATTCTGCTAGCCTTACAGATGCTGAAATGTGTATTACTTTCCCAGGTCCAGATCCCCCCAGCAACAGTGTTTAAGAATGTGTCTTTGTACCCACTTTGTATTACTGTTAATTACAGAGGTATAAACGGTCCCTGAGTGATCATGCTAATTTCCTTCAGTAAGTGGATGTAGAAGAGTGCTCAGCCTACTGAAGGTAATGTCAATCCCATCTGAGTTTACTGAGTTTATGTGTTAAATCACTTTGTGACTGCAGAGTATTGACTATAAAAAGATTGAGACTCTTCTGGGTGATCACCATCTGGGATTGCTGATCTGAGACAAGGGTGTGAAAGCATGCAGTCTGTGTGAATTGTCTGTATCCTCCCAGTTGCTGCTGCTCTGCGTCATTCTTTGAAGTATTCCCCAAGGAATGGCATACTACCCAGCTGAATCAAGAATGGTTAAGGCTTGCCATAATATCACATTTCCAAAATTGGTCTATTATAGCTTGAAATGAGTTATGTGCCCTTTGTTTGTATATTCTGATTCTAAACCTAAAAATATTTCTTTTACAGAACAAAAAGAATCCCCCCATGAAAGTGTGCTGAAGGAATTAGCAATAAGATACCTAGGGCTAGCTTGTTCAAACATTCTCCTCTTGACTTGTGCTTACTCTGTGAGTCTTGCTGAAGTTTAATTAAAGAATATTCCAAAACAATGATTCTGGAAATATGGTTGGTGTTTTGTGTTTAATCAAACAGATTGGTTTTGTTCTGCCTGTAAACTGACTTTAAGAAATCACTTTATTATGGCTCAAAGTTAAAGGAAACTCAGTATTTCAGAATGTCTTCCTCCTTAGTAAGACTGATTTATCAAAGCATCCCAGTTCAGCACTTAAACAGTGCCTTGGACCAAAGCATTTGTGCTGAACAGTAAAATGACAGTCTGGGTCATGGCAGAACACACAGGTATTGCTTAAAGAGCAGTAGAGGAAAAGACCCAGAGAGACGAGTGTCCCCGTTATTTTCATTGCTCTAATACTGCTGACCTGTTCAGTTTGCTGACCAGTACATTGAAGGCAGTAGAGAGTCTCCTAAGAGTTGAGACTCTTCCTGTCTTGGGCAGCACCCAAGAAAGGAAGAAAAAGGTAAGGCTTTGCTCTGGCCCTTCAGATCCACACCGCTCAGATCGAATGTATAGTTTATGTCAGACTCATTACCCATATAACCCCGTAATATAATTAGTTACAAAAGACCCTCTTCCAACATTACTGTTCCTCTTTTAATCAAACTCTCCCCCTTAGAGTACTTCTAATATCTTTGGGAGTTGCTGCTAATCTAGTAATGTTTTCCAGTTCTGAAATCAGTCATTAATGAGACTGCTACTACTGTACATTGGAATCCCACCCAAGGCCACCATGAGGTCTTTAGACTAAAAAGGAAGGCTGTCTAGTAATAAAAACCATTATTTTGAGAGTCTGGGGGGGACCTATATCACAATATTATTATATGCCCCAATATAGAAAGGGCTTAAATTTCAACTACTGCCTCGGATTTTTAGGAACTCTGAAGTTCAGTGCAGATAGCATCTTAGCAAAATTCATGCAGTGAGCATAAATATCTGCTCTTACTTACTTGCAACTGCATAGACCTGTACCCGCATGATGTTATAACAACATCTACAGTTATGCAGGAAATAATACTAGACAGGTATCTGACGTGCTGTGTCTTTGAAGGTAGTTTAGATGCTCAATATCTGGAAAAGAACAGTTCTGTCTGATTAACAGCCTCCCAATTCATCATCAACCAGCAGTCTGTGAGTTACAGTGTGTGAAGTGAGGGACTAAGGCACTTACACATCTGGAAGGAAAAAATGCACAACAGATTGGATTGGGGGAGGGAAGATCATCCAGGGACAAAGTCAATAAAAAGAACGTGTGCAAAGAGACAATGGGGAAAAACAGAGTGGCTGGAAAAGGAAAGGAAGAAGAGAGGGAGAAAAATAAAAGGCAGTTCAGGTACAAAAGTCCTACTCAAAAACAGGAAAAAAGTAGAAGGTAAATGTAAGTGGCAAAAAAAAGGTGAAATGAAAGCAAAGACAAAAGTACAGAAATATGTGACAAGACAATGGGAGGCTTATTCAAACAAAATTAGACTATGAGATGCTCTTATTACTCACCATAACTTTTTTTCTCCCTAGTATAACTCTTCTCCACTTGCTGTAGGGGCCTTTTTTCTTTTTTTTTTGCTTTCGTTTTGTGGGATTTTAAACTACTCAGCTCCATCAGTTTTTTCAAGGTAGTTAATGAAAGAGAACTTCATTCCAGATGCCAAAATCTGTTTGCTACTAAATAAATAAATGAATAAGGCCATAAGCTGACAGACAAGTCAAATTTATAATACGTTATCATCTGTTCACTGATGGGATAGAAGGGATAAAATAGCTTATTCGTGCAAAGACACATTGTGCCTTGGCTCACAACCTTTTAAAACAACATCATGTGGAAAGCAGGTGTTATACAGAGTTGCCGTAACAGTCACATTGGCTGCAGAAGCCCAGCTATGAAAGCAATCCCTGTCTTCAAGCAATGAAGTGCAAAGCAATGCAAGGAAGCATAGGGGAGTGAAATGGGTCTGCAGCTTTGCCACTGGGGTGACTATGTGGAGAGTCCTCTGAAGCAGGCAGCAGGCTACCTGGTGCTTTGTGCACCTGGAAACCTGAAAGAGACCGTCAACAAAGGAAGAGGAAGGTTTTGCTAAGGCATGTGCCCCCCCAGGGTGCTCTTTGGGCCAGGAGGCTCTACAATAGTATGTGGCTTTAGAATGTGAACTGTGGCAAAAGGGAGGTTTGGACACAGAGAGATTTCAAAAACTATTGGATTGATAGAAAAGACTGGCAATAAAAAGAAAACAGAAATGGCCTTCATCTGAAACACTGAGGCACCCACTACGAACAAAAGTGGCAG
Organism: Limnodromus scolopaceus; assembly: GCA_028565335.1. Classification (NCBI taxonomy): domain Eukaryota; kingdom Metazoa; phylum Chordata; class Aves; order Charadriiformes; family Scolopacidae; genus Limnodromus; species Limnodromus scolopaceus. Next base: position 39,565,098 of record JAOXNO010000013.1, read on the forward strand.
ACCTATACATGGGACCTGCCAGACACTCATACAGAAGGGCAATATTTGTCAAGCGAAATGTATTTACAGACTGATTATTGTTTTGAAATACATCTTTTCCACAATAATTTTTTCCATCACAAAATAGTAAAGTTGGTTGGTTGTTGATTAATTCTATCTCTGTCCCTGAGATTCAAGGCCAGACGCTGATCTAAACTGAGACCCCCTGGGACCACACATTTATGGCATGTAGCCATAAATCTTTGCTATGAGCAGCGGGGAACACAGGTCCTAATCTTGATGCCACCTAAAAGAATATGATAGCTAAAGAGCTACTGCTTGCAGTAAATAGTGGGAAACTAAACTGAAGTGACTGAAGGCTTGGCTGCTCTTCTAGGAATCCTTACAGAGGTTACCAGACTTCTCCCAGAGGTTGGCACCTCCTAACAGGGGGGAGCTGAATAGCTCGTGAATCAGCTCTAAACCACCGCAGCTTACAGCTTGGCCTATTAAGGTAAACCAACATTGATTTTGGTTTATGCTAAACTGCAAGGTTCAGGAGCTGATTCACAAGCCATTCGGCCACCCCCACCACAGGGCAGATGCCTCTGGAAGACAGCAGGGTTGGGGGCGTTAATTGCTTCAGCCACTGAATTTTAAATGGCCATTAGCTGTGTGCCAATATGTTTAAGGGGAGTTCCCTGTGGAGGAGACCACAAAAAAACCACCCAAACAGAAAGTTACAGCTTAGCCTGAAACTCTGACAATAATTGTTTGTAGCTTACTTAAGATCCCTGTCTTCCCATACCATTTTTAAGACTGCACATTATTGTTGCTACCAAGAATACAGCTCCAATGTGAGATCTCAGATGTATGTTTCCTTCTATTCCTGGAGTGAAAAATGGTATCACAATTCACCTTTACAGCTATGCTGTGGAAAATGAAAGCTCTTGTAGTATTCACTGATGCTTTCAAGAATTACATATTAGTATTTTGCAGCTTGACCTAAAGGACTGAGAAATCTATACAAATATCAGGGGATCTGAGCTTTTGACATCCATGTGACTATTATGTATATTTTGTGAAAGGGAAACTCAGAAAAAGTTACTTTGTTTGTGTAGTTACACAAGTCTTAGCTCTCCTCTCTTTATATCCTACGTTTTACCAGAAAAGACCACTCTTCCTCTACAACACCCATAACAAAATCTGAAATCACATGAAACTAGGCCGATTTAGAGTTTCAGTGTAAGTTTAAAACTTATCGTATTTTTAGAAAAAGCCTTACTATGACTTTCATGAACTTTTGAATTAATGTAGATACTGTTTTGAACAAACCTGCCTATAGAATCTGGTTTGGTGACCAAACTATGTAAAGTACATGAAAACAGATCACCCAAGCTTTGATGCTTCTTAGTCACTTTTGGTTTGCGTTTTGAGTTTCAGACCAAAGCCACAGTTGAGGGAATGAACTGTTGTGAATCAGAATAAAGAAAATGCTTATGTGACGTTCTCCCTAAAGAAACCCACAGACTTTTGCACAGTTCTCTATTTTCCCTACAAAATTAAACAGTGCTTCAAGCCCTCCCTCAGAAATAAAGTAAAACTAAATTCCCCTGTCAGAGGGCTTACCCTTGTTAGAGTTTCAAAAAATATATCAATTTTAAGGAGCACATTCCCTATGGTACATTCAGGACTGCTTTATTAAAATACATACCTGGCAAATAATGTATGGCATCAATAAAAAGGTTTTATAGTGGCAATTAGGATTTGATCCAAAGTCCATTAATGTCAACGGGAACGTTTTCATCGATTTCAAAGGAGTTTGACGTAGGTCCACGTGAAAAAAGATGTACACCTGTTCCTAGGCCTATCCTAGCATACCCAGGTGAGAGGAAACCTGTGTATCTTTCACATGCCTCCTTTACCTTCTGGGCTCTCACCAATGGATTTTTAATTACCAGTAATGGCCAGACCATTATATTTCAATCGCCAGCCAATTTCTGGTCCATTGTCTCAGATCTGTGGGCTCTGCGAGCAGATGCCGAGGCAGCTGTGCCACTCGCAGCCTCCGTGGCATCTCACCCCACAGGAGATGCAGCACAGTGAACCATTTAGCCGGCGTCCCCCGCAGCCGGGAGCTCCAGTCCGGTAGCACAGTGCAATCCAAGCCGTCGGCGCGCAGGAGCGAAAAGTTACCCTTGAAACTCTTCCAAAACCAAATTATATCTTCCATTGTCTCAAAGGAATAATAAAGCCTGGCTGGCTGATTGTGGAATATAATAATCATCTAGCTGAATTAGTGGGCATTCCTGGGAGTGACTGATTTCTGCTTTTCCCAAACAGCATTTTTTTTTCCAAGATAACAGTTTTTCTTACTTGAAAAACAGGATTTCTCTATACATAACTACATGAAAATGAAAGTTAAGGAATTTAGAAACGATGTTATTCAGAATTCTACTCCTGTGTATTCACAGCCAAAATAGCAAAAATATATGGCTGTTGAAAGTGGTTTCCACCGACACAGTGTCAGGGCCCTGAGGCGCTCACCAGCCCGGCTCCCCCTGTCCGGCCCAGGGCCCTGGGGTCCATGTCAGCCCTGGCCATGCCACAGCAGGGCCCATCTCCAGCTCCCCGCAGCCAGGCCCAGCCACAGGCCCCCAGCTTTGGACAGTCCCCATGCCCAGGGAGTTGCTCGAGCTCCAGAGCAGGGCAGCACACAGTACTGCAAGAGCTTCCAAACCAAGATGTCTTCTCTGAGGCTGACCATTCACCTTCCATATCAGGTCCCTTAGTCGCACTCGCTCTGAGCGGGATGCTTGAAAATCTCAGTACTGCACCAGCACACAGTCACACAGCGTGCCTGAATCTGTAACACGCGTTTTGTTCCTTTAATGTGTTTTTCCAGGTAACGGTGAATTGTGGTGTGGTCTCTTTTTAAGTCATGTCTTTGATCTTGCGAGTAGAAACCCCAAGTCTTGATGGCACCGAGCAATTTAACACCTCTTTGCGACCCTGACAATGATGATTCACAAGCTGAGGATCCTGCTCCCGCCTGTGGATGCTGTCGGCCCGGCAGAGCAAGCACTCCCACCTTCACCAAAGCAGAAGCACCTCACTGAAACGTGAAGCAGATAGACCTTTCACTGAGGATGTCAGAGACATGGGCACAAGCCACCTGTTTTCCTGAAGGGACATGTTATCTTGGGTTGCTGCCTGGAAAACAAGCAATGGCATGGGAAGGAGACAGGGGACTTCTTAATCTCTCTTGCTAATGCTGTTCCATTTTGAATGGGATCATTAAATATTAAAAGAGTGAGAGATCAAAAGATAGTGAATGACTTTTAGCCTGTTTGTTAGGCCTCTCACGTTTGCAGTTCCAATCCAGTGTAGATGTAGGTGTTTTTTTGGAGAGAAGAAGAGATGCAATGAGGGAGAATAAATAAGCCAAGCTCCAAAATGCTGTAGTGGTTAGGACACGCTTCCGGGAGTTAGAAACTGTGTGGTTTTGTCCTTTCATTCAGCAGACAGAACTAAATTTCCATTTCCCCCATTCTCAGTGATGCCTCCATCACCAGAAGACAGATAAGGCAAGAGTCTTCTGCTAGATGCAGAAGACAGATCTAGCAACCCCACAGCTAGAAGCCCCAACCAGAGACAGGTACTTATATTTCTGGATGATGTTGTGCTACTGTCATCTCTCTCCTTGCCACTTCCTAATGACTAGGTTAAGTGGCTCACTACTCAGCCAAATATTTGTGGGCCTCCACTGTCTTAAGTATCTAGCTCTGATAAAGTATTTCACTTGAAATGTTCGGCCTTCCCTGAGAATTGTGAACTTCACTAGCCAATACAGCATCAATAGTTAGAAATTACAACAGAGATACCAAATAGTCTTTGTGGGCCTAGTCCTCAGCTATGCTGTGGGTCGCAGTTCAAAGCACTCTGCCAAACACAGGAAATCAAGATAAACATTTCAAAGAGAAACTGTGTGGTGGATTCTCTAATTTCTGCTTTTCCAAATTAACTCCAAAATGCAAGAAACATCTACTTTGCAGAGGTAGAAATGGCTATGTAAGATGGAAAGCTGGTCAAAATAAGAGTCTACTTGGACTAAAACACAGTAATAAATACAGCTAGGTAGGCTCTGAAATTACAAGGTTAAGAAGAGTTTCTTAAAAGACTAATTATGATAAAATTAAGATGTCCGAGAGCCCACTTGTGCCGCTCAGGGCTCTGAGCTCTGGTAAGGACACTCAGGAAAAAAGTTTGCTTGCTGAGGAAGTAGACATGTTCCTGTGCTGTGCCTTGCAGCTTTTTTAAATGAAGCATCGCCTCACCTGCGTCCTTCCCACTGCCTCCCCGTGACTTTGCAGCCTCAGGAACAGCTCCAGTGTGATTAAGAGTGCCTGTCCCTGCCCCTGAAGTTGCTGCTTCCACTGCTTGCCTGCTGCGTTTCGGGTAGGTGAGGAAGACGAGTGCTAGCTGTTCTGCTTTCTGCTCCCTGAGGTTCTGCAGAAGGAGCCTAGGGAAGTGCAGACAGGAGTTTGTCCGGCTCTGCCTAGACCTACAGGAAAAAGACGTCATTTATTTCCTGCAACAGTTACCACCAAGAATGAGTCAAAAGAGATTTGGGGTTTTTTCTTCCCCTGTTTGTCCTTGGACTTAGCCACTGGCAGCTGCTGTATTGTCACCAGTTGGGTATAAGGTTCCATAAAGCAGAAGGGATAATTTAAGTTTATCAAACTGCAGACATTCCCCTTTTTTCCTTTCAAGTACAGCCCAAATCAGGCTCTTTGGCCAGGATCTTCAGGAAAGAAGAGCAAACCATGACTGGTCTGACTTTTTGCTGCCGGGGACTTCCATTTCACTGGGGGAATCCCCTGCAGAGAGCATGCGGGTAATTTCCACTCTGCACAAGGCAGACAATCTGCTTCAGACTGACTGTGGTCCCTTGGGTTCCTGAAATATATTGGGTCATTCATATTGAAAGGACTGAACAAGCCTGCTATATGGGACTTTGGTTTGCTGTGGTGGATGCACAGGCCTACTCCTTAAGCATGTATTAATCATGCATTAACCATAGAGGATGTTAGCCCACATTTTTCTGGAACCTTAACAATATTAAAAGGGAACATGAGTGCCCACAACTTTTCTTTCTGTGTAAAGATGTTACTTTCCCTACAGAAGCACAAAAGATCCTCAGAATTTTACCCATCTTTAATCAGAAAACCAAGCTCTGATCCTGAGAATTAGTGTTATGAAACCAACATAAAATAATAGGAATGCGGAGGTGCTGAAGAGCATGTGGAAAAAACACCTAAAAAACTCCAATTTTCTTTTCTAACCTACCTTCACTTTTCAACATTCTCTCCCACATATGGTGATGAATTAAGACAGGAAATGCAGGGAAGGGAATTATTCCAGTTACAGGTCACTGCATTACAATAGCTTTGGAAATAAAGATTTTTTCCCACCAGTACATACAAGATGAGATTTTTAAAGTAGTGACTTAGTCTAGGATTCAGTTGTTAACAATTTCTGTCTATAAACTATTAGAGAATTATCTTCTGCCATTATCTTAAGTTGGGCTCTAAACCAGCACATAGCAACAATCCTCTATTCCGGACACTAAGCAGCGATTTATTCCCTATCTTAAAGAAAAAGCCAGGCTTTCGTTAAGGGCACAGAAGCAAGTTATTACCTCACTCCCAGCCATCCCTAATATGTTTTATCTTTATTCTTTACAATTCTGGGGAGCAAAAGCGGCTGAGAGCTGTCGGGATCTCTGATGCCACATGGTTATTGTCCCACTTGTTTCTTCTGGTTCCAGCTGAATGATAGTGGGAACTGTTCTGCTTCTGAGCAAAGGGGAGGAGGAGGAGCTGCAGATTCTTAGGTTTTTTTAGGCTAGAGTGAGAGATCTTAAAAATTGCCTCACAACTTACAACTCTCTTTATATTTAATGGCTTGAAAAGACTAGGGTGAATAAATTCTAATGATTTGAGGGTTTACACTATTGTAGAGCAAATAAAGAAGTCAGGCTAGTAATAACTTCTCTCTGTGCCCACACAATCATTTTACTACAGAATGCCATGAAAATACTTTAAACAGATTTCTGTCAAGGCGCTTACCTGTATTCAGGATAATAGGCTTACCTCATGTTCAGGGTTCAATCATATTTTCCTTGATATGGGATGTCATCTTCTAAGGGATGAAGACATATGCAATTAGCTGAAAACTCTAATGAAACTTCTGCTGCAGATACCTTCCTTGCTACTCCATTTCATTCTATGTGCTGATAGCGGGAAAACAAAATGAACGTGAAGAATCCTGATCTCTGAATCACACAAATGCTGTCTTTTCAGACACAGCTGGTGCTTCAGAGATCAGGGTACCTGTGAATTTCAGTTTACGTTTGCCAACATACAGTGTGGGATTCATCCAAGTGTCAACAAAAGCAAAGCAAGATTATAGAAAAAAAAACAAAAACAAATTAGATGCGGTGTGAGAATAAACTACAAATGGGAGAGAATTATCAGAGAGGGAAAAAGAATAGAGAACAGGTCAAATTCTCTGGACTATTCCTATGGTTTTGTGCCATGACAGCAGTATAAGGAAAGCCAGCTATGGGAGGGGAATCCCATAACAGGATAAAGCTACTGCAGGGTCTCATGCCATTCTGTGCCCCTGCCTCAGCTCAGGGAGGACAAGACTGGGAAAGAGAGGGCCTGCTGCTGAGAGCTACCTGCTATCTGCTCTCCAAACAGCCCCACAGGGCCGGAGACTCATCAAATACACCCAACAGCAGGGAAGAAATGGGGGGAGTGACACAGGCTGGGATAACCCCCGCAGAGCTGAAAAGTGGAATCAGGTGAAGAATGAATAAAGGCACCTTTGTCCCCATTCCTCCAATCCCCTGCTGATAATAGTTTAGATGGATGGAATTATCTGGTTCGTTAGGATTTGGTTGAAAGAGACTGATAGAACAACAGGGCACACCAGAGACAACTAAGTATTTCCATTTCATTCTTTAATATAAAATATTAAAGTTTTGAAAGGGAGATATGCTATCACAAGACATACTCTTATGCTTTCAGCTGTATCAGAGTTGAGATAATCCTTGTCTTTTCTCTACCTCAGAAAACCAATCCCCTTTTATCAGTTACAACTTTACCAGAATGTTCATTTAACAACTTGAATAGCAATATTAAAATTGCATGTCCTTTTAAATGGGAATGAATAATAATTCATAAAGAGAAATGCAGAAGAAACCTCAAAGTTGCATTTTCCTATTTATTTTGATGTGTAACAACAACTTATAATTCAATTTCCCTGTTTTTTTAGCTGAACAGAAATGGATAAAACTTGCCATAAATGAGATCTCAGTACTGCTAAATAAGTCTAAAAACCTAAATTGATCCAATACCTTTTTAAATTACACACTCTTAAGTGGAAACTTGTCTCAGGTTTCTCCAACTTCATGAATTTTGATTGGCATATCTGTCCTTATAACAGACACTCTAAATCAAGAGGCCTTAACAGAAGTGTCCTTAACTATAACAGTCTTAAAGCGTGACTGTCTGTGCCAGGTGAGCCAAACTCTGGTGTGTCTCTCTAAGGAAGCTGCAAGCTTCTGTGAGAATAAAGAACTCAGGCTGTTTTGGATGCGTCCGGTGTTGTAAATAGCGTCAGCTTTTAGAAACCACATAAAACTAAGCAGAAAAAAAAAAAAAAAAAGGTGTAATGTGTGTGCCTTAGCACTCCAGCATGGGTGAAATCTAACACGGGAGTACTGCCACTCACTTCAAGAGGGCCAGGATTTCAGCCTATGTGATTCAAACTTACAAAAGTCTTCCAAAGGATTTGGAATTATACAATATTATGCAACCTTTAACATCTGAGGGCCACACATGTTATTTTGAAAGGTCAAAAGGACAAAACTGGGAGCAGTTGACTACCCTGCCCTATTCTCTTTACACTGCGTAGGTAGGGCTCATTCAAAATGTCCACTTTTAAAATCACAGGGCACACCTCCGTGTACATGTTCTATTCATAAAGCAGTGCAAACCTTCTCCCTAGTTTAGCTGTCCTTAAATTAAGCCCTACCATTTAGGGCTTTGTGCCAGAGGTTACACACCAAAAGAAAAATCAGGGCCTGACTCTTGATGACTCAAACCCTTCACTTGGTGCTGGAACACTTCAGCGCTCTCTTGATTTTTTTGGCACCGGGAATTTATGACCCAGATTCTGGGACAGTCTATGGCCCCATCCTACCCCTGTCTGAATTAGGCCATTCACTGAGCTTCTCTCCCTGTGCTTCCTGCGGATCCTAGCAGAAAAGGACTATAATGAAGCACACCAAACTGTCACTGAAGTGAAGTCCTGACACGGGCGGAGGAGTTTCAATAGATGGGGAATTCAAACAGGAAAATTTATGCCTCCTTTAAGGCACCTTTAAGCAATCAGAGCAACGTTAAAGAAATATGATAGAAGACTCATTTAGAAGTAAATTTCATTGCTTCCTGGATGGCTTTCAGAAGGTCCGTTTTGAAAAGACTGAAAAAAGAAGGCATGACTTAAGTGATTTTAGAAAAGGGGTCTGTGATGTCAAGAGTGTGCAATGCGCCCAGCAGCCTTTCAGCACGATAAGAAGCATTACTTGCAGAAGATTTGCATTCTTTAAAGGATTTTAACGTATCATATTCTGCTAATTACTGAGTTATCAGTCCTTGTGAGAAGTCAATGTATGCTAGCAGACAGAAACCCACCTAGCTGACATTAGGAGCTCTTCTCTATGAGTTATCAGAAGCAGGAAGATACCTTGTAAGTGCGCACGAAATAGGAAGAACTAGCTGACTGTGGTATTTTAAAGTTTAGATGAAAATGTCACTGGGACAATTTAATACAGAAATAGGAAGAGACAATAAACCAAGTTATTTCAAAACAATTACTCAACAAAGATTCACTGTATGTACAGGGAAACTGCAAAAATCACTTCTGTTGTCCAGGTACAACATAAGAGCAGGCGCCAATAATATTTCTAATCCTTAAATACATCAGCAGTGCTTCCAGTTCTCAATTTCTGTATGTTTGGTAGCACGGACTCCACCTACACCGTAACCATGAGTCAGAAAAAGTACAATACCTCACAGCTCAAGCAGGGAAAAACTTTTCCTCGTACATGCGGAATGGCAAGAACACCCTTAATTTTTTAAATTCCCTTTCTCTGCTAGAAGGGGGAAAATATTTTGACTTGCCATTACTCCTTTACCCTTGGCCGGTGTATTTCCCTGTTAGACGAAGAACAGTTTGAGGCGACAGTTTACGTAGTGTGGCTAAACATAAACTGGGCGTTATGTAAAGGTTAAAGCGGCAGGATGAGCAGAAGGACAGAAGTACCTCAGTTAGGCCAGTGCAGCCGGTTACCTGACAGCCAGCTCTGTCACGGGTTTGTTTTCCTCCAGCTTAATATTATTCGCACTAAATACGCAACATTTCAGCGTGGCTCTGTCTCGGCCTCTCCCACTCCTCGTTGCCATGCTGGCCACGGAGGTAACACCGACTCGCGGGGGCGGCGAGCCCCATTCACCCGCCCGCAGTCACGCTGCAGCCCTCATCTCCAACTGGGGCGCTGCACGCCATCACCCCGTCCCCTGCCCGGCCGGGGGGGCTGGTTCTGCCCTCACCCCCTGCCACCGCCACGCAGTGGCCCTTACGGCCCGAACTACCACCACGAAGTACGGCAAACACCAAGCGCCGGCTCCGGCCCCTCTCTCGGAGCTGGAGAATGCGCCGTGCGCCCCCCGCACCGACCCTTCCCCAGGTATCGCCTCTCCTCCCCGCCCGCCCGAACCCTCCGCTCTCCGGGGGGTGGGGGGGGCCGGCCCTGCCCCCGGCTGCTCCCTCAGGCGGAGAGACGCGGTGGCTGCGCGGAGACAAAGGCGGCGGGGAGATGCGGGCCGGCGCGGGGCGGGGGGGGGAACAAAGAACCCGAAAAAGACGAGAAGAGCCAAGAAAGTTGATACCGGCCCCCGCGCCCCCCTGCCCAGCCCTGGCCTGCCTGGCTGCCCCCCGAGGCTTTCGCGGGGGAGAACCCGCGGTGGCCCGGCCGCGGGAGGGGAACGGGCCGGGTAACCCTGACCCCCATC
>JAOXNO010000013.1:39576609-39588445 GCA_028565335.1 Limnodromus scolopaceus
CGGGGGAGCCCCGAAGCCCAACCCCCTCCCTTTCCTTATGTGCCCCCCACGTCTTCGTCTCGCAGTTTCCCCCTCCGCCTCCTCCCCCCGGCTGGTTCCTACTTCTCACCCCGGCCGGGGGGGTGCGTGTGGGGTTTGGGGGTGCCCCTGTTTCAACACCACCCCCCTACCACCCCCCCGGTACGGCCCGTTGCCGCACGCTGGGTCTCCCCGACGGGCGGGTCGCCTGTGTGCCCACCCGTGGCGGCGGGGCCGGGGGTGCCGTCCCCTCCCTCTCTGGGTGCCCCTGGCAGAGCCGGACCCTGCCCCCTTCCTTCTGCGTCCCCTCCGGTGGTGTTTTGGTCCTTTTTGCCCTTTACGGCCTCTAATGAAGATGAAGTAAGGCGGCTGCTGCTGTTGCTGCTCTTCGTGGACCCTGCAGAAATATTCAATTTATCTTGGCTTATAGGAAATTAAGACCGCTTTAGAAAGACATCATCACTAGCTCTGCCGCCCTTGGGACCCGTCTGCACGTTGCCAGGATCTCTCTGTCCCTGACTGCTGGATTTTTATTTTGATTTTGATTTTTTTTGTGTGAGGGGTGGTGGTGGTTGTTTGTTTTTTTTGTTGTTGTTGTGGTTTGGGTTTTTTTTTTTCCTTTTGAGGAAGGAGGGAAGGGTGCCAGTGGATATATATGTGACAGAAGCAAGATCTTTTGGACGCTCTTCACTTAGAATTGATAGTTGTAGTTACACTAGTAATCTGTGTCTCTGCTGAATCATCTCAGGTTAAGGGAGAGACTTTTAAGTCTCCTTCCGCTCCCTCCTCTGTCCCCTCTGCTCATTTTTCTCAGCACAAAGCAGGGAGGTTAGCAACCCTTGTCTGAATGTAGAGTAGCCTGGCAGCCAGGGACCTGGACATCGTGTGTCTTTCGTCTCACTCCCTGTGACAGTTGCAAACACACTCATGGCTGTCCAGTTTCAAGGAGAGTCTAGTATTTCTCTGTTTGTGGCAGTGAAATGTTTTCTTAACAGTATCGTCTCCTCGATTGTTTTTTTTTCCCCCTTTCTCTTATTTGTTTGTGTGTTTGTTTGCCTTTTAAGTTTGGCCACATTGGAAGTGTCTGGCTTCAGGCCCTTTCCAACACACTTTTACTGTGATATTGAGCATCCCTTGAACTGTGCAAAATTCCTAAAATTGCAGATATCTTGAGGAGAGGGCATGGAAAGAACTGCCTGGATGTCAGAAAGAGGAACAGAGAGAGAAGGGGAGAGGAAAAAAAAATGCAAGAAACTAGCCAGACATCAAATGACAGATTTAAGCATTTTCCTGTTGTAAATGCTGGCATTACATGTTACAGTAATTATATGCTCTGGGCTACTGTTACAGTGTTTGTCTGCTGGATAGTAACCTGAACTTATGAAGTGAATACAGTTGTTTTTGGATAATAGTAATATTTATAGCCAAGATTATTCACAGCAGATGTCCTTGCATATAGGCTTTATTAAATATGCTTTTAACTTTCTGGCCTGCAGTGTTAAAGCCTATGTACGTTGTGAAGAGAATTTTTCTCTTTAAAATTAGATGCGTCAAGCAAAAATCAGAACTAAAATCTAGAGTAAATAAAGGCCATCAAAAGTGTTAGGAAAAAAAGATGAGATTGTATTTTAGCTGTATGTAGAAGCAAAGAAAATGGGTCCCTACTACCAAAATAGCATTATAGTTATTAAATGCATATTTTGACTTGTCAGAATACGATACTTTTGTGTTTTATTATCTCTAAATCTTCTGTTGCTTTTATTTTAAAATCTGACAACTAGGATGTAAACATCTAAACATTAACCTTTGTAAATAAATGAATTGTGTTAAATATAGTGTTACAGCTGTACAGTAGGAAAATTGTTGTCTAAGAATGAACAATTTTTGTATTTTAATTTTGGGACACAAGCTATTATTATTTCAGTTACTTCAATGAGCAGGCTAGTGTTGTGTTTTTTTATATTAATTTTATATGTGAAAATATATTTATAAAATATTATTTTCCATAATAAAATCCGAAATATAGCTTAAGCCGGTTAAGGGAAACCTAGTCCCATATCCATCACTCCCTATTACTTGCTGTTTCTTTTAGCATCTAAGCATTTTGAAGTGATGCCAACTTCCGGATTTCCTTTTCAGAAGAGCTTCATAATTTAGACAAAAAAGATCTAATTCCTCCTCAAGTTAGCTGCATTGTGTCAATAGTACCTGAAAAAATTAGTTCCTCCACTCCACTGTGTGTACTATTTCATAGAATTAAATCTTGGTAAGGTTTTTGCAGAAGAGGACTAGATTTATTTTCTTATGTGCAGCTGTAAGTAAAACGTGGCCTTTTAAAAAAGCGTCCTTTTCCCCATAACCCTGTTGGCATTGATGTTACTTTACTTTTATTTTACTCTTTCCACAAATACGTGCAGGGAGATGAACTTTGTTTAATCCACTGAATGAGTGTGGTTGAATCTGAGCCTGCAATCTCAGTATTCTCCTTTGAGAGAGTGTTAAAACATAATAGTCAAGGTGAATAGTTTTGTTCTTAATTGGGATGGTGTCTGTACGTAGAGAAGAGAAAAAGCAAGTCATAGTTCAGAGCAATTTAAAACTCTTTGTGTATGAAAGAGAAATTCTTGATTCAGACAGATTCGATCAGAAAACCACAGAGATATGTGGGGATTGTGTGGGCGTTAGCAAGTAACGTTTGGGCCTGTGTGCTTTGAAGGTGATTCTTTTATTAAAATCTCTAGAGGAGGATATATAAAATATGTATATAAACTACAGGTTTGGAGTTAAAGGAAAAACCTGGGTTTGGTTGTGGCATTTTTTTTTTTGTAAAATTTTCTAACAATCATTTCCACCACATATGCTAATTCAGTAAGTGTTTTTCATGGACATCTGCCCTTCATTAGAACAGTTTGAGAAGTCATGACAGCTGTAGCAGTGGGCTTGTAATTCCTCATCTGTCGGCATATTGTTATACTATTTAAAATGAAGGAAGAAATGAAAATAGCTAACTAGTATCAGAAGTGTGCAAATAAAACATTAACTTCTGAAACATACTGAGATTTCTCGTCGCTCGTGTTCTCTGACAGCTTTGTTGCCTCATGTTGCTTGAAGAGAATTTGTCGGGAAAAAAACTTCCTTATATCCTCTTGGTAGCTCACTGCTCTAGAAGAGTGCTGGTTTAGTAAATACAAACAGCCCTGTGTTAGTGCCTTTTGGTTCTGTGAGTGTTTCCATCGAGTGTGCCAAGACGTGGATTTTGTAATGTGGAAACCCACATTATAGACTTGGAATGAGCCCACAGATTTATTTCATATGGGATAACAGAGTCTTAAGATAGTAATAGCTCTCGTTTTTTAACAAACTATACTAGATTTGAACCGGTGGCGTAGTGATGAGATGGCAAAATCATTATTTTGCCAAGTGGTTGAAAAATTTCGTTCACAGTGAATGGTATTATATTTGCAGAATTATGTTTCCCGCTTAACTACAATAACTTATGCTTTTCATATATATAAGGGTTTATTATTTATTTGGTATGGCGTTTAAAATTACCAACTCCTGAGTTATTTTAAGGTGCTTATTGCAAAACTCTTCACTATTAACATTACTGAAGTACTGTAACACGAGCGTTATGTATTAAGACAACGACGTAAATCTCGTGTGTTTTTTCCTTAGGGCATGTAAGAAATACTATTGGACAGTTTCTTCTGAAAAAGCTAACTGCTGTTGTTTGGTTTTTGTTCAGTGCATCATCTGCCATGTCTACAGAGGGGCAGAGAGTTGATGATAGTCCAAGCACTAGCGGAGGCAGCTCTGATGGAGATCAGCGTGAAGGTGTTCAGCAGGAGCAAGAAAGGGAGCAAGTTCAACCCAAGAAAAAAGAGGGCAAAATATCAAGCAAAACAGCTGCTAAACTGTCAACTAGTGCTAAAAGGTACAGTGTTCTTTCTGGCTATTTATTCTCCTTTCTCTTTTTTTTTCAGCTGGCCATCAGATGTATGTATTGACTGAGTATATTAATTTTCTTATTGTTTTATTATAACACTACTGTATCAGTGTAATAGCCTTTTGAGACTGGTCACAGTAATAAGACCTGTATACTTTTTTCCTTCCTTTGACAGATTGGTTCTTTCACATGGTTTTAATAGTAGCTTGCATGATAAAAGCTGACATTTTTTTATTGCTAGTAAAACTCAGACAGTTTTGTAGCCTTATAAAATATATCTCTGTATGTGTATATATGACTGATGTTGAAACTTGTCAGTGTAACTTACAGTTAATTAACCATAAACATTTCAGACAGTTCAGTAACTCAGCATGTTAGGACTACCGTAATACCTATTGCTGTAAAGTACCGCGCTTTGTTTTCCCAGATGGTCAGGTCAGAAATATTTGAGTGAACAACAAATGCATGTTGGTTTCATTACTTTAAACTGTGGTCTGTTTTAATACCCATTTCTTTTCCTTCTCGTTTCTGCTTGAGAGGAAAGGTGGGTTCATAGAATAGCTATTTAAATTATTCTATGCTATCATGTTAATCTCCAGATAACAATTGTCTTGCTTGGACCAAACAGAAGGAATTTACAGCTTACTGTTGCTCCATCAGTACATGTAGGAGTGTTAGTCTAGGCAACAGAATTCAGATAGGATTATAGTGATTGAAGTTAAAAAACGCTTTTAAAATCTGACAAGAAAACAGTTTGCAGACTATCTTCATGTAGAATTCCGAGATCCTGTTTCTTTGCTAATTCAAGGCCATGTAAAGTTCAAGAAAAACCATTGGAGTTGTGCCACGATGGTGCTGTGGTAAAAGAGAAGCATCAAGGCACTATTGCCATAGTTTATAACATATGCATGTACTAGTAGTCCCTAAATACCAGTATATAAACCTGTGTGCATACCTTTTCAGGATCCAAGTCTTTGTCTTGGCTTAATCTGTCCCTCTGTCCCTTACCGTTTACATACTTCGCTTAACTGAAGTTTCTTCTGTTTATTCAGTGAGGTATTATCACTCTTTTCTTCTGGCGTGCACACCTTCTTTCGGCTGGTCTTTCTTTTTTTTTTCTTCCCTGGTGAAGTGCTTTCTGAAGACACATTCCTACTATGACACTATTAGGAGATTACTGAGTCGTATCACCTAACAGGATGGCCAGCAAAGCTTGCTCATGTTTTCCTTTATGACTAAAAGGAAAAAAATAAACAGCTTTCACTTCAAACCATGATGCTATTCATGTAGTTAATCCCCACAGCCATTATGGTTTCTGGCCTTCTTCTCTTTTGTCTGCTTCCTGCTATTGTTATTTTTTAAATATTAGGAATATTGGACTAGTCATGACTTCTAAGGTCATAAAAACCCAGTTTTAACATCTTTAGAAAAGAGTCTGTGTGTTCTGAACTTTGTACTATGCCTAATGTAACGATGTCACAATTCTGATGAGGGCCTGTGGACACTATCCAATTAAAAAATTAATAATGATATGTCAGAAATTGGTCTATTAATCTTAGCTTTGTATCTTCAAAGCTTAGAGCTTTTATCAATGTGCATTTCACAGTGATAAAATTACTTAAACCTTTTAAAGTTTAATCATATCTGCTTATGCTTCTGCTGAAACTAATTATGCCAGTTGCTGACATCAGTGCATTTGCCAGTTAGACTCTAAAGCCAGTTTCACATGTGTACTAATGTTGAAGGAAAGCCTTTTATTATGTATTTTAAAAGCTGAGATAATTTATAAGAGTTCTGTAGATATATGAACAATAGGTAATATTTTGGAAAAAAAATGTGTTTTAGGAGTGCTGGTTGTCATAGCACTTTGTGGAATGATCACTACGATAGTTTTTATAGTAACAGGGTTTTTTTTTTTTAATAGTATTGTGGTATTTTAATTTTTTTTTTCAAGTATTCAGTAGTTTGTCACAAGGATTACATTTCTATAAACATTCTTAATATCTGGCCAGGTTTTCCTGTTACAGGTTTTGTTTCTTTGCTTTTTAATTAAAATGAATTAATTTTAAAAATTCAATTAAAATCAGTAATGCCTCAAGAAAGGAAAATCAGAAATTAAAGTAGAGGGGGAAAAAAGGAGAGGAGTGACCTGAAGACAGGAAAATGGCAGAGTCCTCATTATGTGATAAGTATTACAGAAACTGCCTATATCAGGTATCTTCATAGTAATATTACTATTTTTGGTCCTTAGAAATTAAAAATAATGCAGGAATAAAGCTGTACTCCTTCAATAGGAATTTTATTCTTGACCATGTTAAAAAGTGATCTTTTAAAAATTGAAATAAATTGAAGTAATTTAGCTGTCCTGGTAAAAGAGGACTGAATATATGCTTAGCGACTTTTTAATTTTCTAGCTCTTGAGCTCTGTGGGTTTGTATAGCATTACTCCAAAGTCACAATAATCTTCACTTAAGTGTTTCACTATGTGATTCCCTCTAATAACTCCATTATAGTTAAAGGAGTCAACTCTGCTAAAATCAGTAAAAATCCCAAACAACAGAGACTACCACAGTTGCGACTTTCGTCAAGATTCCCTAACTCCTTTTTAAAGCAGAGAATGCCAGAAAGTTAACGTAGCACTGAAGCTAAAGCCACAGACTTGATTCTAATCTGAGTTTGGAAGTCATGTTTTTGCACTTGGAAAGCTTTTTCATGCATATGGAATGGTAGTCACAGTATCTTTGGATTACATTATGATACCTACTGTATATCTTGGATCAGAATGAAGATTTGCGCATCTGTATTTGGAATACTGCTGGTTTTTATTTGTATGTTTATGCAGTCAATTAGATTTAAAGAATTTTCAGTAGCATTAGGTTTTATATAAAAGAAGATTTAGCAGTATGCGGATTTTTGCTTGTGTAAAAGTAAACTGCTATGGTGTCTTATGTACGAATACACTACTCCCACAGCTTACTGCTTTCCAAAATGATCTGATTATGGAGGCTACATGAAACCACTTGAATTCCTATTTGAGTAAGATTTTAAGATACAGAGTTCCTTCTATTAACATTGCTGTAGATGGTATGAAGAAGGCGGAATGCCATCACTCACCGTCCTTCTCTGTTAATATCTTTAGGACTTGCTGCTATACAGGTGTAATAGCTTACAGCATATGTCATACAGTGAACTGGTCCTTCAGTTTTACTCACCCAGAGGGCATCACCTTAAATAGCAACCTTTCTTACCTAACATGTCAAGATTGAGAAACTCACTGCATATCACAATTACAGTTCAGACACGGAATTGAATTGCTGTCCTTGAAAACAGCAGGCATCTTGTTACCTCTTAAGTAGCAAATCTTAGCATGACCTTTGAATTGAGAGAAGTGTAACCACTCTTGGCTGACACAGTAACTCGGCAAATAAATGTATTGTTTTGCCTGCCTCCTGAAGTTGATAGTTGAAAATCTGTCAACCTTTGTGTCCAGTCTTGGAATTTTTTTATAAATATCTGTGCCTACAGTGCATTGTGAACTTTAAAATTTTAGTTGTAATCTTTGCTTTTCTTTATTGAAAGAAGTTACAACCTTAAGGAGTAGCAAATAGGTAATGGATTAAATTTGTTGGAAATTCAACAAAATAAAAATTAACTTTTTTCCTCCCTCTCTTTTTCTCAGAGAAATTTATGACAGCACTATTTTCAAGGAACTGGGAATAATATTCAGCAAGTTGAATATGATGGCAAAATATGGAGTGCTACTTCTTATAAGAAATATCCTTGTCATTTATTGTGCGTCTAGTACAGAGGCAAGAATGTTTCTTTTCCTCCAGCATGAATCTAACCATCTTTAGATCAATTTCCTGCTCAGTCACACTTTATATAAGATTGAAATACATACCAGTGGTTGCATTTCTTAGTATTTTCTAAATAGCATATTCTTCAGTATGGTGTATTTGTTCACCTGGCCTTTATGGCTAAAGAGGCATGTATTTTAGAGAAGTAGCTGTCGTAAAAATACCTCATTGTTATACAGTCTTTTATTTTGCGTCTTTTCCTATTAATCATATTGTGAAATTCTCTGACATGTTCCGTTCTCTCTTAACTTTAACTGTTTCATGAAGGAAACAACACACAGTCCCCCTAGGCTTGGAACAGTAGTAAATATGTGTCTGTGAGAATTAATAATATTTGAAATCCGCAATGTACTTTCATGTTTCTGAATTTAGGGGTAGATTAACCTTTGCACTATTACTGGAAGGCAACTATGTTTGTTCTTTTCTGTTAGTAAAATGGAGGGGGAAAATATTTGTGTGTGTGTATGTATATATGAGAGACACAGGGGTCAAATGACTTCTTAAGACTAAACAAAGAGTATCAGATCTGACATTGCAAATTACGTGGCCTGTGTGTACAGCCCAGGGCTTTGATTACTAACAGGGGCTTCTCCCCCTGCTAGCACCCCACTCCCCAATAGATAGAGAAACAGTATGTCATTAGTTTAAATATAAACCAGATATATATAATTATTTTAGAGTCCTTTTTCTTCTCTGACATAGCTAGACGTAACTAGTGAGGCAGAAGTTCCAAAGAAAGAGGTGCCAGAAAGGACCCTGCAAAAAATGTTTTCTTGCCAGAGGCCACATATTCTTGCGGTGAACCCTCTGCGGTCAGCGAAGGAAATGAGGCACATCCTCTCCTATGCCAGATTCTGAGGGCAACTCAATGGCGATATGAAACAAGTGCCAGAGCAGTGGAATAACTCGTGCAGACAGAGGCCAGCTTGCACGCTGGAGGTCTCTATCAGTGCAAGGCTCTCTGGGATGTTGCCTGACGATTTAATTGTAACTTTGAATGCTGTGACATGTGAACGAGCTATTGCGTGTCAGCTGCTCCACAGAAACTGTTTGTGACTGTGCTCTCAGCATGAATGCAAGGTAAATTAAGGTTGCAACAAAAGGGGTGTAATAAGGTATATATTAATTTTAGTTTGGGATGCCACAGAGTAGGAGAATAAATACGGAGAACTTGCTGTGGAGCAATTGATGGACAGTATTGTATTGATATGTTGTATCTCGTTTGTATAAAATAATTGTGAACGAAGCATCTCCTTATCTTAGATGCCTGCAAAAGCAATTAGGACTTTTGAACATAAATAGAAAGTACCATCTGATCAATTTTTATCACTTGAAGCAGAAAGGTATTTTGTTCTTGGTTGCTCAATCACAGGAAAAGCTTGAAAAAAGACCATTTTAGTGCTCTTGGCATCGGAAGGTAGAAATTTTGTGTTGAACTAGAATAGAAGAAAAGGAGAGAGCTCTGTACACTTTTGTTTCTAGAATGGAAGGGACATGGGCTAGGATTTAGGAGGAAGAATATAAGGCTTTTGATCTAGGACTTAAGCTGCACTTGTCAATCCATTCTTGATGTGTCTTGGACTCATTGTAATGCAATGAAATATTAACTGCTCTTACTAATATTTGTAAAGCAGAAGAGTAATCCCTGACTCTGTAGAAGTTCAATGCCATCATTCTGTAACTTCCCAAAAGGCAGAAAAAGCAAAACAATTGATAAAACGTGAAATTGAAGATTCCATACTACCTAGGGTTTCCATGATTTGAAGTTGTGATAGTATACGTTTCAAAAACACAGTAGAAAATTGTCACATAAAAAAGAAATATTTTAAGCATCTCCCACGCTTATAAGATGTCCCTTCTAAAAGGTGTGAACTGTTAGCATTGTTAAAATGGAGCAACTTTTAAAAGCAACATGTTTGTGGTGCTTAGACTTCACTAATCAGATTTTCCCTTTTAAAAAATGTGGTGCTTTTTAAGTGTTACTATAATGACTTGCTGCAAATATTGATTAAGCAGACTGTGCCTGTATTTCTACAAGACAGAATGATATTTATTGGGGAAATTTTATGTACTGGAGATGTAAATATTTCAATGAGTAAGAAAGCAAATAAACATTGAATTTCTCCCCCTCTACAGGAGTAACTAGTGTGTGTGTATGTAAGCTTGGGGTGTGTAGAGATTAGAAGAAAAGATAAGCATCTGAAAGAATGGTTTTATCCTTTCAATGATGTTGGCTGGTCTGATAAATGATTATTACCTCTACCTACAAATCTTGCCCACGTTTGTCCTAATTATTTCAGAATGTGAATGATAAAGGATTGGAGTTTCTCTTCTTCCTTTCGTTCATTTATTCATTATAGCCATAAAATCATCTCATAGTGGCATAAGGGGAATTTTGATAGTGGCTGTGAGACTCCTTAGCATGTAAGATTGTGTTTGGATCTTAACATATAGAGAATTAAACTGCTCATTTTTGTTATATATGCCAATGTAACTGAAGGTTTATCAAAATAAACAGTTTTCTTTGCCTGTGTAGAAAATGGGTCGCAGTTAGATATTTGTGTACTTCAGGTCAGGCCTGAACTTTTGGGTTGTGGCTTGAGCACATATCTCAGGAATTTGAGTGGTATTGTCATGCAGGTTTTCTTTCTTAGTGTAGGGAATAACAGGAATAGGAGTCTGCTCCTGTACATGAAATCCTGTGAAGGAGAAGGGAAGAAGAAAATACTGAGGGTACATTGAATTGTTTTCCTTCCTTCTTCTAAAGGCTCATGTTTTTGCACTGAAGTAACCTATAGAAAAGCCTTGGGTGTGGTTTGTAGGGAAGGTGGCCATTGCAGTCCTGCTTATGGCGTCGTAATCTGGCAAGTCTTTGGGAACTGGAAACTCCTACAAGTTCCTTTGGGAACTCTGCAAACTCCTACTCTGCATGTTTAAATTTCTTCAGAGGGAGGTACACTGGTTCTCATGCAGACACCAGTATAACGGAAAAGAGCCTGTATTGCCAGATGTGGCATAGATCAGGGATTTAAGTGCTTGGCATGGGACCATCAGCCTGGGAATATCCAGAAATCTTTAACAACAAAATTGCTCTGCCTGGAAGAAGACCTCCCGCAGGGTGCCTGTAAGGAGTGTAGTACTACCAGGCTCTGTACTGGACCTGCCCAGCTCCACATCTTTATCGGTGACCTGGAAGATAGAGCAGGGTGCACTCTCAAGTTTGCAGATGAGAGCAAGCTGTGGGGGAGCAGCTGGTACACAAAGGGACAGACCTCGGCGCGCTGCAAGAGAGGGTTGACAGGGAACTCGTGACATTCAACAAGGAGCAATGTAACATCACACATGTGGGAAGGACTAACCTGTCGTAGCAATACAGGCTGGGGAGCAGCTCTGCTGAGAAGGAGGTGGAGGCCCTGGCAGAGAGCAAGCTCAACATGAGGCAGCAACGAAGGCTAACTGCCTTCTGGGTGTATTAACAGGGGCACAGTCAGTTGGTGCAGTGATTGTTCTCCCTTTACTCAGCGCTCATTAGACTGCATCTGGAATAATGCATACCCAGTTTTTGGTACCCCCAGTACAAAGAAAACATGCATTGGAGCAGGTCCAGCGGCAGATCTCCAGCCTGGTCAGGGAGCTGGAGTGCTTCCCTTTTGAGGATAGGCTTTAGGGGGACCTGATAGCAGCCCCATAATATCTCAGGAGGAAGTTATAGAGAAGATGGGGATGGGCTCTTTCCAGGAGGGTGAGAGACAACTATCATCTGAAGTTGGGTTTTTTGCCCTGCCAGTACAGGATACATTAAGTAGTTAAATGTTCTGGGGAGCAAGAGCTATGAGGCTGTTGTGGTTTAATCCCAGCTGGCAACTAAACACCACACAGCCGCTCGCTTACTCCCCCACTTGTGATGGGGGAGAAAATCAGAAGAGTAAAAGTGAGGAAAAAAATCATGGCTTGAGATAAAGACAGCTTAGTAGATAAAGCAAAACCAAAGTGAAACAAGGCATTCATTCACCGC
>JAOXNO010000013.1:39588545-39606485 GCA_028565335.1 Limnodromus scolopaceus
AAAAAATCATGGCTTGAGATAAAGACAGCTTAGTAGATAAAGCAAAACCAAAGTGAAACAAGGCATTCATTCACCGCTCCCTGTCATCTGGGAGGGGTGCACGCATCTCTAGGAGAGCAGGGCTCCATCACATGTCATGGTTACTTGGGAGGAAAAACGCCGTAACTCCCAACGTTCCCCTTTCCTTCTTCTTACCCCAGCTTTGTGTACTGAGCATGACATCACATGGTATGGAATATCCCTGTGGTTGTTTGGGCTCAGCTGTCCTGGATGTGTCCCCTCCCAACTTCTTGTGCACCCCTAGTCTACTTGCTGGTGGGGCAGTGCGAGGAGCAGAAAAGGTCTTGACTGTGTAAGCGCTGCTCAGCAATAACAAAAACATCTCTGCATTATATCAACATTGTTTCCAGCACAAATCCAAAACATAGCCCCATACTGTGAAAAACCGGCACAGAGGCATATAGGCAGAGGGGAAATAGAGAAGGAGGGTATATGAGACATTTAATTGTTGTGTGCACTGAGAACCCTGACTTACAGAAAAGGTGGAATTTTCTAGGTGGCTGCTCATGACGTAACTTGTTCCAGATTGGAGGCTTGTTTTTCAGAAAAGATTTGATTTTTAGTGCAATGTTTTCTTGAGGAGTTTCATAAAACCTTATGGCATCAGCTTTCCATCAGAAATTATAAGAATTATATTTTATTATTATTGATTGCTATAGAAATGTTCATAAAGTTGAAAGAAATACTTTACAAAAAAGTCCTGATGCTATTTTTTTTTTCCTCTTCAGAATTCAGAAGGAACTTGCCGAAATTACATTAGATCCTCCTCCAAACTGTAGGTAAGTTCACCTGGATTTTATTAATTTGGTATATGGAAACAGAATATATGGAATTATGGAAGTTGCATAGGGAACTGGAGTAAACTTTAGCTATTCCTTTGTGCTGGTTACCTAGTAATTTTGGAATAAAAACTGATAGATAGTGTTTGCCTACATACAAGGAATTGATATGACATACTTCCTGGTAACAAAAGTAATCCTAAAAACTGATGAACCCGTGATGTGTTAATAGATACAAGGCAAAAATCAAGTCACCCTTCATTTGAGGTATTAAATCAATAGCATTTGGTTTGATTCTGTAAAATGTAATCTTGGTGGCAGTTGCTGGTATGTTTGATTCCTTTTTCTTGCAAATTGTTAACACACTGTGAATATAATGGAGAAGGAAATATGTTATAGGCACAGACTGCTATTAATCTTCAGACTGTGTTTCTGATGATCAACTACAATATTCAGTGGAAACTTCCTGAAATAGAGTATATCATTGCATAGCCTTTCTAATAATGACTTTGTGCTTGTGTTTTGGCTTTTTTTTTTTTGGGTCAGGTGTGTTTACTTTCGGTGTGTTTAAAATTGGCTTTGAAATGAGTAATGAGGTAGGCCTGGAAACCCTGGCTGCCTGGTGGCCGGGGCGGTCTACTAGTTGTTTTCAGATGGCTGTCTCTGGCTTCTTATCTGTCAGCTTGACATATGGGCAGTGTTGGAGCTGGGCCAGGGCTGCACAGCGCTGCTTAAAGGAGCCCCTGCCACTGGCACCTCTCACCCTGAGAGGTCGGGCTCGGTGCGGAGGAATAGCTTCCACCCCGTCCTGCCAACCCACTTCCACTGATGTGGTTAGTAGGATTCATTCTATTAGTGCAGTAAAAAGAGAGATTGATAGAAATGGCTGATTGCATGCAGCTTTTATAATGAATCCCAGTACGTTTCAGTATCGAATTAACTAAGCAACTGGTTGTAAAAATGACAGTCAGCTTTATTATTTTGGTCTCTTGACAAAAGTATGTGTGAGAAAATATTCTAACAAGATTTGATGTGGTTGTGCTGGATCTCAAGATATAAGTCAAGTGGCTATGTACTAAAGCGCTGTGTGGTGAAGTAGCCTTGCAATAATAGCGTTCAAAGAGTATTTCAGTCAATTAGGATGAACAGTTCTTTGCTAGATAAAACATTTTAATAGCTAAGCTGTTCTGTCATACTTACAACTGTGTGTGTCTTCAATCACATCAAAGCTGTTTCAAGTGGCAGATCTTTACTTAGGTGTTGATGACTGATGCCTATTAGTGGATTGATTTGCTGAGATGAATATAAAACTTCAGTCTGTTGTAGAAGAATGCGTAAGTCTTTGAACTGAGTCTAAAAGGCTTATAGTTTTTACAGCAGTGTCATTTGTTCTAGTTTTCTGAATCTTTCCCTTTGTAACAAAGCAGTTGTTTCAGTCTACAAGATACTGTTATTTGATTTTCTTTTGCTAGTAAGTGTAAAGTGAGTATTGACTGTCCTAGTGGAAAGCTCATTGGTGATTTGCAATTTTTAAAAAAAACAACAAAGTGAACTGGAGTTTTCCTGTTTTGTTTCGTTGGGTTTAATTATTTATACTAATGATAAAATAGCAATAATGTGCGCTGCATGATAATGTATTGCAAAATCAGAAAATTACATCTCACTTTGTGTGTCTGGTGCTTTAACACAGTTCTTAAGATGCAGAATTATTTCATGTTGTGATCTTGATAGATAACCATTAGTAGCTTTACTATTAGCAAATATGTTTTTATAGTCAATACGGAATCACTTCATTTAGTTTTATGCTCTGTTGACATAGTCTAAACAGTGTTTTCATTTGAACTTCATCTATTTTCTATTATAGTTAAACATTACAAAATAAATACATCAACCAGACATGATTCTTCAGCATAATGAAGAAAGCCAAGCTACAGTACATATATTTTACCCTAAAGTGTTTATACGTCCTTTCTTGGGTTTAGTGAAATTTGCATCATTGTTATAACAGGTGTTAGATTTTCTATTAAAAAAGCATATTTCTTAAAGATAACTTCCTTACAGACGTACGCTACTTGAAATGGTTGTGATTCCAGCTTATCTTCGCTATGTGACCTATTTTATATATAAAGTTAAGTCGTGATTGGGCAATAGGAATGTGATAAATCTCAAAACTAAATATCACAGAAGACGTGAAGGAAAGGTGTATTATTCAAGAATACCCTTGAAGTAGTTATTTAGGAACTCCTGGTAGGCAGCGTATGGAGCTGAATTGGAACTTGGGTGGAATATTGCAAGATGTGTTGCAAGACTTTTCGTTAATTACAGCAGGCCAAAGCTTCAGGTTTGTCTATTTCAGGAAAAAACCTGAAATGGAACAGTGTCTGTAGTACAGTAGCACCCGGTAATGGCATGCTAGGCTACACAGTCCGTACAAGCTCCAAGGGAGTTGCAGCTTCCACTTCTGCAGCAGCTGCAATCTTAACGCTTCCCCTGCCTCATCCCCAGGAAGAGAATAGGCTGTATAATCTTCTTGTTTGTCTGGATGACAAAAAAAATCTTGCTCACACATGTGCCTTTTAACTGGCAGATTATCGCTGCTGCGACTTCCAGCATCTTTCCAAAACTGTGGTAAGCTGTGGATTTCAGACTTCCTAAAAAATCTGTCACATTTGGCTTTAAAAGAAGATTTAATGTTATAAGAAATTGGAGTTGCCCGCCTCCCTAGGTATTGTTGGATTTCATATTCTGCAGTTTGGGTTCTGGGCCTTGACTCACCAAACTTTGGACCATTCTTTAGGACTGAGAATGTATAATGTTCTAAGTGTCAGAAAGTTAAGCTGGGGGACGTGTGGGAGTTGAGCAGTGTAATCATTGCTATTTTTGGAGGAAGGCATGTCATAAAAAAGCCTGTTATACTTCACATGTAACAGAAAGAACTGGATGGTTTTTGGTATGTGTTGTGTCCCATCCCTCCCCACTTTGCTTTTGTATAGAGCTGAATTTACTGTCAGAGTCCTGAGTGCTAAGCAGGTACATTTGTGTTTTAAATCTGCAGCATTGTGAAATTTTAGTTTGTCAGGGGACAGTATACCTAAATTGTAGATGTTTGCCACTCTTCTTTTTTTTCCTTCCTCA
The DNA here is from genome assembly GCA_028565335.1 of Limnodromus scolopaceus. Classification (NCBI taxonomy): domain Eukaryota; kingdom Metazoa; phylum Chordata; class Aves; order Charadriiformes; family Scolopacidae; genus Limnodromus; species Limnodromus scolopaceus. The sequence goes on from JAOXNO010000013.1 coordinate 39,592,520, forward strand.
TTGAAATACCAAAGTTTGATTGCTAGAAATGTTGCACATATTACGCCTATGAGTGGTATAGAATATACCTTTTCTCATAGGCGATAAAACTCTCATCTTTAAATATCGTTTTCCTGTATTGCCTTGCTGGAAGAGGGAAATAGTTGGGAAATCTTATAGCTAAAATAATGCCTTTTCAAACTTTCCCATATTTTGGACTGCATCTTGTCCAAGACAATAGATTTTGTAGAATACAACTTCTATTGTCAGCATTGTATACTATTTCCCTTCTCACTGGCAAGAGAACAACATCTCTGTGGCAACTTATACCAATTGCTTACATGGGAAAATAGTATTTGGAAAGTGTTTAATGTATTTTTAGCTTCTTTCAATGTGAACTTAGCAGCTGGAAACAAGGAGAGCCAGCACAAAGCGAATAGCAGCTCTCTGCGGACACCACTTGGAGCAACTGTTCAAAATTTTCCTATTAAGTCACTGTTGTTCCCTATCTTCCTCTTTGTGTTTTTCTTTGATGTTCTCTAGCATATTTGTCACCATTCTTCTCTTTTCTCTGTATTTGCTGAAATTCCTTTTATGTGTATGCATTTTACTACTTTTTCCCTGTAGAAATATGGCTGATGCTTGAGGCTCAGAAATAAAGGACTGTGCAGCTTAGTGGGCAAATTGACTGGGTCCCATTGCAAAACAATCAATCGAAAACCCTGCGTGTAGTCTTATCTCTTCTACTAGTTTGGAATCATTACATTAATTCCTTGCTTGGTATACTTTCTGCAAAATTGAGAAAAAACCAACACATCTGATCCTAGTATTTTGCTTATGAAAACTAATCACACTGAAAAGACTTAAACCACATTTTGGGGGGGCAGGAGGGGGCGATATAGAGAAGAGCCAAGTGGAATGGCAAATTATTCAGCTTGGCTTGGGAAGAGAGGTCATGGATGTCTCTTGCTCTCTTAATGACTGTATGGAGTCCGACATTCCTCTTCAATATTGCTCTGTCTCGGTTTTTGCTGAAACGGTGGGGCCGTGACCTTTACAACTCTAAGGGATTATGTGAATTCCATCAATTTAAGTTATTGTTCTTGTGGCCATTTGTTTAAAGTCTCGCCTAGTGCTACTTTAAAGCTAAGGAGGTGACATGAGTGTCAGGAGCAGAAATCAAACGTTAGCACAGTTTCATGGGAAGACCAGGAGAGAGAAGATTGTCGGCCTTGCTGTGCGGTGCAGAGGCAGAGGTGTAGGGACCTAGAGCAGCAGGTACAGCAAGTGTCTGTTGTGCTGCCCTGGCCTGCTCCAGTCTCCTTCCTTCCCTCTTGCCCGAGGAACTTGTTAAGGAAGTCTTCCCCTCTTCCTTATGTGCACACACACACACACACAAGCAACTGGGACACTCACAATAGTTTTCCAACACGAGCGAAGAGATACCTTACATTTTTTTTAAATCGTACGCTCACAACATCAGTTTGATTTGCGGGGGTGTCTGAACAATCTTGGTTATGTATTTTTCCTTAAAATATTTGAATAAATGTGAAAATATTTGGAGAAAGCAGAGTGACGCCTTCTCCAAGTGCAAAATGCAAAACTGATTCCTCTTGGGTGCTGGAAGGATTCTGCTTATAATGCAATTTGCTTAACCTAAATTTGCTTCTCTTTCGGTTAGTCTCCTTTAGCTTGCACAGAGAGTTTACTTAATTATTTTAGTAGCATTAAGCGGTTGCTCAGTAACACTGCATCCGCTCAGGTAGTGTCCACTACCTTTTTCACAACGTTTAAATGCCTGTTGAGTTCTTTTTACTCTTGTGCAGAACGCACAGGCTGCTTAAGTGAGGTGCCTCCTTGCTCTGTAACCAAAGAAGAAACTTCAGGGCAGCATAGGCATAAAAGCCTGTCTTTTTTTGCTGGTTCCTTCATAAATCTCTGGAAGCACAAAGGGTGATTGGCACCATACTCATGGTTGTCATATCACTTAGAAGGAGTATGGGAGTATAGTGGCTCCTCTGGCTAAAGAAAGACTTAATCCTATTTCTTCTGATAGGGATTTCACCGAAGGAGGACCTAGGCACAAAATTCAAGTGGAAAAAATCCCCAAAATCTAGCAGCTTATATTTTTATTTTAAAAGGAGCTGTGACCAGTGATTTTGATTGTTTGAGTTAGGGATGCATCAGTCTGTTGCCATAGGCACGTGACTGCGATGTATGTGATGCTAATGTGCAAGCGGGATGAAAACTGGAATATGAAATGCTTTCTTTGAGCGTTTTTCCTCAAAAACATTTCCAGCCTCCTTAGTATGAATCTGGGCTCTCTTCCCGTTACATTACAGTACCCGTGGAGTTTTACCTTCTGCCTGTATAGGCTTACTTTGATCTGCTGCTAGTTTTCTCTAACCTTCTAGAGAATATGTGACACAGAAAATTGTGTATGACTTTGGCTGGGCCTCTTAAGAATTTACAGCAAATAGCAAAACTTAATCAAAAAGATACGCATAGAAGCAGTTGATATTGAAGTGCAGAATCCTGTTGTTTTTAAATCTATGATGTATCAACATTCATGTGAGGATAAGAACGAATGTAAAATATATTTCAGTGCTCATTGCAACTGCTTTATTTTTTAATTCTTATTCCCTTTCTGCTTCAAAAGCAGCAAGAAACATGTCCCAAGAATATGCAAGTTAACGATCTCACTGGGATTGTATTTTATAATAGCAACTATACTATATTTTATCACTTGAGTTAGCTTGCTTGTTTTTTATAACTGGTGGATTTTTAAAATTTATTACCTAAGTACCTTGAAGCACCTCAGATGAAAAGTGTCAGGTTACTTTTTAATATGTAATCTTTTAATTCCTTTAGCTATTTTCTTTTAAGACAGTGCAGGACAGTGTCACTTGAGCTTTAAGGTCTGAAGCGTGTAGTTGTACTAAACCATTTTTTAAAAAATATCTGTTTATTTTCACTGTAAAAGTGACTCTAGACCTTTTGGTGTCATGTTGTTCACAAAGCATCTGTTTTTGAAAAATAACACACAGATGTTTCTTTTCATGGGCCTTCCATGTGTCAAGATGCAGTGTACTTGGAAGGCTATGTAAAATATAGCTGATGTTTCTTTAGCGATCTGATATCTTTGAAAATATATGTTTGATACGAAAAAATGTTAGACAGCACTGAGCTTTTTTTTCTTTTTTTTTTTTTTCATTGAATAAACTGAATTCTGAGTATCTACTTGATTTCTTTTCTGCTTGTGGCCTGATACCAGGATTGATTAGATGCTGCACTCAAAAGCTTCAGGATGTATTGCGGGCATTGGTGGCTAAAAACCTTAGGAACTTCCATGAAGGTGGGAGGGGGAAAGAAAAAAAAAAAAAAGAGAAAAAAAAAAAAGGGAGTAAAGGGAGCCTGCCGCTGGCTGCTTGCCAGGGCCGGCAACTTCACTCACTGATGATGAAGTAAGGAACTGGTTGACAACACCCATTAATACCTCCCCACATAACAATACCTCCACGTGATTTCTGCCAGTTCTCCCAGTTTTCAAATGATGACAACTCCTCTCCCAGGAGGAGAAGAAAAGAGAAAGTAGTATTAGGGAAGAATAACATTACTTCAGTGAGCTCTGTGTGAGTGCAGATTTGGATGGTCGAGGGATACTGGAGAGCATCCATGGGACAGCTGAAGCAGGGAAATGTGTGGAGATTGGGGCATAAGGAGGGGTTGTGATGATCATCTGCCTGTTTCTTGCAGCAGAAAAGTGCCCAAGGCACTTTTTGGGCAGAAAAGTGGCCAAAAAGGAGCCTGCGATGGACACGAAGGGATATTTGCAGTGTGCTTGGTGCGTGAGATTAGTGAAGCTCCAGTTTAAATAGCAAGTGTGGGGAAGGTGGAGTGGAGGATTGGAACAAGGGTAAAAAGAAACTCTTTGATGCTTTTAACGTAGGGAATTCTGAAGAGAGACATTTTCTTCCAGTGGTTTCACATTGAGTTGCAGCTGGTCTTAGTAAGTCAGTCTCCTAGGAAGTACAAGAGCAGTCCCCAATGCTTTCAGCTCCCGAATTTTTCAGGCTACCTTCCATAGACGTTTCTTTTGCCCTCTCCTGCATACCTAAACAAAATTCTTGGTGGGTTTTTTTTTTTCTATAAGAGCATAAATTTGGTTTATAACATAAAACTGATATTATATATGCATGTTTTTGTAATCTCCTCAATACAATCCTCATAAAACACCAACACCCATACTCTTCCTCCCTCCCCTTCTCCCCCCCCCCAACGCTAAAAGAAGTGTGTTAAATAAACAGTGGTTGCTTGCCAGCAAAGGGAAACAAAACCATGTTGGCTGAGACCTTGCATCATTGTTAGGAGAGTTTGCAAAGAAATACCTAAATGTGTTGCTCTCAAATTCAGCTATTTCTGTGGAGTTCTTTCCCAATTTTTTTTTCCCCTGAATGTAGACTAATGTCTTGTATAAAAACTACATAAGGATCAATTTCTTTACAGAAATTTGATAGACCAGAGTTATTTGAAAGTGTGACTGTAGTAGATACTACTACACTGAACAAGCAGTCACTGCCATTTCATGATAATCATGTAAGAAACATGCTTTTATTAGCAACTCATTACCCTTTAGTAAATTACTCATTATTGAATAAATGGGGGAAATGGAAGGTACTTTGTCTGTCGGTTGGGACTGACAGCATTACTGATAATGAAGTATTTGTTTCCTTAAATAAATGGCACAATCTCAGATGTGCCTAATGCTGTTGTCTTAAGTACATCCACATTTGATCAGAATTTGAACACTGATCTTCCATGTAATACTTAAAAATCATTTCCTTTTTAAGAAAACTTTTAAAAAGCATCTGACAAATTCATGTTATTTCCTGAATGCCATTGTGTACCTCTTATTCCTTCCAAAGAAAAAATAGTGTTTTCCTTTCTCCTTGGAAATCTATTAAAAACAATAAAAATCAATCCTTCTTAGTTCCAATAACACAATTCTACAGCTTTTTAACAGCTGTTAACTTAAGCACTTTATTATTTTGAGGTTTTTTTGGTTTGGCTTTTTTATTGTTGCTGGGTTTTTTTTTGTTGTTGCATAGGCATGACAGTCTAAGGCAATGCTGTAATTTATCTTTTATTCTTGGTATCCACAGAATGTGTACAGATTTACAATTAATAGTCTGTATCTAATGAAATTGTTTTCCAAAATCTCCTGACAGAAAAGCTGCAGTTTAAGACTAAAAGCTCATGAACTGGTAACAGAGCATGCTTTACAGTGTTTCGGAAACAAACTATGAAATTGATCTGGGTGCTGTTTTCTTGATGTGCAATAAAACTTATTTATGCTGTAGTTACACATTTGCAGCTTTGTTACAAGCTTTTTGGGGTATCTAATTGGCTGCAGCTTTGAATCATATCATAACACATGCCAAATGTTGCTAATTACAATTAAGTTATCTACTTGAAATAATCTTTGTTTTCATTTTCTCTGACAATTTATTTTTTCACTTATTTACATGCCTTTAATTTTTCATTTTAACAGTTCTTGCAGCACTTCAATTTATTTTTGTTTCAAAGCTGTGGAATTGGATTAAACAGGGTTTTTTAAACACTTCCATGTTGCTTGGAAAGAAGCCAGTTACTGTGTATCGGCTTAATAGAAACCATGCTTAGCGCTGCCTCACATATGGCAGCTCGTGTTTGTGTGGCAAGGCATTATGTATTTTAAATATTACCTTTTATACGATAGTCAAATTTATGCCAGAATCTGAAGTTTCCTCTGATTAATGTTAACAAAAATAGCAGAGCGCCAACTGTTTCTGTTTTTTAGGGAGAAATATGTAATTAAATACATAAATTACTGTCTGCTCTGTACAAAAGCCATATTTATATGGCCTTTATTAACTTGAGATGCATACTGTGCCTCGAGAAGGCTGTAGGTGAGTGATAATATGCTTTCTTGACACTTCAGCCTTTTAATGTTGTAAATATTGTGGAGGCCAAGATGGTGACTCTGTAGCTAAGACTGGAATATAAGGGTTTGCACTTAATTTAGGAGATTGAGTTACATTTGAAGAATAAGCGGTACGCAGTTACAGCAATTACTCTTTCAGTAACACTTGACACAGCTGACAACTTAAAGCTTAAATTACTCAAGTTTTTTTCTGGTTTGGATGTTTTTTGTTGTTGTTTGGGTGGTTTTTTTTAATTTCACTTAAAATTTAGTATTATCTTTACGAAAATTGAACTTAGCCTTTATGAAATTTGGAGCTTTTAAAGGCATTTGTTCTGGATTGTCTGTAGACATTTCACAATGAAATGTTCATTTTTAGTACAGGTTGTTTCATTGTGGAGAAGGGCTTTTTATTTCTGCAAGATTAGCTGATGTTTGATTTGACTTTTGTTTGGGAGGTATTGACAGTAATGACAACTGAAAATATAAATCATAAATCTAGTAGAGATTATTATCCTTCTTATTATAACTTTAAAAATGCCAAAGCAAATTATTTTCTTTCTATGACACCAGTGCAGTATCTTCTGCATCAGCCATAATTATATGGGTAATGCATATAAACTTGTAGTAACAAACTGGATTAATTTTAAATGTTGAGGTGTTCTAATTCTAAAATGGCAAGTAAGTGTTTTATTACACTGATTTATGATTAGTCTGTTTACACATAAGAAGGCAGTGTTTAGGACTTTATACTTCTGAGTTAAATAGATATTCTTTTTTTATTATTTTTTTTTTAAATGGAGATAAATGCAGTATGCTTAGAATAACTGTGGTGTCAACTGTGAGGTCATTTTACCATAGGTGTCATCCAGAGAATTTAAAAATGCTGTACACTCTCACTATTTGATATCTTAGGTAGCCTAAATAGGATAAATATATATATATATAACCTCTAAAATTAGGCATGTTATAACACTTCAAACAAAGATGGATATAACATATTTAATCTTCAGAGGAGTTTATGACTGAAAAATTAGCTGTCTGCCTAGCCCGCAATTTCAGATTTCTTGATATGAGTAATTGATTGCTAAGCTCATAGCTGTGGCATTTTGACTAGGGTTGCAGAGGGGGAAAGGAGAGAAGTTTCAAATTTGGGGCTTGCAGCCAGGGTGGATTCACAGGAAAACTAGTTTCCAAACCACTCCAATCAATGCAGTGCTCCCTTTTGCAGTAACATAAAGTAACCCTGGATGGGATTTGTTAAGTGTTAAACTGTTGGCTGGAGTTATCTGGGCTTGAACGTTGCACAGCAGTTTTGATTGAGTCTCTAGCGTAAAAATGAACCGTTCCCGTTATTTCAGATTTTGTTGGATAGCTTGAAAAGAATGGCATTCTTGACCGGATTTATTACGGAAGGGTGTCTGGCTTTTGATTACTGGGTAAGTGCTAGCCTTGATCCCTGTTATACTGGAGTAAGTTCATTTTTCTGCACCAAGCATTATAGAATTCACTCTTAACTTGCTCATTCAAAACGCTTTGTGGGTGTGCACTTTTTGGCACGACACCTCTCCTGTCCCGGAGGACTGATTTTGCTGGCTGGGTCAGAAGCACAACCATGGCCTCTTGTATCTCCTGCATACAATCTGCCACGTCACCTGCTGAAAACAGTCCTCTGGGGTCACTTTGTGCCTTGGGCACAGAGAGCAGGTTCTTCATCTTGCCTCTCCTTTTCCTCAGGTACTTCTGTAAGATCTGCCAAAGGCTGGCTCAGAGAAAGAAGCCAGCTCTAGTGATGGGGAGAATCCCCAACACCCAGCACTCCTCCCTGTAATTAGCTGTTTGTCTTATTTGTGCTCTGTTACAGATAAAATAAGGCCTGTCAGTCTATAAAAATATTTCTAAAAGAGGGCTTTCTTCACTGCTGTGTCTTATAGCAATGTCCTGTTGGTAGCAGCAAGAACAGTAAACCACTTTGACACGCAGTGCGTACGTTACAAAAATGAAGTGTCATATCAAAAATAGCTGTAAACATTTTCACAGTCACTTGTCATTGCGCGTTTGAAGGTGGGAAATTTTTAGAGATGATGATTCAATTTTCTTCCTTCCCTCCACATCTGGGCTGCCTAGAAGGGAAGAAGCATCTACATAATGGGGCATTTGAATGGGCTGTTGTGGGCACAACTACTAGGATCCCGTTTGTCCAAGTATGTTCCTCAACACAGTGATTCAGCATCAGTGCATTTGAAATTTGATGCAGCATTAACTGAATTGTAGTTTTGGGATTTTTTTGTTGGTTTTTTTTTTATTTTATTTTGTAAACTGTAGTTTTCGAAGAGTAAGATCAGTTGACCACAAGTATTATTGGGATGGGAAACTGTCTAGCTGATAGGCACCACGTAATCATCTCGAAAATCTCATTTGAATCTGGAATTACAGTATTGTAAATCAGATTTAAATTTAAGATTCAAGTATAGTGACCTCCTGCATTACAAACATCCCTGAGAGGGATTTAATTAATAATGCATATTATCTGTGAGCGTTTTGGCATATATGTGTGGCATACACTTTTAGGTAGCCACAAATACAGCCTCAAAAGCTCACAATGTGATGGCTGTAGGATGACGCGTTTTTAAGATGTTCTGCAACAACCTGCTTTGCTCCTTACTGAATACAAATAGCTGAGAGATGACAGCCATCTAGATTTCAGTAGAATCTTTATGATTTATATGATAATGATAATTTTATTCTGCTGCCAGTATAGAGCACTTTGCAGACTGATATCAAGGTTAATTGTCACTTTGAGAAGAAGTGAAGCACAGTCTGCCAACCTGATGCTCTGCTCAGCTGAGAGATAATTGTTATTCGGGTAGTATTTAAATGAGCCCAAATGCTGATAAATACACAACCAAAATATTTTATTTTTTTTCTCTCGTGTTCATTCACTATGCTAGAGGATGAGGTCATCACTGTGTATAAATATCACTGATGGACGCTGTAGCAAAAACATGCTGGGTATTTACAGAACTACAAGGAATGGGTTTCCTCCAGTGTGGGCTGTGGGGAAATACTTTAAGCTTGAGTTCCTCTTGTCAACACATCCTAATTCTTTTATGTCTGTGGTTGCTTTTACCAGTACCTTATGTATGACTCTTTAAGCACTGTGACCCGACCTTATCGTGCATTTGAGAGGTTTACAATTTGTACTATGCTTTGCAAGTTCTTAGGGTTGCTCCATGTATCTCACATTGATTCTAAAGATAACTTTCATTTTTTTCCCTCTGAGGAATTGTAAGCAGACCAGTGTCCAGAGAAATAATGCAGAAACATGCAGATATTCCTATAAATTAGTAGGTTGGCGGTTGTTTTGATTTTTTGGTATCCCTGGTAGTTGCACAGCTTTTTGAGGGAGCTGGTCAGCTGTATGCAACAGTGGCATCCTGTGTCAGAGAGCGATGAGGCTGTCCCAAGATCTGGGACTGGCATTGTTTAATTTACAAACCCCTTTTCAATTTAGAGTCTTCAAAATGAAGATTTTGCCGTGCAGCTTTTCCTCTTTTTGAAATATTTTAATTGACTAGAATCCATGTACTTCATGCTACCTGCTGCCCTCCTGGAGGATTTTTTTTTTCTTGTGCTATTTAAAAATTATTAGCTGCAAGGGTCCTTTAGCCTTGAAAATTGTTGATTTATTTTGGTGCAGCAGTAGCTGTATCTCCATAATTGTACTGCTGTTCTTTTCCGCACTGCCATGCTGGCTTTTTCCTTATTCACACGAAAACTTCTGGGTTTACGTTCAGTGATTTGTTTGTTGCTAATATTTCAGCAAAGTGGGTTCTGTTTGTTTGTTTGTTTTTTATTTAGAACGTTAATTTGATGCAATTTTTGGACTAAATTAATAACTGATGTACCTCTGCTAGACAGATTATATTGTAAATATGTCTAAAATTTGCACAAAGCACAGTAAAATTATAGAATAGTTACTTTTAAGACTTCAAGAAGTAAAGATAAAATGAACTTACCTGAGTTTGTTATGTAAAGGGAATGGTTTTTGCCATGACCATCCGTAAATTCCTGGCTAAGGTGTTTGCATATTACTTTTGTAGCAGGACAGTTCATTACTTACTGGTAAGAGACCACTTCTGTGTTAATTCTGTTATTTAGTATGCATTATAGTCCTGTGGCTAAGAAACATAAATTCTTAAATGGATTGTTTTCACTCCTAAATGCTTCCATACGTTTTTGTAACATTTTTAGATTCTGTATGGCTTAGTAGCTTTCCAGATGACTAATGAAGATTTTAACAAACAAAATGGAAAAGGGCCAACTTGTAATTGTTAGTGCAGTAGCATAATCAGCCATACACGGTTTGTTTGTTATAGCTCAGCAACAGAACAATGTTTCAAAGAGAAAACACGCAGAGATGATTAGTAAGTACCACAGTGATGTGGGGCTGTCCAACTACAGAAGCAGTTTAGCTGGGTTATTCACACGAATACTTCAGTATATGCTTACATTTTCCTTATCATGAGGGGGACCAATACTATCTTATTTTAGCAGCCATTTATAGTGAGTTACTAAGAAAAAAATAAATGAAAGGGGTTTTTTGGTTGGGGTTTTTTGCTGTTTTTTTTTTGCTTCGATAACTGAATGTCTTGTAGAAGTGTAGCAAATGCTACGTCTTGTACAAACTACTAAACTGATTAAAGCTTACTTTATGCAAATATGAAAAGGTGAAAAATATCTGGCAGGAACACAGTTACTTATAAAGAATAAAATCTTTATCAGACATTTATCAAAGATATAGATAAGTAACTTCAGGATTTATATTGTAGCAATTAAAAAGGCTACAAAATGAGCATCCTTTCTGACTGTGTATTGATTGAAACGAAGTGGAATCGGAAATAGCAGTACAGTGTGATAAGTAATGGAGAGAAGACTCAACTGCATAATAGTTGTTGTTACTGCTTTTCAATCTATTTTGCTGAATTTGTTGCAAGCAAGCTTTAAAACAAACCAAAACCAAAACAAAACCAAACAAAAAAAAAAACAAAGCAAAAAAACCCCAACAAACCCAAAACACAGCCAGGAAGAAAAAAACAAAGCACACCCCCCAACCATTACTGAGTTTACACAGGAAACTGAACATATTTGATTCATAAAACTGTGCTTTTCCTCGGTCAGTTGAATAAATATAAAACTTCTCATGTTTCGCTTTCAGAATTTTCATTGTGCCTAACTATTTCAGATAGCATTCTGTGTCCTTCTGTGGCAAATTTGAAGATAGCTTTCCGCTGTGAGTTCTTCCTGGCATCATCCCAGTCCTAGAAAATGGTCATTCTCTTGAGAATTCAATATCAAATAAAGAATGCTTGTATTGTGAATAGAAAAAAGGTAAATTTGCCTCTTATCTGCGGAGAGACGATATATTAGTGTCTGTTTTTCAACAGTAAATGCCATTCAGTCCTAAAATTTCCATTGAGTTTACAGATTAATTTTGCTCGCCATATCACTCACCCTTTAGCAAAACAATTGGCTTGCAAGCCTTCTGCTGTTTTCTTCCAGCTTCTGCTCTGTTCTTTCATCCCCTTGATACAGGGACTTGAATCTTCAGCTTTATCTAAATATGCAGGCTACAAAAGCTGATGAATTGGTTGAATTAGTTTTAAACTGATTTTAATTAAAAAGTGTCCAGATAGATATTTGAATTCTTTAGTTTCTGTCTTATTTAGGGTTATATTAAGTCTATTGATTTTAAACTGAATCAATGTAAACCTTGTTTCTAAATGTTCCTGCAGCTTTTTGACTGGTTTAGCTAAAAATAGACTTAAATCATGTGTTTTTCTCGAGCAGTGCAAGTTTATGCATAGGCAAGCCTTCAGCTACGTGTCCATTTTGCTTCTTTCTTCCTTAGTTCTTCCTGAAGAATAAACAGAAAGTCCAGGAACTAAGAGTGTATTGGAGAAATGTCAACTAACCATCATTAACTTCTTTGCCTTTACAAATTTTATTGGTTTCAATTACTTTATTTGACAGGAGCCTTGTTTTTAAATGGGATCGAGTGCACCCTCAGCAAGTTTGCAGATGACACCAAGCTGAGTGATGTGTCTCAAATGCCTGAGAGATGGGATACCATCCAGAGGGACCTGGACAAGTTCAAGAAGTGGGCCCGTGTGAACCTCATGAGGTTCAACAAGGCCAAGTGCAAGGCCCTGCACCTGGTTCAGGGCAAACCCCAGTATCAATATAGGTTGAGGGATGAAAGGGTTGAGAGCAGCCCTGCCGAAAGGGACTTGGGGGTACTGGTGGACAGTACAACTGTATCCTAGGATGCATCAAAAGAAGCGTGGCCAGCAGGTCATGGGAAGTCATCTGCCACTCTACTCTGCTCTGGTGGGACCCCACCTGGAGTACTGTGTCCAGCTCTGGGGCCCCCAACATAACAAGGACATGGACCTGTTGGAGCAGGTCCAGAGGAGAGCCACAATAATGATCAGAGGATTGGAGCACCTTTCCTATGAGGAGAGGCAGAGAGAGTTGGGATTGTTCAGCCTGGAGAACAGAAGGCTCCATGGAGACCTTACTGTGGCCTTTCAGTGCTTAAAGGGGACTTATAAGAAAAATAGGGACAAACATTTTAGCGGGGCCTTTTGTGATAGGACAAGAGGTAATGGTTTTAAACTGAAAGAGGATAGATTCAGACTAGATAGAAGGAAGAAATTCTTCACTGTGAGGGTGGTGAAACACTGGAACAGGTTGCCCAGAGAGATGGTAGATGCCCCATGCCTGGAAACGTTCAAGGTTAGGTTGGACAGGGATCTGAGCAATCTGTTCTCGTTGAAGATGTCTCCGCTCATTGCAGAGAGGGACTGCAGTAGATGACCTTTAAAGGTCCCTTCCAACCCAAACTATTCTATGATTTTTTTAACACAAAAGATAATTTTTGTAGGCAAGGTCAACATATGTTGTACAACATCATTTTTTGATGGCATCTGCTGTATGGTTTCTGTTAAAATGAAATTCTGTAGGGAAGAGAAGGCTCAGGGGGATCTCATCAAAGTGTATAAATACCTAAAGAATGTAAAGAAGATGGAGCCAGGCTCTTTTCAGTGGTGCCCAGTGTTAGGACTTGAGGCAGTGGGCACAAGCTGAAACACAGGAGGCTCCATATCTGAACATCAGAAAACACTTTTTCACGGTGAGTGCGAATGAGCACTGTTACGGATTGCCCAGGGAGGTCATGCAGTCTCCATCCTTGGAGATATTCAAAAGCCATCTGGACACAGTCCTGGGAATCAGCTGTAGATGGCCCTGCTTGAGCAGGGCAGTTGAACCAGATGACCTTCAGAGGTCCCTTCCAACCTCAGCCATTCTGTGATAATTACAATATTAGGATTTTGTTTTCTTGTTGAAAATCAAGAATGTTCTATCATTTTTAAGTTGTCAGGTCATAAAAAAACCTAAACGTCAGTTTATATACTTCTGTTTTTACTGAAACAATGATGGTGAGATGCAGTTTAAAAATAGACTGTGTGTGGTGGCTGGCTCACATTCTGTGGCTTTAGCTTTATTTCATATATAAACATGTACGTTGCATATTTCTCCTTTGTTGTACCTTCAGCAATCACGTGCAGTGTTTCACGTTAGAGCTGAGTATAGCTTGTGTTTGCAGAGATCTGATTGAAACTAAAGGATGAACTTAGAGAAGCCATAGAATGAGTGAGCAAAACTTTTGCTCTTTTTGAATTGACTATTGATTTTTGGCCTGACATTTAAATTCACCAATGAAATCTGTAATGGAAAATCTTGCGGAACTACTTTCTTCGAGCAACATGCAACTACTTTGCTCACTAGGATTGTACTATTTTATATTTAGACCTCTAATAAATGAAAATTTAAGGACTGGAGAAAATGATATAAATGAAAAAAGGACTGGAGTAAGGCCAATGTTATCCCAGTCTTTAAAAAAGGCAAGAAGGAGGATCCGGGAAATTACAGACCAGTCAGCCTCACCTCCATCCCTGGAAA
>JAOXNO010000013.1:39606585-39690301 GCA_028565335.1 Limnodromus scolopaceus
CAGGACAAGAGGAAATGGGCACAAACTTGAGTATAAGAAGTTCCACCTAAACATGAGGAGGAACTTCTTTACTGCGAGAGTGGTAGAACACTGGAACAGGCTGCCCAGAGAGGTGGTGGAATCTCCTTCTCTGGAGATATTCAAAACCTGCCTGGACAAGTTCCTGTGCAACGTGCTCTAGGTAGACCTGCTCCGGCAGGGTGGGTTGGACTAGATGATCTCCAGAGGTCCCTTCCAACCTCATATGATTCTAAAATGGCTGACTGTTGTCTTTTAACAGCAAAGTTTAATGCTGTTAAGGGTTTTCACTTGCTTATTTCAGTGAAGTATATATACAGTTGTGAAGAACTCTGTTCTTTGTCCTGAATGGTTTTTTTTTTTTCCACACTTGAAAGTTACTTGACTCCACATTTATTGTATTTTCTTTGAATCAAAAACCAAGAGCCAGACAGTTCATAAGGGCTTTCACCACGCAGCTGAAAACCCACTTAAACATGTAACCCGTTTCATGTACTCGGACACATCTAACCCCAGGTACAGGAAGAGATTGATCACTAACTAACCTCAGAATGATCCTGCAGAATTGCCTGCCCCCTGTTACTAGCGGCGGTGTGACTCCTGGTCTGCCTGATGGAGGATCCCTGCCTGCCCTGTGCAACTCTCTCCCTGGCATTCCATAATGGTAGTAAGTGGCTTAAAAAAACCCCACCCATATTACTCAAAATGTTCTTTTATATCAGAGCAGTAAGCATTCTTGTCCTTTTATTTGCTTCTAAAAGCAGTAACTAAATAGCTCAGCAAAAAAAGGAGTAAATGATATGCTTAAACTTTAATTGCCTTACAGTGGTATTCAATCAGCAAAAAAAAAAGCCTTGCTGATGAGACATTGCTCATCTTGTAGGTTAGATGAAGAACTGGCATTGAATGAGCAAATAAAAATTCTAGACCTGTACCGGCTATGTACAGAGTCATGTCTCGTGCCACCGTCATAAGTTTCTGAAGATGATTCTTAAGAGACAGGAGTGTCATTCCTGAGATGGAAAATAGAAGCATCTTTCACCAAAGATGGGGAAAAAGAAATTATTATTTGAGGGGTGTGTGGAACACTACTGATTTTATAGGAAGAGATTCAGCTTCTAAAAAGTTGAGAGACTGTAGTTTAGCTTACAGACTACATTAAAAAAACAAGTTAAAATTTTATTATTTAATTACAGTTTAATGGAGACCAGACAGAGTAACTTCAACCTTATTCTAGATAAGGGTAACACTGGGAGAGGGGTGTCTTGTTGCTGACAGTCTGAGTACTACTTAAAAGAGATATTTTCCTGAGTTAACCCTGTCTGATTACTCATGTAAGAAGTAAAGATTCCTGAAAAAGCTTTTGAAAATAGCTTTTAAATTGCCATCCAATTTGAAGTAACCGATCCAGAGGATAAATTTAACAAGAATACCTTTGCTGCCAATTTCTTCTTGTATAAACATTCATATTGTAAATAGTCATATGTTTAAGCAAGAACTCTATTTAGACCTTGTGGTTAGTGAACCTGTTCATCATTAAAAATGCCAGAAATAGACCATGTGACATAGCAGTGGCCTTTTCATACCACAGAAACTAAAAGAAACCATGTTAACCAAGTAAACTGGATAAATGTTGAAATTAGGGGGGGAAACTGAGTGTATTTATTGAGAATTCACTGGGTTCTATGAAAATGGCAAGAATTTATATCTCAATCAACCACTGAATTGTAGTTACATTTAGAATGCAGATTGTCTGCAGCAGAATTTGGGAAAAATTCTCCTTGTAGTGGTAATTCCCTAAAATAGCAATGGCATGAAGACAAATAAAAAATACCTTGGTCCCTGAAGCAGGGACCATCTTTCTTACTCTGGTAGCTTCCATTCTTCCTAAGTACTTGGAATGTACTAAAAACATGTATTTCATGTTTTTAGTAAAAATATGTCCATTTGTTGTGGTGTTTCACGGTTTATTCCAGCCACTTCTGTTACCACCCTCTGTTTATTTATTTATGTTCCACTACTTCTTGTTACAAAAGGGAAATGAGCGCTCTGGACTTGTCACTATAGGCCCATACGGGTAAAATGAACAATACCGGAGTGCCTTCTTAGAGTATAAAACTCAGTTGTTTATATTACTTACTTATTAGAACAATCTGGCAAGGCTTTGGATAGCATCAGCCAGTATTCCCTTGAAAAGATCCTGAGCATGGCCAGGGAGGAGGAAGGCTGAAAGACCTTTCCATCTGGCAGTTGCATACTTTGAAGGGCGAGGGAGTACGGACACAGGCTGTTCTGTGCCAGCTGGCCTTAGTGCCAACAGACAGTCCTGGCATGTTTAATTTACTGTTATAGGCACAGGCTTTGTCTTATACACCATCATGAACAGAAACCATGCGAATCTGGGCACCTTTCCATGCTGAGGGCATATATATGAGGAGTTATATATCATTTGTCTATTAGATTACTTCCAGGTTTCCCCCTTACTGCTGGGTGCTGTTGAAAGAGTAACTTTCATAGTTGTGATTGGGCTGTATTTACTCAGAGCAAGGGCCACCAGGTGACACTGGGAAATACCTTGGTGGGCCATGGTTTTGCATAATTGTCTAGACAGGATGTTTGGGGAATGTAGCCCTCTCTTCTGAATGCAATGTTGTGTTAATATTTTGGTATCGCTATGCAGCAATAATGTGGTTACTCACGTCTCTTAAAACGTGAATCTAATAACACTGACGTTAAAAGGTGATAGAAATTTCATGAAAATCGCGTGTGAATTAAAAGGACCCCATGTGCTGAAAGGGAAGGAGGCAACTGTGTGCCTGGCGTGTACTGAGATCAAAAGTTTGGTGAGCGAGTCCAGCTGGCTGCCAAGAAACATTACCCATATCCCATTTCGTTATTTTGGGCTGTTGGCATTGATGATGGTCACTGTTGCTGGCCTTGCAATGTGAAAAGACTATTCCATTCACTTTCAGTATACCTCCATAGACTTCTCAGATTATGTCAAAAGATGATATGGGGGGGCGGGGGGGAAAGAGTATTGGTATCACACTTTCAGCTTTTGTTGGCCAGAAACACGAGACTTTGCTTTGCAGTGGCAGAAAATGAGGCTTTTGCAAGTTTAAGTTCTCAGATGTAGAATGTCTGACATGAGCTTCCATTCTTTCCCAAAGCAGAGCGGTTGTTAACCTGGTCAAAAGTTACCAAAATGTGCATTCTAATTCTTTAAATGGCTGCTCAGTGACTTTTTACATGGGAGCGTAATTGATGGTGTCAGTTTTAATAAATAATTCAGTAGTTCTTTCTCTTTGATTGTATAGCAGGATTTGTGGATAATAGAGGTCTGAGGACTAAGTGTGACTGATGAGAATGGGTGGCATATTGCTATCAATCTTGTCATTTTTTATCACATTTAAAAATTGAATTTGAGTTATTGACCATCCCACAGCATATTTGTCCTCTCACTGTGTGTGGACCAAAAACATGCTCAGAAGGCGATTATTAAACTTTGGGTGCCTGAAATAACCAATGCTAGTTACAGAGCTACAGTGTTGGCTTTACTGTTTTTATTTATTTTTTGAGTTACTACATGGAGAATGTGAAACTCACTTGTTTAAATCTGAATTTCAAGGAGTTGAATTTTCTTGTAGTTTAGCTTTTTTTTTTTCCATACTTATATTTACCATTCTGAAGTCAAACTGCATTTAATGAGTTCATCTGTTGAAAAAGAGCTTATTTGACTCTGATAATTATGATGAATACTTTGTAGTAAAATGATATGGTCAGTGAATTAAGATGTTATAACAGCATTTATTCTTCTGTGTGTCTTTGCTTGATGTAAGGATAACTGAGGCTAAATTTGGCTGATTCTGCCTAACTGCCTTTTTTTTTTTTTCCCCTCTCTCTCTCTTTTTTGCCCTAGTTGTAGTTTGTGACTCATCGGCTTGGAGTCTCTTCCGCTCCCTGTCCATCTTCAGTCTTAATAGGAGTTCTGATTGACTGTGCTTGATTCCTAGGCATAGCTTTGTGTATGGTGATGTCCAGCGAGCAAAATATTGTTGGATGTTTCTTTATTTGGGTGTGCTCAAGGAGAGCAAGAGACCATTTCTATCCACCATATTTCTTGTTTGTTTTTCCTTGGATATTTTTCTGTGTGTATCACTTTCCTTTCAGGGTTTACTGAGCGCTGAATACAGCTGGAGTGTGGTAAATATTATGTCTGCCCTACCAGCCTTTCCCCTAACCTAAAACAGATTAGTCAATCATAATATCATATAATTGCAAGTTGAACAACCTTTTTCTCCTTTGAGAGAGAATATATTACTACTACTTTTGGGAACTGATTTGATCAGGGAGTATAGTAGAATCTTAACATCCTTTAAGGTATTTTCCCATAAAAGAAAAGAGAAGCCATGCCTGAAGACGTGACTGGAAAGCTTTGCTTCTTTCACATTCCAAAAGATTGCACATGGAGTGATTCCCTCCCACCCCCCTGACTCCTCTTCCTGTATCAACTCTATTCAGTCCAAATATTCTCCCTCAAAATAAATCTGAACTCTTCCCTGCACCAGTTATTCCACTGTGCTGTCTGTCTGTAGCCCAGGGGATAGTGCTAGGAACACTCCCGAGTGTGCAGCTCTGCGCTTTGAGCCCCAAGCTTTACCCTAAATCCCAAATTTTGCTCCCAGATCTTTCCCAGCCCTTCCTCTGTTGTCAATACTCTTAGGAGCCATGGGGAGTAGTTCCCTGCAAACACTCTCTGGGGTACTACAAAGGTGCCAAGCCAGGTCTGCTGCTTCAGTGCTTAGAAGGCTGGTCATCATATGGTCTTCCCTGGGATCATTAAACTAGCTGTGTGTTTGATAATTAGTCCCTTGTCCCCTTTCCTTCCCACTGCAGGACCTTTTTTTTCCTGAGCATCTTCAATAGGGAATAACACCCTGGATGTCAATTACTCTGTGCTGTTCCTGTAACTCTCTTGTTGATTTCTCTCTCTGTGTGTTTAGTTTTGTGGTGTTTGGGATTTTTTGGTTTGGGTTTTTTTTCCTTTGTTTGGTTTGTGGTTGGGGTTTTTTTTCCCATTTGGCCAAACTATCTTTAAAGTGGAGAGTATTTTTATCCCTGGTTTCTATAAGCTTCATGCAACAGGTGCATACCTATACATGTTACACATCATACATTGACTGAGAAATCTTCAATTGCCAAGTTGGCCTTAAGTGATTGTATAATGCCATAGCGTGCTCCAGGAGTTATTCCCGTTCCTAGCTTTAAACTTGTGCCTATGTGTGTTCCGGTAGAGGCCAGAAGGTTAGTGCTCAGGTTGTACATAAATTTTTGTAGTCTGAATGGGTTGATGGCTTGATTACCTCCCTTCACCACGAGGGGTGCAAAGTACTAGGGCATACTGCAAAACTTCTGTTAAAGACAAAACGAGCTTGACTTTAGGATTAGGTTTTGGATTTTGTTAATGAGAAACCTGTGGAGTTGAACCTCACCTTTTGATGGGGGACAGGATAGGAAGGCATTTTGGTAGACAATGGAAGGTCCATTAAAATAATTCAGAACACTGGCACAGATGAATAGACAGTATTGTTAAATGGACTGTTATGTGATGAAATTTTTTCAACTGAAATACCAAGCATGTGCTGTTTGCATCAGTGGATAAGGAACTGTGTCCTGTTTAAAACAAACAACCTCTCCCCAACCTGTTTACGCTCATTCAACTTTGTCTACGATCCTGATTTACAGTTTATATCCTCTCCAGACTGAGTATCAATAAAGCACAAATATCTTGAATAGATGTAGTCATTATACATTTAAAATATATTCATTTCTAACATGGCTATCTGGGAGCTAGAAGCATTTCATCAGGTATAGACCTCAATATTGTATTATTTTACTTGATGTATTGTTTCATTCACAAAACAGCATTTGTATTATTTGAAGACATCCTAGCATAATATTGGGTTTCTAGAAATAGCTAAATAGCAAATAAGATTATGTTTTTGTATGTCAGTCATATATACTCTGTACTATTCTCTGGAAGGATAATGGAATACTACTCTCTGGCTTAAACTGGCTTAGCTTCTGAACTCTATTTTAAACCTTCATAGCAGTAAGCTTGTATGCTGTAATATATGCTCATTTCTCTAATGCTAAGCTTACATTATTAAAGCTCCAGCTGCCAGTAAATATCCGTGTTTGTGAAAGCATCTCCTATAACTTCTCCTTCTTGCCTTACTGAAGAACAGAAATACAGGTTTTATGTTATTTTTGTTTACTTTTTAATCTGTTTTTCAATAGCAAAAGATTATAAAATCACAGTGTTGTTTCCGAAGTTTTTAGAGAGGAAGCTCAGTGGCTAATTTCAACCAATTTGACAGAAAAGTAGGAGTCTAAAAAATGCTAAATTCCTACAATAAGCCTACACACCATATGGCCCAGAGCCCACGTGTAATCCTTGCAGCTATTGCTTTCGTGTGCCAGTGGCCAGGGGGCAACATGTTCCCTCTCATCACATATTCAACAGATCGTCTGGAAAACAAGAGAGCCAATTTCCTCCAACAGTTTCTCTTGTGAAATAAGCTCAGAAGGAGCACAAAGGGTCGAAACGCGCTTCTCGACTCTCTTTGGATAGGCAGAAGTTCCTGTTTAGGGACATGTTCAATATTAGGAGAGAACTGGGTTTTGGAAGTACCTCCATCTGTGCTCACCACACATAATACTAAGAAGGATCTGCTGTTTTGGAGAGAACTTGGAACAGACAATTTTCCCGGTACCTTCTCTCTCTTTCTCTGTGCCTGAGGCTACCAAATTCTAGGTATTGTGGGAGGACAGTGAGCTGACTGGTGTTCTTTCGGTGTTACGAAGTTCTTCTTTGAACTTCAGCCTTCAGAGGTGTGATAGTGCTGTTATTATGCAGGCAATAATTTTAAGAAGAGGTGTGCTTTTGCACAGCTGGAGGGGCTGTAGTCTCCAGGCTCATTTCTTGTAAGGCAATTGGCCATCAGTGAAGTGCCTGTTTCAGATGGGATTCGTGATTCCTTTGGTCAAAAAGGATGGGAAGATATCAATTCCTGCAGAACTGTAATCATTCTATAAGTTCTATAACTATTCTTTTGGCAAGAAGACTTTGCAATGTCTTTCTGGATCTACCTTTTGGTATGCTGTAGCCAATGAGGTAGAAGTGCCCTCCATCACAACTTTGGTACTTCCTTTAAAAGCTGGGCTGGCATTAGTAGTGTACTCTCCCTGTATTTCAGCACATGTGCAAAACCACATCTGTTACTAATTTAGCTGTCAGGTGTGTGGAATGAATATTCACCTTCCAAGTCATACAGCTATTATCACTTAGCATAGACCACATTTAATGGTAGAACAGAGAATCGGGGAAAAAAAAAAAAAAAGCATTATGTTGTAGTGGTTGTGCATTCTGAAAGAAGGAAGAAGAGCCAGCAAAGTGTTTCTTATTATTAAGGAAGCTGAGATTTTGAAATATGCTTCCTAGTTAGTCTATCTATTATGACGGGAACAGTTTTACTGGTGTTACACTAAGGAAATCCTCAATTCTGGTTTTCTTTTCTTAACTTTGGTCTGTGTAGAAGTGTGAATTTTTAATGTCTTGCTCAGATTATATGATTTTGGCTAAGTGTTCTTGTGAAATGCAACTTATGCATTTAGTTTGCCTATATATCTCTGTCAATCCAGTCGCCTTCTCCCTTCTTCTCAGCACTGTCCCCTCCCCCAGTCACTGGCCAAATTTCAACCAAAGTTGCCAGAGGGAAAGTGCTTTTAGGTATGTTAAATTCATATGAGAATCCTGAAAACAACATGACTGATAAAGAAGAGACTTTTGCCATGTGGGAATATCAATATGCAAATACAACCCATATTAGACACTAGAGAATCAGGGAACGCAGCCCTGAGAGGCCCATTGGGAACTCAGCCCTGTGGCCCAAACACGCAATAAACTGCTGCTTACTGACAGTATCTTGCTTGTTTCCTATTTTTACCATTTAATCTCCAGTTTGATTTATTTTTTGTGAGAGCATGGGAGAAAAATGAGGAAAAGAGGATGCTCTGTAAAAGTAAAAACCTGTTTCACTTCAGTTTCTTTTAAAATTGCAGCAAGTTTTGAAAATGTTGTTGCTGTTCTTTAAATAACTAATGTTGGCTAAATCTGCCTTTTCTTCTAAAAGGCAGTATGATAAAGATTGGATGTCCCTGATTAAACATAGGTTGTAGTCTTTTCTTTGGAAATTATTATGCTTTTGCTTTTCTCCGACAGTTGTAACTGGAAATACCTGTTGCATCTCAGTTCTTGAGCTAGAGTTAATTCAGCAGTTAAGCAGCATTGTGATTTCTTCCTCTTTTATTCTTAAATGGGAGAAAACCCTAAAAATACTGCATTTAAAGTGCAGCTGAATATTAGGAAACAAACATGAGAGAGAAAAACCTTCTTAAAGAAAAAATGGTGGAAAGAATATTATGCTGCTTAATTCTATGTTTGTGATTTGCAGTTATGGAAAGTGCTAGTTATATCTGGATAAACATATGGATCTATTTCAGACCTATTCAGATCTATTTCAGGATCTGTAATAACTATCTTGCCCTGCACCACAACTGAGAACTTCTTCCTAGTCAAGGTATTGACTTAATGCCCAGGGATCTTTACCAAAGACACAATGTACACTGTACGTACATTACACAACATTATTTAAACCATTTCTGCTTCTAGAGGAGCCTAGGAAGATGTATAGAATTTTTACGAAACTATATATACTCAGTATTCAAGATTGTGATGTAAGTCTGTTCCTCATGTGTGTCCCCCATCCAAAACAACAATTTAGGCAGTCTGTTTCTTGACTAGAAGATCTAGATCTGGCCTACGCAGGTGTAGGTGTCCTGCAAACTACTGATTATTTCTTTCTGGATTGAACATTAGATTGATAGGGGATATCAATAAAATATAGAAGGGATAATTGATATTACAGTGCTGAACCAAGTCAGGAGCAGTTGAATAGATTTCATTACAGTTATTTATCCAGGACTCTAGCACTTCAGCTGGGTACCCAGGAAATTGTAGGTAGAATCCAACCTCTCCTGGATCATAAACCACTATAGGAATTGTCTTTCCAGCAGTTCCAGGGTAGGACTTTGTCTCAACCTCTCTTTTATGCTAGATAATATTACTGAATCCTTAGAGTTGTGACTTGTTTCATTGGCCACCTTTCTTTTGCCCTTACTCCTTTCCCTCCCCTTCCCCTCCTTGCCCCCTGCCACAACCCCCCCTTGCCTTTATGCTCTGTGTTGTTCTGAAATAACACGGTGTGTCCTTCCATCCTCTCCAATTTTTCACGTTTTGCAAAGGAACTGTACTGGGTCAGGTGTTAGAAAGCCTTCATCTGTTGAGGAGCTGATTAGCGTTAGAGCTAATGATAGGCATTTTTGCTGATAGTGCTGAAATCCCAAGACTAAATGCAGCTCAGTGTAAATAGATATGACTTTGCTTTTTAATATAATGTAAACAGAAAAGAAGCAGCTCCCTTTGAAAATACAAAATATTTCAGTGTTAGGATGTATTAATGAAATGGTAATGTAGAAGCAATGTCTGGTGATTTCTGAGTAGGTCAAGTAGTATATAAGCGTTTTGAGTATGGCTCAAACTGAGACATAGCTTCTGTAAAATGAGTTTATTCTAAACCAAAAAGACTTTATTGTTCATAAACATGATTGCATTGGTCAGAATGATGTAAAGTATTCTTAAGCTGCACTTCGTTACTCTAAAATTTTATATTTTTTGTTATGCCCCAAACCCTAAATGAAATGAAGGTATCTTGTATTAAATAGCTGTATTTCAGCAGGAATTAGCATACAAATGTTTGAGACTGAAAGTTTATAATGCCTTTTATCCTTTTTATGCTTATCTATTTTAAGTAGCTTCAGTGCTCTGTGAAGACAAAGGCACTGGTGTACATGCCACTGATAATAGACAGTGTGACCGTATCATGTATGCTTCCTTAATAATGTCTGACATTATCAGATTGATTAACTCGGCAGGGGGCCTTAATCAGATTTAACTACTGTTGGCAGCTGTACACTGGCAGAATAGTAATACATCAGGGAGTAATATTGAACTTCTTTTATAAGCTGTATTAAACATGAAACTCAAAAATGTACCATAAAAATTGTCATTATTTCTAGTGCTAATGCAATGAGAAGTGAAACCTGCACATTGCTCACATAGTCTCAGATCTCTTTTGAATTGTTCTGTCCCAAATTTTCTGTTGTCATCAGTTCCAAATACTGATCATCTTCATATTTTTCTTTGGTAGTTAATGAAAATGTATTTTAAATATAGCTATTTCTTTTAAGAGTCAAAGACCAATAAATCCTTTGGGACTCAATGACTTAAGCAGAAAAATAATAAAAACATTTTGTAGCTACAGATTTACACATGTGTGTATGTGACAAAGTAATCATAGAATCTAGAATGATAGAACTAATGATAGTTGGGTTTTCTGCTTTGTCCTTTCCAAGTCAAATGCCATATTATGATACATTGCTTTAGTTTCATTTGATGCAGAATACTCACATTAATAAATAAATATTTATTTAGTATTAATAAATAAAATGCAGGCCTCAAAGATGTTAATGTAACATTAATTCATAGATCAATAGGTCAGGAGGGACGACTGTGATCATAAAGTGTGACTTACCTGTCATGTGATAGTAAGACTTTTCAGAGTTCATTCCTGTTTGAACTAAAACGGGCCTTCTTGAAAAGACTGACTTTTGGTTGAAACAAATTAATGAAGTGGACAACCACAGTCCTTCACCATTTGTCTCAGCAATCAGTTATCCTTTAGGTAAACTGCAGTCTGGATTTGTTTAACTTCCAGATACTACATTTAATTCTATCTTCCTACCATAGTAAAAATAGAGTAGAAATATGCTAGTTACTTTATAGTTAATGTAAAGGGTTTTTTAAAGTATTGTTAAATGCCGATTCTGCTGTTGGTACTTTTGTGTTTTCCATTAACTTTCCATGCTTTGTGTTTCTCCATAAACTTTCTCTTTGAAAGTAAAAGCTCCTGGAGGGTTCTTGTTCTAAAGTAAACATTTTACGTTTTAACTGTTATTCATGTAAGGTGCTTGTGTTCAGCTGGTGGTTGTGGCACATTTATGAGTCTTCCTTCCCAAATCAGATTTTCTTGTTATTCTGAAAGTACAGCCTGTGTTTTTGTGTCTTCTGTGTAAGACTTTGTGTTTCTTCATATTCCGAATCCTGCTATTTGCTTGTACTTATCAGGAAGTTCAGGTTGCTTTACCTAGGCAATCCAGTGTTTTCCATTTCCTCCATCTCTGTTGAAACTGTAATTGTTATCAGTGATTATTTAGTTTACTTCAGGACATGAATATAAATGTGGAACCGCAGAGCACCAAGACCTGATCACACCGGTTGCTCCTAGACTGTTTCAATTCATCCTTTTCCAACTGAGCAAAAAGCCCTGCCATCTTATTTTCTGCATTTCTTATATTGCAAGAGGATTCAAAGAGTGTGGCCTTCTATCTCTCCCTTTCTCTCCTCTTAACTTCTTCCAGATTGCAAGTTTAGACGATTCACATCCCATAGCTGATATGCCAGACCAAGCTGCCCTTAAAGAATCATTTCCTCAGTAGAATCTTTTTTTCCAAATTTTGTGGAAAAAAATTATTTATAAATAGTCTTCATATTGCTAAATGGAATAAATAATTGGAAGAATAAGTTAGTCCCTAATTTGTGGTGTCTTTAGTGTCCTGTCTGTTTTTTTGTTTCTGTCTCAGAATCTAGGTAGTAAGTGATCTATGAGTGAGCTTTATGCAGGAAGGAATGAGGCAATTAATTGTTGCTTGGACAAATCCTTATTTATGTTTTGATGATCTGGCAAATCTTCAAATTCAGAGAGGTTCATGTCTACCTGTACTATCATTTCTGAAACAAAACAAAATCATTGGGTTTAAGTCAGGAGAGGAAATTATTAAAAGTGCTCATAAATAACAAAATTGTAATGAAATATGTGAATTACTTTATAGAAATCCAATCGAGGGTTTGTTTTCCAGAATACTAAACTTCTTGCTCCAAATGGTAGTGACGATTGCTGAACTGGTATTACAACTACTGCAATGAAACTGCGGCTTTGCTAGGTTTATAATTGAAGCATCTCAGGCAATGACAACTGCACGTGCTTCATTATGTGTCACAGAGAAACTCCATTTATGTAGTGTAAGCAAGCAAAGAGAAATTGTTTTGAATATATCTGTAATTACACAGGAAGGCACTGTCAGAGACCTATAAAATGGATGAGCATTGATCACTATAGCAGAGGTGAAGGGGAATCAATACTAACATACATTCAGACAAATCAAACTCGCATTTGAGCAGTTCGAAAATATTGTGATTTCAATAAGGTGCAGTAGGAACTATCAGAAGTGCTGATAGTTCTCCGGTATTTCTNNNNGGGGTGGGGTGGGGAGGTGAGGTGGGGTGGGGAAGGTAGTAAGTTGGTGAATATCTCAGGTACAAAGAGGAAATGTTTCTGAAAACAAGCAAATGTTTAAGCAGAATGTTACTAACATTGCAGTAGACGTTGGCATCTGGCACTCATGTAATTTATGACAATGTATATTTAAGTAGCAATTGCCCAGGAAGGCAGCAGATTATAAAAACGTGCATAAAAATGCTTTTTTGATTATTTTTGTGCTTTTGTTGTTACGGTTTTTTTCATTTCACATCCATCCTTGTTTGCCAGTTTAGTACCTCTGGGGCTGCCTTGGAGATAGATGATGAAGGTGTTTTGAAACTGCTTTTGGATGACACGGTTTTACAGATTACTTTCCTTGCATGTGACAGAAAAATATAGTTCCATGCCACTCTTGTGATAGATAAAATTGTTACCAATCTGACGTTCTGGGAGCCCTATGGTGAGTGTTTATATGTATTTAGTGTGAAGTAGAGAAAGTGTATTATTTACAATTCTCATTTGTTGTTTCATGTCTTAATTCTGTGTTTTACTTAAGGTCTAATTAAATTGGTTTGTGGATCAAACTGAGTTTCCAGATTAAAAAAAAAAAAAAAAGTAACGCAAATAAGAGTGGTGATTCAAACAAACCTTTACAGACCTATATTTCACATAGTGTTATGTGATTGTTATAACTAAATCGGTATTTCCAGTTTTTGTAGTTACTATTTTGACTTGTTCAGGATAGATTTGAATAGTCCTGACTGTTTAGGGTCTCCTTACTAGTATCTGTATGGTGGTTTTATCAGGTCAAACTTACTTAATTTAGCACAGGAAGCTATATTGAAGGGGTTCATATAATCCGACATAGCGTGGATTCGGGGTTTGTCAGTAACGCAGAAGAAAGAACAGGTTCTCTGAAAGGGCAGAGAAGATTCACTCACTACTTCATAATGTAATGTATGGGATGCAAAGATTGATTAGTCACATTCTCTGCTTGCTGGTAGATGTTTTGCACCATGTTCCCATGAATATCACCTGCTCTGGAGAGAAATAAATAAATTGCATTACGAGGATAAATTAAAAAACCAAGTCGGTAATAAAACAGGAAATTCAGTTACTGCAAAAAGAACTTCATGTGTGCATCAGGCCAGCCAAATAACTAACCAGCTACTTAGAATTAACTGAAAGATAATGTATTATCTGTACTAATAAGAGATTTTAGGGAAATGCCTGGTTAGACACTTTCCTTCCTCACCACTTAGATTCTTGTAAAGGATTTTTGCCTTTTGGATCAGTCTCTGAATACAAAGTATCTTACGAATTTGAAGCTTCACTTGCCTCTAGCAGCTGGAAGGAACAGGCTGTCCAAAGTATTTTGGAGCCTGTGAAGCTGAATGCTAGGATTAGATCGTTTGCTTCTTTTGCAGCCTGCCTGCTGTTGCTTTAAAAGGGGATTTTTAAAGTCTTTCACACAGTTCCCCAGGGTTATCTGGGTTATCCTGAGTTACCGCTCTTTCCAATGAGTCATTGCTACTACTCATGATAAGTTGGCGGGTTTTTTTCACTGGTAGAGTGCGATTCACATACTTATTACTAGTTTGGCATATGACAGAAGAAAAGAATCACTAAAAAAAAAAAAAGATAATTTTCATTCTGCTCCTGTGTGCAGCCAGATAGAATTTTCTTTAGGCTTGGGAATAGAGCCTTACTGGTTTACAGTTGGTTATTAAGTTCATAATTGGAAAATTACATTTTTACCCTAGAAAGAGAGGAAGCTATTTTTGCTGCAAAATGTAATTATTTTTCATAAAAACAATTATTGAGTCAGATGACAAAGTGGTTATAAACCATTTTCCACTTGTCACTACTATTCAGAAGAGTGGGTTTTCACAGCCCTGTTGCCACGGACCATCAAATTTTGTTCTAGGCAGTTGAGTTGGGTCTCACAGATAGGGCAAATAAATCCTGGAAATCTAATCCCAAATAAAAGATCATACACTTTCTAGTAGGATGGAGGGCTCAATTTATTTAGTGTCTTAAAAATAGCAGAACTTTATATCTGATGACAAAGCTCGTAATTGTCAGAGAAAGCAACAGTAGTCTCTTGTATAAGATCCAGGGAAAAAATAACTGAATATGAAAGGACAAAGAATGAGAGCAAACAGCTCTCATCAATAGATGTGTTATAGTGAACTCAGCATGCTGGTGGATGTGTAGAATAGATCATCGTTCCTCTAAAGAAAGTGGCATTTTCATTCCAATATTGAGGCGAATACAATAAGAGATGCATTGACAATCTACTTCTTATGGGAGTAGGTCTTGTATCAAAAGAAAAGGTTTTCGTCTTGCTATGAATTATACCTCTAAAATAACTTTAAATAATTTCTAATACTTTGGGTCAGATAATTGCAGTGGAATTATTTAATTTTAATATTCTTTTAGAAATATTTTAATCTACACTGAAGCTGTGAAACAATGGAGCAACCTTTGCTGTGTCAAACATTGTTCCTCAAGTTTGGGCATTGAACAAAAGTGAAAACAGTTTCTGGTGTTTGGAGGGGGAGAGGATTACTTTTATTTTGGTAGAGTGGCAGTCTTGCTAAAATGCTAATTTTTATTTGGAATAGGAAGCTGTTAATTGTTTCGTAGAATACTATTGAAAATCCATTAATGTGTGGGAGAGAAAAATCAATTATGCATCTGCTCACATGTTTACTGATCCTTGGGAAGAATGTCACCACAGATTAGAAGAGTTCTGTCATGGGATCTAAAAAATCTGTACTCTTCAAGCTTTATTAAAAAAAGGAGAGAGAAAATGGCTTGCAGTGTCAGTCAAGGCACGCTATATCCATTAACTTTGCAAGAAGGACATTGGAATTATGTTGTATTATAATAAAAAGTGCTAAATTGCTCCTCTCTTGGGAAAATGTATCAAGAATTTGGTGGCATTTTCCTGAACTAAATAATTGATTCCTCCCTTCAGTGGCTAGGAAGCTTACTCAGATAGCTGGCTCTAAGCAAGGGTAAGCAGATCTGATCTCAGCATTGTACAGAATTATGTGTTTGAAAGATTGCAACTGTGGCAAAATAAACAGCTAATAGGAGAACTGTGTGGGCAAGAAGATGATTCCAAATGCTTAGGGAGACAGGCAGACATTGAGGACTTCTCTTTATGTGTTTTTTTTAATGGTTTGAACTTTTTGAGAGTTCTCACAGAACTAAAAACTCTGTCCATCCAGGAAACAATCACCATTCTGATGTAAAATGATGGACTAGACAAGGATTCAGGGAGAGGTGGGTGTGAGTGGCTGGCTACCATATTGATATCGGTTGCTCCAAATTTATACCAATAAAAGTGCTTTAAGAGAATGGAAACCGTAGTACAAATGAAAAGTATAGCAGCATGTCTAATATACGCCTCAGTTCTGGGTTTTTTGTGTATCCCTTTTTAATTCAAATCTCATCTGGCCTCCCTGCAGCTCTGTAAAGTTCCAGGTCGGAGTTCTAGAATTTTTGATTGGGATCATATTTTAATCAAGCATTTATCTTAAATGAGCATATTCAATCATGGACAATGCTAAGTTGCTCACTATATGTAACATAGTAATTATGTAATTTTTATATTGCAGCTATTTATTTAACTTTCAAAACGACAGTGATCAGCTTTTATATGCTGTTATTTTAAATACTGAAGAAAATAAGCAAAGATTTAAATAATCATCTGAAAATGATAATAAATTGAGTTTTTTCATACACTGAAATACACACTGATAAAAAAATAACATATACAGATGCAGATATAAGTAGCTTAAACAGTGTTTCAAATATTAACAGCTTCTAAAAATATATTTTAGCCAAATTCAAGTACTTTTTTTCAATTAAACATTCTAAGTACCAATATGGTATTGTTTGAGGCTTTGAATGTTAAGAGTCTCTTATCAGTCACAGTCACATCATTACCTTTTTTTTTTTTTTGACTCATACCATTTGCAGTACTGAGGGTTGCCAAGATGCCTTTTGGGAAAAATTCATGTTTTCTTTCAGTCCTGACGATTTCCCAGGTCTCTCTGGGTCAGCATGCAAATTTCAGTAACAGATTCATTAAGAGGGCAGGTTGCATCCCCTGCTGCACTTTGCCTCTGTTCAGATAAAAACTGCAAGACAGCATCAGGAGAAATTTTTTGTGATGAATACTGTTACAAAGCTTTTGGGAAGAGTGGAGTTGCTTCAGTTTAGTTTTTAAACTTTGATCCCATTTCAGATGGAATATCGGTGGACAAAAGGATGTCAATTATCTTGTACAAATCAACTTTTCAAGTTTCATCCCCAGGGAGAAGTAACAAAAGCCAGTATTGATCGCTCAGTTAGGCTAGTCAGGGGACTCGGCTACAAAAATAGATCTTGGAAAAAACAGGAGGCAGAAAAAGCGTGGACAAAAGACAGGAACAAATAGGAATGTTTTCTTTGCAGATGAGTGCTTGTAATTGCATAACAAATCACAACAAAAACTGGCAGCGGAGAAGAGAGGGGGAGAGAAAAAGCAATGTGTATAGACTGGGATCCTGTTTTCTGAACCTTAAAATTATTCAATTAGGAAATAGTGGAACCTGCAGGGAAGTGGCGAAGTGGGTGTTTCACTGCTTTGTCTAGAGCTGTGCATATCCTGCACTGCTTGAAATCCAGAGTGATTTCTAGAGGGCTCCGTATGGTGCCCAAAATGTCCATTTGCTTAACTTTGGTGTGTGCGTGTCTCAAGAGAGACGAGCTTATAAATGCAGAGTCTGCCAAGGGTGAAGCTCTGGGAATGTGTGATTAGACTGCTGAAGCATCTGTGAGCCAGCATCTCAGGTCGGCTTGTCTTGAAGGATTCTCAGATGGAGCCTGTGTCTCCAGGAAGCATGCCAGAGAGGAGGAATCAATACTGTAGGCCAGAGCGCACAGTCACAGCTGCAAGCAGACAAGTTTTATCAGGACTATGGGAAGCACACTATCTATGCTGTTCTCAGGGTACCCTTAGCATCCCCACATTTTTCTCTGCCAATGACCACAATATCAGAGGAATGTCAAACCATGCCTGGATCCCTCAGGTAGCGTTCAACCTCCAGCAAAAGCCTGTGCAGCTCCACCTCCAGTCAGCTTTTCACAGGCTGTGGTTGAGCCACTGGTTCATATTCGTGAATTGCTTATTTCGAGAAGCTTAATTATCTCTTATATTTACTTCAGATAAAGAGAGTATGCCTTGCCCACAAGCACATACAAGATTTTACCGGATTTTCATCATACCAGGATGTCTTGAGATTATATTAATTAACATAGGTATTACAGTTGAA
Organism: Limnodromus scolopaceus; assembly: GCA_028565335.1. Classification (NCBI taxonomy): domain Eukaryota; kingdom Metazoa; phylum Chordata; class Aves; order Charadriiformes; family Scolopacidae; genus Limnodromus; species Limnodromus scolopaceus. The sequence continues at coordinate 39,624,434 of JAOXNO010000013.1, forward strand.
GGCAACAAAATAGTCTATTTTTCCAGTGATGTAGCAGTGCCTTCAGATGGAAGAAGTTCCTCCCTACTGCATTAACTTCTCTTCATACACTAAGCACACTAAAATCAGTTGTTTCAAAAATGAAATGTTAAGTTTGATCTTTGTGCAAGTCATGCTGCTGATGATTCAACTGCATTTCAAGACAACAAAAGAGCAATGGCAATGCAGTTAATGCACTAAACATGCCATTTTAAAAACCTATGTTCTTGCAATCAATAATTGGAGTTATTCTTTTGAATATACCATTATTTTTCTCAATTCTTCTTAAGCTTAGACTTGGGTAGGGGCTTAAGCACCCTTGTAAAGTAGCATTTATTTTATGACTCCATCTTGAATTAAGTCTATCGTGAAAATAAAGCAAGGTATAGGGGACAAATGTAGATATTAAAATTACAGTGCCAGTTTTGCAAAGGATTATTCAAACTCTGCATACACAGTTATATATTGTCAAAGGTAACGTTTACGCACTTAGTTTCAAAATGCGATGCAGCAATTGCATCTCTTGTGTTGCAAGCTTTATGCCTGAACTCAGCCTATATGTATGTGTATTCTCTAAAGGAATGGATTGAGAAATGAGTGCCTAAAGAAATGGGGGTTACAGAATTAATGCTTTTGACAAAAGTGATCTATCTAATCAAAGGACTAAAGCCCCTGCTCCCATATTTAGGTAGCTGGATTCAGTCATGCTGTGTGAGACAATATTAACAGCATAATTGTCTATTTATAATAGTACTTAGATTTCATTTGGTAAGAACTGGTTCAGACCAGCAGGAACATAATTTTGAAATACCCAGTAGTTCTACATGTTACTACTATGTAATAAAAATGGAAAAACATATGTAGGTATGGGCAGCATCAGAAGAAGTGTGGCCAGCAGGTCAAGGGAGGTGATTCTGCCCCTCTACTCTGCTCTGGTGAGACCCCACCTGGAGTGCTGCGTCCAGCTCTGGAGTCCTCAGCACAGGAAAGACATGGACCTGTTGGAGCAGGTCCAGAGGAGGGCCACAAAAATCATCAGGGGGCTGGAGCACCTCTCCTATGAAGAAAGGCTGAGAGAGTTGGGGTTGTTCAGCCTGGAGAATAGAAGGCTTCAGGGAGACCTTATTATGGCCTTTCAGTGCTTAAAGGAGGGCTTATAAGAAAGATGTGGACGAACATTTTAGCAGGGCCTGTTGTGATAGAACAAGGAGGTGGTGAGACAGGAACAGGTTTCCCAGAGAAGTTGTGGATGCGCCATCCCTGAAAACATTCAAGGTCAGATTGCATGGGGCTCTGAGCAAACTGATCTAGTTGAAGATGTCCCTGTTTATTGCAGGGAGGTTGGACTAGATGACCTTTAAAGGTCCCTTCCAAACCAAACTATTCTATGATTCTATATAGGTAGATTTTTTTTTAATCTCCAACAGAAAGCATATTCCTTAAATGTACCAAATGTTCAAATCTTATCATATTTATTTTTAAAATAATAATTATTACAAAGTATTGTATGCTTTTGTTGCATTTTCATACTAACTTCAGCTGTTCAACTTGCTTTAGGCTGGGTTAAAGAAGCATAAATCTTTTTTTAATTATGATTTTGGTTTTGGTACTCTGATTCAAAAGCATACATGATATTTTATGTATCAATGTTGTGAATCTATCCTGTATAGTATCCCCAAGAAAGTAACACAGAAAAGAAGTACCCCGTTTTCAAAAATGACTTCTGCAAATTCTCTCTAAGGACTTCTTGTAATAAAATTACTTAATGTATTCCAAGAGTTTTAAAAAAGGCTTTGGTATTGTGTAAATAAAGTTAAGGTTAGAGTAAACAAACTAGGTTAGCTGTGGTTAACTGGCCTGATAAAACAACTTTCATGAACTCTAAGCAATTTACCAAGCCTTTTATTCATCTTTTGTAAATAAAAACTGAAAAATTGAACACAAGTGAATTAAGAATAAACTATTAAACACTGGTTATTTGCAGTGTGCATGAATATTCTCCTCTAAGTACTTTGCCCTGTGAGAGGAAATAGGAATTGTATCTTTCACTCACGAATTTCATGAATTGTGGGCAAACACTTGGATCTCTAATATCACCCATTCTCCTGGAGAGTACTTTGCCTTTATACTGCTAACCTGGGGTATTGTGGACTTGATGAATACCTGGGAGGAAGCCCAATAGCGGCCTTCAAGCACAAGTTTTCCCTCTTTGTGGAGCAGGTAGAGCAATGGCTGGTGCCAACCCAGGAGAGAGGCTAGGGCACAAAGTAGAAAAGTTTAAGGGTAAATTTTTTATTCACGTGCATGAGGTGCCCTCGCCGAACTGAGGCGCCCCAAATGTGGTTTTACACATCCAAATGTTGAGGTACAAGACAATTTGATTAATCACTAGCACTCACACTAGTGATTACTAATCATAGTAGAACTTCACAAAGCAACTCTATTTCTGTAGCATTTCTGCAGTTTGTCTGTGGATCCAGACGTCCCTGGAGTTGGTCTTGCTAGCGTTACTTATCTATGACACCAGATGATGCTGGGAGTGTTTCAAAAATGTGTTAGAGGGACTAGGATGGTGGCGTTATCTTGGTTGTCCAGGAGCATCCTCTATTCTTCATGGACAGCTCTGAGCTTCCAAGAAGCGAAGTCCTCATTTCCAGGACCGAGCTGTTCCTTAGTTTGTTTCACTTTAGCATGTACAATACCAAAGCCTCTGGTAAGATTCCACTACTTCATTACATGATAGTGTATAATACAAATTAATATATATATTAACAAAGTTAATACACTTTCATACTAAAAAGACTGCTTGTTATAATAGGGAAGGGAATTTTTGTATCACTGGTGTGAAGTAGTTCTCCTTTCTTACCTGAAAGGAATTGCATACGCAAGAGCATTCTGAGTGCAGTGGCAGCCTGTGTCACCCCTTCTCGGGAGCCTATGGCTTTCATAAGACCGGGCTGAAATGTGGAAGCAGTGGATCTGAACGAAGGCCAGCAAACACAGGACGAACACGGACCAAGAGAGCCGCTGACAGCGGACCCAGCCTGCTATTGTGGTTGCCTTCGCTCTCTTCCTCATTCTCTTGTGAAACTGCCTAGCTCAGTGGAGGGACTATTTGGACAGTTCTCTCTCTTCTGAATTTGTTGCAGTTTTTTGGCTTATTGCACCTCTCAAGATGATTAAGCAGGTCTTTCTAACTTCACCTCTACTTCACAAACAAAATTGGAGTTGGATTGGACTGTAAATACAAAAGAGATGGCTCACCTGATAAAACTTGTATTCCCTCAGTTTCTGTACGGCACTGCTTGGTGCTCCAGGCTGCTGGCCGTTTGCTTAACTAATCCATGAAGATTTTACTTTTTTTAATAGCAGTCACAAATATCAGATAATGCACAGAATTTTAACTTGTGATTTGAGTCACTCCTCAAGTAACAAACAAAAAACTCACTGCAATTATGTTGGCATACTTTCTCAATACAGGCAACTCCAGCATTACTATTTCTACTGTAGTGATGTATATGCATAGTTCTGCAGTAGTGTGTCTATGTAAGTGTGGGTTTGTATCCATTCTTCAATCTCAAAAGTAATGACTTTATTTTTAAAAATATGACTGAGCCTTTTGCTTTAAGCCTTCAAATACACTTCACAAATTCTACGCTGGAGGTTCCTTGGTTTTATTATTTTCCAGTCCAGACATTTATTTTTCTTCCTATTAACTTATTTTTTTAAATAATTTAAGGCAAGATTATTGCCCCTGACACACAAGATCTGGTTTGTTTTGGCTGGCTGCAAATTCTGCCTAGTCTGTTAGAGGAAGAAACCTTCATATTGACTGTAAAGCTGCTCCCTGACCCCATCGTCCCTGTGGTGGAAATGTTTCTATAGTGCTTTTGACCTCTGATTTTAGCTGTCTGATTCAAAAAGAAGGGTGGGAAGAAACGGGCAGGGGATTGTCATCTGTTGTACGTCAGAAGAGTTTCCAGACATTTTTTTAGGCTGGAGAGATGTAGAATAAAGAAGGTACTGTTCCAGTCTGTGTGCTCCTACTCTGCTACCCTGAGCAGGTGCATTAGAGAGCCTCTACGCTGGTGAATGCCATCAGTCCTGAGGGGTATTAAAGGCATTCATGGGAGTGGGGAACCAGGAATGGTAAGGTCCCTTTCAGTCGTCTGCTCTGTTGATAATTGCATGAATGTGTATATGTGTACCCACATATGCACGTGTATCTCAACAGCTTATTTGCTGATGTATTTATTGCACATAGGTAATAAACACATTAGCTGTAGTTAGTATATTAGTTAACTCTAGCTTTGCTAATTCACCTCCATATTAATCCACTCTGTTACAAGTTTCAGACTTATTTGGTTTGGTTTTGTATTACAAAATTGTAGTTGGCAGCTTTATTAAATCAAACAACCTAATTTCTTATCAGTTGTCAAGTATTTGTTCAGTTACCTGCTCTGCGCAATCATCTTTGAAGATGCTATTTGTACAGTAGGTGCCCTTTGGCAAATAAAAATACAACCATGTGAAGTGGTGTAATTTAAAAAATGATGTATTTTTGCCAGACCTGTGACCAATCATTCAGTCTCTTCCTCCTGCTTGTTGTGAAGGCATTAGGGTTACAAAACCAGGGGACCTTGTATGTGTATCTAGCAGTGCTAGTGAAACAGACTTTTAAACATCTAGTACTTCCTAAATCTCTAATGTGTAAATTCAAGTGATTCAAGATTATGGATTTACAGGGTAAATGGTTTCAAAAAAAGACAGCTAGGGTAGAAGTAATTTATTTTCTCTTCTTTTTGTCTTTGCTTGTGTGGGTATAATGAGAATAGAGCTTGTGAATGCTCCTCATAATTTAAAATGTGCTTTAAAAAATTTGCCTTTAAAATGCTATAATATTAATTTACTGTTCTGCTTGTGATAAGAAAGCAAATCTATCCTACTTGCCTGGTAGTGTGATAGACAATCATTCTGAATCTGAAGTGGACATACTCTGATTTCTGACAATAAATCTGCTATAATTCCCCTGCTTTTCTCAGATAATTCTTAACAGGTGTTGATGTGAAAAAAATAAATGCATGCAATCCATCAAAAGAAGAGACTGTTAATGGAGATTTTGACTTGAGTTCCACTGAAATATTTGCACCTTTCATTTGCACACTACATTTTCATAAATCTGTGTTTAGGGACTTAAGGATGGTGTTTCAGACAGTTTGGTGGAGTGTTACAAGGTGGTGGTAAGGTGTTTTCTGGCTGGTCCCCTTCACTCTCTACTCCTCAGGCAGCTCTGGTGGGGCTGCCTGCTCTTCTGCCTGCCCCACTGCCTGCCCCTGGGCTTGTCTCCCTTCCCCGGTGGCCACCCTTGCTGCTCCGGAGCACTGGGGTGGTGATGGGGAGGAGGTGCCCTGCTGCCAGCTGGACCCCTAAAACCAGCTCTGCTTCATGAAAAGTAATTAAAATAGTTCTGAGGGAAGAGCTGAGCGACCTATTGTGGATTGCATTAGTTTTCCTTCTCTATTTTAGGAGTGGAGGTAGGAAACTAGCTGAGAGAAACCCTTTTACTGGGACTTAATCTTTTAACTTTTGCTTTTAGTTACAAGTGACATTGAAAGCCAAGAGGTTGAGGGGGGAAAACAGCCTTGAAAAGGACGCTGCATCCCTCAGGCCTGTGGAATTGTACATATCTCGTCTGACCTGCATCTAGGGAGATGATGGCAGCTTCCCACTGCCTCCGGACTCTGACAAATGAGTTCTGGCAGATTGTAGCACAACAGCTTAAGGTGTTACCATCCCCAGATGCTTCTGATCTCTCTGCTGGCACTTACTACCTGGGAGAGGGCTGCCCTTTGATAAAAATGATTTTTTCACCGTGATGCTGTGCTGTAAAATACAGGAGCCAGTATGTAGACACATGCCCTGTTTTCCTCTGGCATTGATAGGCAGGCAGAGAGCTGTGGATAAGTTTATCTCAAACTCTTTCTATTAAATGTACCGAGGCTCACTTGTTAATACTTATGCAGCTAGACCTTCACTACGAATTTACCTCTGGTCTTCTGTCAGAAGCGGGCACTTAGTTGACAACAGTCATTCACACAAGATGACCTAATTTTCTGGCATTTAGCTGTTTGATACAAAACAGCTAAATTAGTCCAAAGTCCAAACTTTGTATTTGCAGAAAAATAAATACAAGTTAAGAAATGTATATGCCTTTGCTGGAATACTGACTTTTTCCAAGAAGAGAAAGTATATTCAAGTAAAGAGACTATCTGGATCCCTCAGAGATGATAAAAGTGTTCTGGTTCACAATAAACATGGCAGAAGGTTACTTACCAAAACAGGAGAAAAAGAAATGGATAGATTACATAGTTCCAGTCGTTTCATTTGCTCTGAAAACTTTGCTGTTGTGTTGTGGCATTGATGTATGTTCAGGCATACGTTTTCTTAATTTCACTACTGGTTGGCTGCATCATAGCACTGTCCCTTCATCTATAATGATAAGCAAGCAAAGAAATTTGGAAAACTACTAATGCAAGGCTAGTGTGGTTCTGACAGACTACTACCGTGTTATGGACAACTGGCTTTCTCATTTTGCCCCTGATGGGAAGTGCATCATTTCTCTACTGTGTTCAATTCTTATTCCCTTGCTAAGCTTGATAGGGTGTTTGCAGCCAAGCCAACATATCATCAGATCATCTGCTGCCATAAAATATTATTAATTTTTTTTATAAAAAAGCTTAATTCACAATTGATTTCTTTAATAGATAAGATACCCTTGCTAATATTTTTTCTCTAATGTACGCACTCTTTGAGAAAGTGTAACCTTATACAAGAGAGAGGCTGTTGCAGAGACTGTATAGCAAGAAAATACATAAGCATTTCAAAGCCTAATCACGAAAGGCAGTTTTAAGTTGTATAATAGGGACTACTGCTTATCATGTTAAATTTTAAATGATATTATTAAAATAAGCTCAGAATATTATTGTTAACTTCCTAGCAGTTTCCCCCAGCACAGACAGGACGAAAGGATAAACTGACATGATTAATGCTTCATCTGCAGCCTGTTCTGTTTTTCTGTCACATAATTGCCAGGAAGGTTGCTGTTGATCACCTTTACAGCAATGGCACATTAAGGTCTACTGAATTAGCCAATTAAGCATTTTATATTTATGTAAAGAATGCAAGTGGATATATAAAATATAATCAACTGATGTGTGCTGCTTGTCTTTCTGCTTTCTTAATAATTAGGCAACAGCCATGCTTTCAGTGCAAAGTGAATAAATAATTGAATAAGGTAAATAGTGAAGCCATTATGCAATTATTCAGAGTTTGGATATATTCTCAGGTTTTTGCAAGACTAGTTACCTACTAGCTGCTGTTTACAGCATTATTAACCCTATATATTGTTTTTATGCCCGTCTCCAGATTTAAAACTTTGCTTCACGTTTTTCATATTCATGAGATGGAGAAATAGATCTGGTTTATTGTGTTTTGAGAAGTTTTCAAGATTTCAATTTGTCTAGGGTTATAGCTTGCATGAAAAAAATCTCATGAAAATACTACTCATTTTTACCAAACCCACATCAGAGATCGTGACCCAAGAGAAGTGAAATGAATTTTTTATATTAATATTTGTGTTTGTAAGGCCATTTGAAGTGGGTTTCATAATCAGAACTGTGGTCAGAACTGAAAAAGCTTGTTATCCTCTGTCCTCCAGAATTTAATTATTTAAAGAGACAGGCTGTCATACAAGCTTGTGAATAGCAACAATAACTATTTTATTTAATTGTATTATTGGTGCAAGAATAATGAAACTGAAAAAATAATGAAAGGATCATTTAGCTTCAGTTCTGTTTCATACACCCAGAAAATTAACACCCCCTTACTTATCATTTTTTTATGTAGTACAGAACTATCTTCTGATCATGTTAAGAGTTTTCTGTGATGCCACATCCAATAACTTGCATTGCTATGAATAATCCTCACCCATTTTGGAGTTCAATTTGATTTCTTATGGACTAATATAAATTTGACTTGATTCTTGGTGGATTTAAGAGAGTCAAAACTTTGAACATACTAACTGTTAAAATACAACTTTTAACTATTAATTTAAACTTTGTATGTCTAGCTCTGAGGAGGCTCAAGTGAATATGTGCTGTCATGTTTGTGTATTGTTAGAGTTCTAAGTTCTCCTAATATATTCTGGAAAAGTACGGAACAATTGCTCCCAGTTAAACAAAACCTGAATAACTGAATTGAACAAAACCTGAATAACTGAAATAAGGACTACCAAAGAGCTGATATGATAGGGTTGTGTAAGATCACACGTTTCTTGAGGAGGTAGTAGTTCTCCACCTTTTAAGATACAGGGTTTAATGAGTATCAAATGAAATTAGCAGCTGACTCATTTATGGAGGGTTTCAGAGAGTACCTATTTAAGCTAGGGAAGGCCTTTCTGACTGTTGTGGTGCATGGTAAAACTTCATGTGGAATTGAGGAGAGATGGGAGAAGTGCTCAGAAAAGAAATTCTTGCTATAGCCATGATACATGTAGAAACCATGTTTGCCTTGGCTGTAGAAGGTGCCTTGATTGCAGAGTGGGAACCGATAGAAAATGTACTTTATATAGTGAGCCTGTTGTGATCTCTTCTGTGCACATCCCTTTTGGCCGCTGTCAGAAAAAACGATCCTGACATAGGCTGGATGCATTTATGCTCTTAGGTAGACAGTATATTCAATATTGCTCTGCTCACATTAACACCAGTGGAAGTTCTGTGGATTAATTGGGGAAAAAAGGACACTACTGACCATAGCCAACATAAGAGCCATGTTCCATTTTTGAATCCATTTGGTAGATTGCTTTTTTGCTAGAAAATGCTAACTTTGGTGGATGAAATAAAACCCCCAGAGCTATGGGTTTGTTGATTCATGTTTGGGGGGAAGAAACTTTTACGAGCTTATCCTATGAGGTTTCTGATATGACAAACCTTTATTGTCTTGTCTTGCGCAGCGGCATGTCATCTGTCGTTTAACGTGGAACAAATTGTTAACTTAGGAGATGTAGTTAAAATAGAAGTTGTAGAAAGTACTTGCTTAATTGAGGCCTAAGCCGTGCCTTCTGTTGGCTTGAGTGGGAGTAGAACGAAATCCTGACTGCCCTCATGAAGTATCCTATTTAAATCCCGGTGACACACCAAATGCTAAAATTGACCAGGAGGCATTCTGTGCATATGGATATGGGAGCGTGTTTAGGCTGTCTCGTACGGCACTTAAAGTCGGAGGTGTCCTTCTCTTTGCCTTATTTCTGGAGGTTTGCAAGCTCCGTTTTTAACAGCCTGCAAACAGACCCGGCAGCTGAAGCGGGTTTGTGTCATCCAAGTGGAATGACCCGGTGCTGTGCAGAGCTCTTCACGGCTGCCTATGTCAATGGGGCTTCTGCGATTACCAAAGTGCCATCTTCCAGACGTTTGAATGAGGGAGGAATATCTTCTCAGTTTTGCTTTTCATTATTTTTGAGAAGTGAGCTCGGTTTAACTGCCAAAAGAAAGAATAATCTGTAAGGAAGTTAGCGTAGAAAAATTGGCAAAAGAGAGGGTAAGTAAAACAGAGAAAGTAGCTCATACCTTAAGCTTGCTTTAGCCATTTGAATTTCTTTTCTATTATAATTTATCACCATCAAATGTTGAATGTTCTAATGTAACGTCTTGGATTAGTGGCACAAAGTGTAGTCCACAACTTCTCAAAAAGCCTAGTGGCAATGTTAATGTCAGGTTGATAGCAGTAATAAAATTTAACATCAAGCACACTCAGGAGGATTAGTTTAAAATCTGCTGTCATGAAATATCAGAATAGAGTGAAGTACTTGATAGCCTGCATTAGCTACTGCTGATAGGGGATGCAAATGTTTTCCCTTAACCACAAAAAATAACCACTGAGGAAGTTCAACTCCACCACCTCAGTACCAGCAACCACTATTATTTGATGCATTCTAGGAAGACCGACTATTTTGGTGATAAGCATCCCAAGTGACTCCACAGTGTTACTTTTCACAAAGCTTATCCCGTGATTTTATATGAATTAATTGTTTGGCTTCACTTTTGTGGTATCTTGCCTGGTTTCTAGCATCTATTTTTACTTGTTCAGTTTTTAAATAAGCACAGAATTTGGCTAGGTTTACAGAATCTGTTGCAAAAATGAAAAGTAGATGATTTTGCAGATTTTCCAAGTTAAATTCTTCTTTTGCCATGTTGCTTTTTCTGCCTTCCTTTTCCTCCCTACCCCCACCTTCTCAAAATAAAAGCTTTACTGAAATTAGAGCAGGCAACAGTAATCAGAAGAGAGAAAATTTTGTGAGAGTTTGGAATTTTCAGCTTTCCACCTGCTTTCTGCTTCTCAGTTACATTAGTTCACATTAGCACCAGAACATCAGCTTCTAGGTATACCATAGATTTTTATCTTCACATGAGGTGTCTTTCCACTTGCCACTTTACATTTACTTTAGGTGGATTTTTGAGGGCTTCATTTCCTCTTCCAGCCAAGCTGCCTCGGCTCATGCCTCTCATGGGATGCAGAGGGCCTCCCTTGCAAGGCCACTTAACACACCAAAAGCCAGACACTGGAATGGGTACTTCCAAAACTGTAAATTTAAATAGTGTTGTACCAGACCACAAAAAGTTGTGTTTTCTTCTTCTGCATTTATTCTATATTCTGTTTGTGGATACCTTAATTACTCAGCTTTCCGTTTACTGGCATTTATAACTAGCAGAAGCTTATTCCAAGGTCTGTGTTGCCTTGTTAGTAAATCAGAAGCCTCTTTTCCAAGGAAATTCCAAATCTTTCCTACTTTTGTCTGTTTGTCTCTTCTATCTCATGCGTTTATTCCCTGTGTTGTTCTTTATTGTATGTGGTAGTATATTTTCTACCTCCATTACCAAAATCTCTCTCTGAACTGGATCTTACTCTCAACAAATGCGTTCTTGAGGACTTGTATAATCCTTACTGAAGTTAGATGTTCCTGCTCTGGGGAGACCTTTCAGAACTTAAAGGGGGCCTGCAGGAGAGAAGGGGAGGAACTTTTTATCAAGGAGTGTAGTGACAGGATGAGGGGTAACAGTTTTAAACTGAAAGACGGCAGATTTAGGTTAGATATTAGGAAGAAATTATTTTCTGTGAGGGTGGCGAGACACTCGAACAGGTTGCCCAGAGAAGTTGTGGATGCCTCATCCCTGCAAGTGTTCAAGACTAGGCTGGATGGGGCTTTGAGTAACCTGGTCTAGTGGGAGGTGTCCCTGCCCATGGTGGGGAGGTTGGAGCTAGATGATCTTTAGGGTCCCTTCCAACCTAAACAATTCTATGGTCCTGTGATATAGGAGAAGATGGCTGCTTATGTAATAGTCATGAGATTTGTAGGTATTCCACTACCAAGATGTCTGGTGTATGACTTGTCACGTGGAAAAAAGAAGACTAGAAAAATGAAAGATGCACAGGGCTATGGTGTTTTCTTATTGCTGTGATGGCTGTTCTACTTTGCGGCAGAGTGAATGCCTATCATTAGTCTTCAGCAAAAAAATATTTTTATTTCAAAAAATTAATAATGGAAGTGTAGTTAGCCAAAATGGTTATATTTTTTATGATGTAAATCAGGGAAAGAGGGAAACAAAAAGGTCAAATTGTTTGTAACAGACACAAAATTATTTGGTGAGCCTTGAAATTACTGACACATGGAAACTGTAGTGAATAAAATATAGAATATATTTAAGCAATCTCTAATCTAGTGCAACTTCTATACTAGAAATGTGTTCATAATGACAAATGGAAAGGGAATATTGCATCAAATACAGATGAGTTTTCCTCAGCTCATTGATACAAGAAAAGCTTTATAGGTCCTGCTATTATTTCAGATTTTTCATAGAAGAGAAGAGAGATTAAGTACCATATTAAAAGGCACACATAGCTGAAAAAGACTGTAATTATGTGTAATTTCATAAGAAAATATTTTTACAAATCCCGTATTTCATATTTTATGCTCATCCTAATTAGTTCAATAGTGAAATATTAAATACTAATTTTGCCATGCCTGCCAAGATACCTGAAGTGTTATTTTAAAAGATACTATTAATGGGACTGGATACAATGTGTGTGGTTCCTTAACAATAATTAATTCGCTCAGGAGACAGTTCTAATAAGCAGATGTGAAACCAGAATTTGAGACAAAAACATTCTGTTTGGTTGTGAAGTTCACCTGCTTTCCAGTGTAAGTTCCCTTGGTAGATAAGTAATTCCAATCAAACGGTTTTGTGTACCTATCAAAAAGTGTTTTATTGGTATGCCTTGAACTGTAGATGAAATTTTATCATGAAAAATTACACATATACTTCATAAATATTCCAAAGATTAAAGCTAATTTTGCTAGGCCTGCTGTTATGATCACAGTTCATTTACTTTGATTGCACTTTTTTTTTTTTTGCCTTGCACCCAACTATTTCACTGTTATGTCAGCTAGGTAATATTGATTTCTCACTGCAACAGTACGTAAAAGCTTTTGTGAAAATTAAATGAGTTTTTATACACAGCTGCCAATTTCATTTAAACTATTTTTAAGTGTCTACTAGAGTAATAGGAGATAACTTTTATTTCACTGAAAATGTTAATTTGGATTTATTAAAGTTTAGCAGTTTGACAAAACAGAAGCCCAGAGAATATTGCATTAAATATTATTAGGTTTTTCTGTCAGGGTATTGGGGTTTTTGTTTTGTTTTTAAGAAATATGAGATCCTTTCAGACTGCTAATCATTCTGATGACGCTGTTATTTTGTCCTCAGTTGAAGTATAAATTCACAGTATCTGTTCTCATTGGCTTATGTTACATGATTTCAGTAATGATTTCTTTTGTACTTCTCATTTAACTCCAAAGAAAAATATAGGTATACAAAATAAAAATAACTGTGTCTGAAAAAAACAGGCCTATTAAATAACAATAGCATTAAGCATCTATTTACTGAAAAATATTTACAGTAATTTTTTAACGCTTTTTAAAAGGGGTAAAAAAGCTCAGTTGTACTTGCTGCACTTGTTATACCTCAAATTGTAACGCTGAGAAATCTCTGATTCATGCTGTAGATAGCTGCCAACTTCTCCTACCTAAGACAAAACAGGAAATTATCCATGTTGTTTGTTGTAGCACTGTTAAATCAGCTAGATGGATCCAAGTCTTAGTCTGAAATAAGGTCATACATGAGTTGTCTTTTAGAGCATCTCAACTGTCATGTGCTCACTGTTTATGCCCAATTATGCTGCTAACTCTCCTGCCCCTGACAAAAAATAACAAAAGGATGTGAACAGAAATGATTCATCCACATAGTATTCTTTGGCTATGGGATAAATAAGTTTCTTGATTAAAATTTTTTCCTCATTTTTTAATGAAAACAAACACAGATTTCTGAGTCAGGCAAAATCTGCCGTGATGAAGAAGATAAAATCTTGCCATGATGATTTCAGAGCTGCTGGCTCTGGAGCCCATATCAGCTTCTGTTCCACCATGATAGCTGTTTGCCAGCAGGCAGCATCAAATCCCTTAAAGTACCTTCTGGGCTGCTTTCATACTGTGGTTTATGTAGTTCTGGAATGCCAGCAGGTTTTCTCATGAAATGGTGCTTTTTCCCAATTCTGAATGTCTTTTTGATATATTTTTTTAAGTAAAAGTTAAATAGGGTTCTCTTTTGTATAATTTCTTCATAATGTTAGGAAAGCTCTAGCCTGAGGAGCAATTTTCTGTTAAGTTTTAAAACTAATGAGGCATTTTTAATCTGATTCGATTTGTTCCAGACTGCCTCCGCTGTGAATGTCTTCACTTGCTGTCCCATGTTTTGTGCCAGTTTTCTTAGCTGTGTTTCCTGAAAAAAACACCTGCTTTGTTCTGGTAGCAGTAGATACCTTTGTAGGTAGTGTCAGGTCCACTGAAGGCTTTGAAAGTAAGGATCCTTGGCCTATGATTTAGCAAATGAAAACTGGTAGCGTGTAATGGAAGATACATAGTTCTGAATTATTATAAAGAAAGACAATCTGGAAAAGTGCTTGTGTTTGGGACTCAGTATTCACTTTTAAATAAGGTGAATATTTCACAGAATCATAGACTTCCTTGGTTTGGAAGCACCTCTGGAAATCACCTACTCCAACTTCACTATTCAAAGCGGGATCAGTTAGAGCTGGTTGCCCAAGACTGTGTCCAGTTAGACAAATGTCTCCAAAGTTGGAGACTCTACAGTGTTTCTGCACAACCTGTTGCAGTGTGTGACCATACACAGAGTAAAAAAAAAAAAAAAAAGTGTTTTCTTGTGTTCAGACAGAGTCAAGGTGAGGGTGACCTGCTTATAGATACTCCTTCCTGCCCTTCTTGAAGATAGGATTGTGGTTTGCTTTCTTCCAGTCATCAAGAGTCTCTCCCAATTGCCATGACTTTTTAAAGACAATTTTGAGAGTGGCAACAACATCAGCCTGCTCCCTCAGCACTCTTTGTTGCATCCCATCTGGTCTTATGGACTCGTATGTGTCCAGTGTAAGTGTTCCTAAACCAAATCATTCTCCACTGAGAGGAAGTCTTCATTGCTCCACACTTTCCCCCTGGTTGCAGAAGCTTCAGATTCCTGAAGGCAAGTCTTAACTTCTTTACTGATGTAAAGACGACATTGAGTACCACAGCCTTTTCCATATCCTTTGTGACCAGGACCTGTGGCCATTCAGCAACAGGCCCACATTTTCCCTTATCTTCCTTTTGCTGCTCATGTAGAAGCCCTTTTCGCCTTCCATGTACCTTCACCAAACTCAACTCTGGGTTGCTTTGGCTTTTCTAACCCCATCCATGCAAGTTTAGAGTCTTTCTGTATTTTTCCTGTGTCACCTTGACCCTGCTTCCACCTGTTGTGCACTTCCTTTGTGCTTGAGTTTTGGCAAGAGTTACTTGTTCATCCACGCAGGCCTCCTGCTGCCTTTGCTTGTGTGAACTGTGATAGTCCAGGCTGGAGGTAACAGATAAAAAGATCATTGCAACCATTTCCATATGCAAAGGTGCAAGTTTGAGTGGGGATTATAATGGAGAAAGAAAGTTAAGATTGAAAAAAGGAGGGATTTTGAGATACTGCTGCAGGCATGCAGTAGAATATGTTATGAAAATCTTTAAAAATATTTCAAAATAATTGAGTACAGATACACTAACAGTATGTTGTAAACGTAACCCTCTAGAAGGTTATAGAGCGTTATATACAAGATTTAAGTGTTTTAAAATATTTGCTGTCATTTACAATGTGACTCTCAAATTCTTAAGCGAAAATAGCTTGTCTTTATTTCAGTTGAAAAGGCTTCATAATAAAGGCAACCAGTGTTGAGGTGGGTGAATGAGTAAGATATAATGAACCCATCCTCAGGTAAGCACAGGCTGTCATCTAACCAAATACACTATACTTGCCTATGATGCAAAAGAAAATGGGAAGGTTTAAATGACCAATGATGATTGACAACAGTGGTTGGAACGTCAGATTTAGAAAAGAAGAGTAGGACATACTTGCTAGGAAATGGGCAAGGAACAGTCAATTTGACTTCTATTTTTTATTCGGTTGAGATCTGTTCTACCTCAACTGCATGGCGATCTTCAGTGAATGCCATGGAATTAACATTATTAATTTTACCACAATACTAGGTCAGTGTAAGCATGGGCCAGCACGCTAGACAACAGTGCTTAGGAATTATACAAGTGAGTGATGAAGGGAAGTAATATTGGCCAGTTGGAGATTAAAATGAAATGTGGAAATAGGGCATGAAGTGAAGACAAATAGTTGGTATTTAATAAGATGGAGGAGCTGGTGTTATTGGGAGGAACTTGAAAAGAGAGTTACATGGTGATTCAAAGAGCTTAGGAAACTGATCCTTGCAGGTGCACTCTGGGCAGTTGTGAATGTGGTGAACTGGATTTGCTAAAGAAATGAGAAAGAAAAAGGCCAGAAAAATAGAAGGTACAATAAAGAAATGTGAAATTACCAGATCCCAAACGGGAATATGCTTGGTGAAGGGTGGGAAAATGTAAATCATAGGGCAGTGACAGAGAAAGCATTTAGATATGATCCAAATGCAAAGAACTTACTTGGAGACCCAAATAAAAAACCATCACCTTAACTATCATCTTGCATAATAACAGGGTGAGGATAGTACTTGGAGAGATGGAGGAGGGAGACAGGGCTTGTGGCTAGATATGAGCTGGCGGGTGTTTAAAAAGATGGAAGTATATTTTGATTTGGTCGAAAGAATGCAGCGAGTAATGTCAGACGTCTGAGTGGTCTTTGAGAAATGGTAGTTGAATTGATGGTAGCTTTATCCAGAGATAACGTGGAGAGAGTGAAGGGAATTAATTGGGAAAGGACTTGTAGAATATGTCCTTCCTACCTGAAGTGAGGGCTTCAGTTCTTGAGTCCAGGTGGAGAAGCTCTTCCTAAGGACATGTTTGAATGATTGATTAGAGAGGTAGGAAATCAGGAGATTTAACAGCTTATGTCATGTGTCACCT
The DNA here is from genome assembly GCA_028565335.1 of Limnodromus scolopaceus. Taxonomy (NCBI): domain Eukaryota; kingdom Metazoa; phylum Chordata; class Aves; order Charadriiformes; family Scolopacidae; genus Limnodromus; species Limnodromus scolopaceus. Next base: position 39,641,004 of record JAOXNO010000013.1, read on the forward strand.
ACAGTATTGGGCAGTGATATCATTTTACATCAGTTCAAAAGACCAAAATGGAAAAGGAGATGAAAGTATTAATATTTCAACAGCCAATCAATCATTTTTGACACTGGTGGAGGCAAGAGGTGATGAAAGGCAGAAGGTAAATTAGACTGTAAGAGGGGCAGGAAGATTCGTTACTGGTAAAACTCGTCATTTGTCAGTCTATCGTTTTGGAGGAGAGTATTTTGAGGGATAAATGGATGTGGAAAGGTAAGTTTCTTTCTATACTACTTAATGAAAAATGCATGACATTTATGTTAGATTATTTTTGTTAGAGAAACAAAGATTAGAACATGGAGAGAGAGAGATTGGGGGTTGGGATGTAGAAAAGGAGGAGAGTGTGAAAGGGTGGGTACACAATTTATAGTCATCTGTCCATCTTCCCCATCCCTGTTGTCTCAACAACCTTTCTTTTCGCCATGAATTTGTCTGATAGAGAAAATGGTGAGGTACCAGGAAGATGTAAGTGTATAATTGTCCATGTGTATAAAATAAATAAGAAGGCTGAAGAAGAAAGAGATTGTATTTGAGAGTATATTTTACATAAAAAGAACAGGACCGTGAAGTATTTCATTAGTAATTGTCAGGAAAATCAGCATCTAAAAGAAATATGCAATTCTTTTAAATGGATTTCTCTAACTTCCTCCTCTTCCCTTCCCCAGTTACAATAAAAAGTGATGCATAGGGAGAATGTTATCACATACATCAGTGAAGCATATATTACAGTGATATTCGTGGTTTGCAGCCTGAGGGTTGAACAGACTCCTCTTACCCAAAAGGTTTAGAGACCACAAAGTGTATTTTCACATACTGCCTCTACTATGTTTTGTCTTACCTTTTTTGTACAAAATATAAAAGGAGTTACACGAAGAGCAAGGATAGCTTGCCCAGCAGTGCAGAGCCAACACTGCTGAAGCCCAGAAGCAGGCAGAACCCCTGGGTGCTGTGGGAGACGATAAAAACGTCTCCATTTTTATCCACAGCTCTCTGATGACCTAAGGTAGAATAATTTCTCCTATGGCCCGCCTGGGAAGGAGGGAGGGGGTGATGCTTTTTGCTTCTCAGATTCTGCACTGGGCTTCTGCTAGGCTGTCTGTGTGGATGAAGTAAGGAACAACTCCATGCCGAAAGTGAGGGGTGGTTTCCAGCAGCAGTCCGGGCGCTCTGGGAGGCAGCGGAGGAGCTGGGCTCCCTGGCTTCGCTCCGCTGCTGAGAACCTGTTGAGCAGCTGCCTTCAGGACAAGGCAAGCAGTCGCTCAGGTGGGTCAGCCCAGCCCCACTGCTTTGTGTATGACATAAGATGTCTTTCATGCAAGTAATTCTACTTTAGGTAGTGATTTTATATTGCCTCCAGCTGTAGGGTTGATTTTAAATTATGAGAAATACTCCACTGTTTTTGAAACTTGACATTTCTTCCTAAATATTTAGGCATAGCAACTAATTTTGGATAATGAAGTTCACATTCTTTGGGCTTGCTGTAGATAAACTACTCAGAAGATGTGACATAGGGTATTGAGCTTTACAGTGTTGGCAAACAAAATTGACAGCTTTCTGAGTCATCAGATTCTCAGCTGATGGTATCACTAGCTCAGGCACTCAGAAGACATAGCATTGTTCAGGAGTTTGTTGTTCTAACAAACCAAGACACAGTTACTATTTTTGTACCGACTGGTTCAAAACTTTGTCATCTCTTGTAATCAACAAAAGCTTAAAACTGAAATATTTCCCTGATTTTTTTCTTCCCCTATATTGCCTATATAAGGATTTGTTGCATGTAGTTTGGGCATGAGAGTTTGGCTGCTGCTGTATTGGTATTTCTTTCAGAGTAAACAGTTGAAGTATTTCACATTAAGAAACAAGGAAAAACCCATCACCGTGGTCTTTTTCAGATGGATATACTCTAAGGAAGGAAAGTAACAAAATGATGGTGCATTTATCTTATTTTCATTCAGTGTTACGAAACAAATCACCAGCATGCACAGCCTTTAGAACTAAGGACAACTTAAATCCATTAATGAGTTTCTAAGGTTCTGGAAATTTTTAGAAAGAATTAAAATTATCTAAATCATCTAGGTTTCTTTTGAGCCTACAGTACGGGGGGGGAGGGTGTTACTAGGTGACAAAGCTCTGTAAATGACACAATTTCCAAAAGCAGTTGATTTAATGAGGAAAATCTGCAGGTTAATCCCTGTGACCCAGCATGGCCACATCCTAAAAAAACTCTTCAGAAAGGTAACAGGCTTCTAGTACTTTCTCTAAATCACTCTATTTTCTTTGTAACACCAAGACTATGCTTTGGACTTTTTCTGTTAGGTGCAAATTAAGCATTTGATGTGGTCAAATAACTCTAAACTGAGGTTTTGAAGTTTTATATAAATTCTAGTTCACTGAATAAAAATGAGAGTCTCTTGCTTTGTTCAGAATCCAAGGCAGAAGAACATCAGCAGTAGGATTTTTAGGTCCTTCTTTTTTCTTACTACTCCCTGGCAGTAACTTGGACTGATGATAGAGAAAAGCCATAGAAAACATAGTGGAAAGGGAGAACAGAGACTGAATGAGAGTGTGCTCCTTAAACTGAATTTTCTTCCAGCTTTTATATGATCAGGCTCTGGCCCACTTCCATCATCATGGATTCCTGAGGTTTATTTCCCTGTGGAATGAGTGTACACAGGTTAAGTTCAAGGTATATGGTGAGCTACACTACCACTGCTGCTTCACAGCACAATGAAGGATGTCCAGCATTATCCTTTGGATAAATTTGCCATTTTGTAAGCATAATAAATATACAGCCAAAGATTTGTTCTTCAGAATTTTAGTGCTCTTAGCTAGATAAGATAATCATATAGAGAAATTAAATAATATTTTGAGGATAGTTACATGTGAAATTATCTTTTCATTTTGGGAGTTTTAGAGTTACTTAGTGATATTTCACAGCAGGTCATCTCCCAGAGCTCTGCTTTCTTGGTTGTCTGAATTCTAAAGGAATTTGAGCCACCAGCTGCTGCACAGGAAACACGGGTTTTGACCAGTGGAACTTACAGGTGCAGTACCCCCAGTTGGGCATCAAATACTAATCAAAAATCACCATTAGTATAATGCAGAGTCCAAAGTATTTTTTACTCAAACAACCCAAAAAGAAGCTTAGGGAATGCGCTGTGTTGGATTTGTAGGTCTTAATTGTAAACAAAAAAGATAAATAGATACATCCATCTTCATGGTCTCTGTTGGGGCTCAATGACCTTTTCAGGCTGAGAATTCTGTATCTCCTTCTATTCTGAAGTTTGTAGAAAGGGCTGATCTTTTTGTTGTTCAGTCCTGACCAGCAGTTACAAGGGCATCTGTTATTGCCCATCTTGTGACACCTCTACTGCTCATGGCCATTGTTTCCTTCTGAAGAAACACCATTGTTTTTCTAAAGGAGCAGCAACTTGCAGGATCCTGTCTTCTGCTGATATTTTTGCTTTGCCTTTTCTGTGGTGTGTTTATTTGCAACCCTTCAGTGACTGGAACATCCATTTCTAATTTAGAATTAATTAATTGTTGTTTTCAGTTTTTGAGAATAAAACAGCAGCAGGTGACAATCTGTACTTCATTACTGCCACTCCATATTTTAACAGCATTGGATTTGCACCAGAGCTGGCCTTTTTTCAGTGAGCACTTTGTTCTTTTGAAACTTCTTGCCATTTGCTATTTTAGGGAGAATAGGGAATAGCAGTAACAGTTTTGAACTCATATTTCATGGCAAACTGTCTAAAACTTACGCACACTGGAACTGTGGCTATTTCTTTTCCTTAGTCTTCATTTATGGATTTAGACAGATAAACAAATAGGGAACACAAGTTGATCTGTCCACATATGTGCTGTTAACCAGTGGCAAAGTCAGAGTCTTTTGAGATAATGAAATATGAGTAAACTGATTTGTATTATCTCACTTTTTCTAGAAATACCTAATTGGAGAAGAAAAAAGAATTTGAAATTTTGGTTGGGCTACAAGTTTGTTTGTTTTCAGAATTAGTTGTTTTCTTTAAAGACTGTAATTATAAATATTTATATTATTTTTTTACAAGGAGAACATATGGTTCCTTCTTAAATCATACCAATTTATATTATTTTCAGCTTCTAAGCTAAGTGAATGTAATACTGCTGGTATAGAAATACAATTGCAAAATAGCCATGCTTTCTTCTAAATAGATAGTGGAAGTGCTGTGTGAATTATAACTTCTTTACCTGAACCATCTGGATTCTTGCCAGCAATGCAAGACGGTTATCAAGAACTTTCTTCCAATTATTTGGAATAAAAATTAATCTAGGATTAAACTGTCTCTTTTAGCAGCACCTAACTGTGATATCAGGAGAATTGGTTCAACCATTCACACTATTAGATTCTGTAATTTTGCTTGCTTGACAGTAAACCTCTTTGTATGTTTCCTACTCTTTAGCATCTGTTAAAGTAGGTACATTTGGAGTTTCAAAGGTCATAATTTTAATTCATGTTTTCTTGAGAGCTCAGTTACTGATAACTTATTTATGATTTAATGAGCACATCCATCTTCCTACTGGTTGATGGGATATGCATGCAGGGAACCCTTATGGTCTACTCAGTCCCCAGGGATTTTCTGAGACAGTTTTTTCTGACGATTCACAAAAGTTCTTCTTTTTTTTTTTTTTTTTTTTAATTTAAAAAAAAGGGTTTTCCTTCCACAATGTGCCACAAATATTTCATTATGTATTTTTTCCTTAATCTCTTTAGCCTTGATCTGAAGCGTTTTAAAATGTTATGTGTAATTTTACATATTACTACCCATAGTTTATACTATTTGAGGGGGAGGGAAGTGGGTGTTGATACATGTTGGGGGAGTTATACCTGAGCCTTATGTCTTTACCAAGCAGGTAAAAAAGGAGCCCTGGGACTGTGGGGATGAAGTAGGGATAGGTGGTAGAATGAGAAATTCTCCAGATGTTAGTAAGACCTGCTATATTTGAGTTAGTGACCATAAAGGTGCTGTAAATTTAATCCAGTTGCAGTGCAGTAAATTTAATTTGGTTACTGTTCTTATGTGTTCATATATAAGATTGGTACAATTAAGACTGCTAATGCCAGTGTGCCAGGAATAAACATTTTCTGTTAATAGTTGTGGCAGAAGTTGCATGAAAGGAGTTTCAAATTGCAGTAGACATATCTGAGCCTGAGTGCTTGCTGTCGACAAGAAGTATTAGCAGTCTACAGGTCAATTGTATGTTAAGGTCCAGTAGAAGCTCCCATTTTACAAATTTGAAATGCTTTCCCCAGTATGAATAAATTAATTCTCACAGTATCTGGAAAAGTAAACAAATATTATCCTATTTAAATTGTGGGAAAAGCAATTTAGGCAGATAAAATGATTTGTCACATAAAGAAAAGCTGTATCAAAGCCAGAAACTGAAGCCAGATTTCTTTATGGCATGTCCTGCTTTATTAAACTTCCCTCCCATGGTTGACATATGTCATCACATGCTATTGTCCCTCAGTATTTCCACTTTGGGTATTATGAACACTGAAATAAGTTACCGGAATACAATGTCTCCCCAAAGGTGACCCTTCAGTCCACCCACTGTAATACTTGAGCTAAAGGAGTGAAACCGCAAAGTACAGAAGTGAGTTATCAACTGTTAGATCAGCCATGGAAGTAGGACACAACACACTCTTTGCCAGGGTCTTATTTATTTTTCAAAACAGTTGTTTTCATAAACAGTTTGTGATGCTTATGTATACAGAATAAAAGAGTTCTTTTCAAAGAGTGAATGTATTAAAAATTCATTTATTCAGAATTCATATTTACCTACTTTAATGTATTTGTACAGCAGGGAACCCTTTGTACCTTTTTAATTGTTATTTTCTCTAGATGTGTAAGTCAATTACTGCTGAGCAGTTACACTCTGGTAGCTTTTGTTAAGTTTGGAAAGGAAGAATTATGGAACTCAAAGTAAAGCAAGCAGCTTGATCCCTCAGAATTAAATTCCCTTTTCATATGGTGACAGAAGAATGTTCTGATGTCAAGGCTGATCACTTTAAAAATAACTGTTTAAAAATAAACCCTTAAAAGATTTTTCTTTTTAAAGCTTTTTTTGGTTGTTATTTCTGAATAGATGAGCATTTATTTTTGGATGCTGATGCTTAACATTTAAAGCTTGTTTACAAAGCTCTCACTACTTCTCCATAAAAGCAATAAGCTTAGTAAAAGTCATATTCTTAGCTGATGTGGCGTTGGGTTCTGTTAGACACTGTCTCATCTGCATTATCAGAATTCAGAAAGAGAGGTGCTTTGATGAGACAGGGTGTCAAAGATTGTATCATACCTACAATATTTCAAGTCAGGTTTAAAAAAATAAGAATTGTTTATCTTAATTTATTCTTCAAGTCATGGTTTTCTACATGGCTACCACTGCTATTAAATTTCCTTTGAAACAATGGTCAGACTATTTCATTGACATTTATAATCATTGTAACATTGACTACAACTGTAGAAGTTGTAGAATCAGCAATATCTACCCTTTAAAAGCGAGCTGATAGATGCAGATTTCTTTTTTTCTTTTATAATTTCAGACTGGGGTCAAGTCCAAGTTCTGTACTTCTAAAAATCGTATACATAACATTGTTATGCTTACAATAAGAGGATAACACAGTGTGAAAATACCTTTTCTATCAGACATATACATTCAGTTCTGGCCGTCACATGTTGCATCACCAGCAGCTCAACTCTTTACTCATTTTGGATTGGAATTACTCCACTTTGAATTGGCCTCTGACTGATTTTGTTATAGAAATTATAGCTCTTTTACAGCATGAAGCTGATGGACTCCTCCAACTTTAAATTTTCCTGAGTAGCTTCCAAACCCACAAGAGCCACCAGAGTGGCCACGGATACCAGTGATTCTGAGCTATTCTCTGGTCCTGATATGAATCATACTGCCATGTGCCTGTGCCTGTTTGTCCCCAAAACACAGTGATGTTATTTGGTAGTTACAAAACAACAATAAGATATTAAGTTGTTAAAGCAAATATATTGACTAGTTGAAAAAAACACATAAAACATTTGAAATGCAAAACCTAAAAAGGCACATTTCCTAAATACCAATCTACAACCACCTACAATATTTGCACATAGTGAATCTGTTTCTCTAGTGAAATCTGCATCTACTCAGTTATTACTTGTTCTTGCTTTTTTTCATCGGTTTCCCTGTGGGTGTTTTTAAAACTAAACTAAACTAAATATTTCCTGAACAGATTATATTTTAACCTTCTGAAATGCTTCTGAATGTTAAAAGGACTGAATTATCTGCTTCTATTAGCTTTTGATTTTTACAACTACACTGAATTTCTAAAGCAGATTTATCTTCCTTTTTATAGAGAGATGTTTAGGTGCAGGTTTTCGAAATCCCACTGTATCGCGAAAAATGCGTTAACGGTGTATTTGGGCCTGCCTCTTGTGGCATTTGGTTTGCGTGTTTATAGCCAGCTAAGCCAGGGCTATTTGTTCTGGGCTAAGCCCTGGTGGGCAAAATAGGACTTGCTCCACCGTGCGTCGGCACGGTCGCAGTGGGGGCTAAATTGTACAGGTGCAGACTGCCTGCTCCTCCTTCCCAAACCTTACCATATAATCCTTGCACCTAGTGAATGCTGAAGCAGACACGGTTGAAGTTCAAATTATTAATTAAGCTCAGACAGTATAACTACAAATTACCTAGTCATTGTCACCAATGCTTTTTAAGTATACTTCTCTAATTATAATTCATTACCTGTGCTGATCAAGCAGTAGGTTCTGCAAATTCTCACTTTTAATTATTGGTATCGGAGCATAAAATCACTAATATAGTCTGGGATTTCATATGCTCTTGTGACAGATTTTCATACTGGGGCTATACTTGTGCTTCTGTATAAGAAAGTTAATATATCAATAATCCATTCCGATAGCTTCTGGTAACCTCTGCAAAAGAAACTTGTGTATTGTCTCACCATTAGACAGGAGTGTTCATATTGGAGAAAATACACTATGCCCAAATTGTTGGAATATCTTTCATATTCAAGAATTTGAATAATATTTTAATTAATTTTTTGCATAAATGTTGTTTTAATCTTTTTTATGACTTAAGCTATTTTCAAAAGCATCTGTTCGTCTGTCCTTAACTATTGAGGATGTTTGTTGGAATTCAGTGCTACCTTCTGTTTTTTAATATGCAAGACTAAGTGCAGGTTTAGCAAGGTACAGCAGAAAATCCCATTGCAGATTTTTATGAGCTGTTAAAATATTCAATGAATCTTCCTAAATATTCCATATTATTTAGACAGTATTTTTACTGTACTATACTGTATTTTTTGACAATGCATTGAAAGGAGATTGCTTGAAAGCATTCCCAGTGTAATTTAAATATATGGCAAATATATTTAGCACAAAATATTTTTAGAAGGCTAACAAAAAAAAATCCCTCTGTCATGTTTCTTTGCTAAATACATTTAACTATGCTCTGTCTAACTTTAAAAGGCTGGTGTGAATTTGCAGAAAGGAACTGTTGGTAAGGTCTCCTTAATTAGATTTAATAGTTGCACCCCTAAACTTTATGCATATATTTTATGGACTAATTTCTTTAAAATAGAGGAGTTATCCATTTGAACAGCATGATACTTAATGAATATACATTTCAGTTATTTAAAGCGATTTGGTAGCATATTCTAGAATCATTTCATTTTCAGGCTTAATATACCCATGCAGGGATAATCCTAAATTTAGCAACTGTAAGTAGATGTAATATATTGTATATAGGCAGCAAAGCAACAAACATGTTTTATTGTAATAATTAGGATAACCCGACAAAAGGATGTCTGTAGAATTTGTCTTATTTTTCATAGCACAACTAAGGTACGCTCTGCTTTACGAAAAAACCTGAACATTTTATTTTTGCGAATGAAAATTGAGGCAACGAATGCTAGCAATTGTGTTCATTTCCGAACTGCTGAAGAAAAAGGTATTTAATATTAAGCCTGTACTACTTTGCTTCAAAATAAATCCTGCTCTTTTAAATTTCCATGTTTGCAAGTCGCAGCCATGCTGTGCAGGTTTCTCAACAAGTATGCCTGCTGCATATCCTGGTGACTAGGAGACATGTTGCATTTAACACTGGGGTATTTAGGACTGGTAGCTTTTATTGCTCTTTTGTTGATTTCAATCAAATAATACTTAGTGTTTCATCTGAATCACAAAGTGTCAACCAGCATTTTATGTCTGGGTAATAAAAAACACTGTTGAAATTCAAATTTCACACCAATTATTAATTGTAACACATCCTCAGGGCTTCAACAAACATGGTATCCGAGGGTTAATAAAAACGATTTTCTAAGAATGCCCTGCAGAAGCTCGCCTCTATAAATAGCCTTTGTGAGTTACAGTACATACATTAGCAGCTCTGGAAAGTGTTAAGAAACTACGAACTTAATTCTCTTGTTTGTTTTTTGTTAAAGTATTTATAAAATAGGTTATAGGCACATCGATCTTACATTCTTGCTTGTGAGGGTGAATGTGTAGAATAATTGACTTTCTGTCCCATTTATAAAGTATTCAGTCATTATCTGAGTGAATAATGTAATACCGATGTTTAAAGGGCTTTCACAGGAGGAAAAAGTGGCGTGGCTCAGTTTGCTGCATTGCCTGTCAGCATTTTATTTGTCTACAGAAGCATATGCCACAGCATTTCAGTTTTACTAAAGAAGCACTGTGTGTTCTTCAGCTAGGAGGAAAGCTATAATAGGAAGTAGGTCAGTGTTTGAATGCAAGTCTCCCTCGTTGTTCCTGGATCTTTGCTGATATTTTGTGTCTGTGAACAGTTTTCCTCCTGAAGATGTTGCTTTACTTAAAAGAGAAACCAAGCATGTTTTTCACCTTATCTGTTAGGCTTTTGGGGAGTAAAAGTGAAAATTCCAAAGCTTTGTCCTCAAGGTCTGGTCAGCTAAGGAGTGTAAGTGAGCTGTGAATTTCAATCAACACCTTTACTAAATTGCAACCTATTTATCCCAACAGACCAAAAGGTCTATTAAGCTGACACTAATGTGTGTATATATATATATATATGAAAAGAGATGTCCTATACCATTATTGCATCTTCTAAATATTATGAGGAAAGGGGGAACAGTGAAAATGCTGGAGAAGAGGAGGTGCTGTGTCCATTGTTGCGTTCGCTCGCTCTAGTCTGAAACTCAGTTTCTCATACATTACTTCAAAGGTGGTTTTCCTTGTCTTCAACTGGGTATTTTTCCAGTGTGTTTCTACCTGAGAAGGGGACGAGGGACAGTGTGTGCTAAAAACTGATGGCTGTTGCCCCTGGTCTAGCAGAGATAAGATGCACCTCTCTCATGAAGTTACGGAATTCAAGAATTCCTTGATCCAGCACTGATGCAGAAATATGTTTTGCAAAAATGTTATGTATAAGCACATTTACGGATAAGCACAACCACCCTGCATTTGTTATGAAAATAAATGGTCTTAGGAATAAGTGTGGTGATTGTGTTTGGCTTATGCACTTTTTTCTCTTCAATAGATCTGCTTTCTGTTGCACTTTACCATGATTCAAAGTAAATCCTGCTCATGCAGAGCTTCTTAAAAAGTCTTCTTTTTTCATTTGTTCTTCAGCAAAATGCCAGCTTTGTTATTTTGGCTTTTGTCTTTAGTGAAGCAATAGCTTCGTATTCATAAACCTCAAATATAGTTTCCCTCTTTTGGCATAAATTTACTTATGGATTTACTTATGATCTCTTTGCCCTGCTGTCCATTCTTATTACAGTGGAGTGCTTACTGGGACCGTGATGGACTTAATAAGTCTCAGGTACGATCAGAACAAAAGAACGGTCCTTGTGTTAAAAAGCTTTAAAGTATGAAGGAACAGAGGCAAAGAGATGAAATTGTTCAGTCTGACAATGTCAGCACACTTACACTGGTGAGCCTCATATACGTATCACGACAAAGTCTTTGTGCCTCTGCGGAAGGAACTCTAGGTCTGCGGTTGCAGTGGAAACTGGAATTCCTTCTCTGGTTTCTGTAGCTGAATCTTGCCCGGCAGCTGGTGTGTCGCAGAGGGTACAAAGAGAAGGCAGAAGAATCTGTGCAACAAATTGTAGTACTCTGAGGGTCACAACTCATCTCTTCTATCCTCTTTGTCTTCTCTTCTGTATGATTCAAAGTAGGGAATTCAAGGACAGGGCAAAAGGGAATGAAAGGTTAATTTGCAATTTTGAGAAGTAAAAATGTAGGTTGCTGCAGCAGCTGTCTGGTAGTTGGTGTCTTTTCTGTGGTACCTCCTTCTGAACATCTAACCAGTTTCTGCATGAGTGGCAGGGGGAAATTCTAGTCAACATTTATGAAGGATTTTGTCTTGAAAGGCTTTGTCCATAGCTCCTCTTTTCCATCAGTCTGCATGTGTCTTTCTCTGGGTAAACTGCAGAACTGGATTCTTGCTCTGTAGTCTCCCAACGAAATTTTTATTTCAAAATAGACATCAAATACCAAAAACTAAGATACGTATTTTTTCTGTTTTGCAAACTACCTGTGTCACACCAGAACAGCTCTTTACCCTGCTTTTCTTTAAATTACAAGTGCTCTTGGTCAAAAAATCAGATAAGCCAGTAATTTCAGTCTCGAAGGGTGGTTCTGAAAAGGCTTTCATAATAACCCAGAAACTCTTAGGATGAAGTATGAAATGCTGTTTATTTTTGTTCCCTAACTTGCTGCATTCATACTTGACTTCTCTAATTGCAAAACCTTGTGGAAACTAGATTTCAGACAGGGCCTGTTGCCCAACTCTTAAGAAAAACAGGCAAACTACAGTTTCCATGGTTTCAGACACTGCTGCTCATCCTCTCAAGGCTGTTCTACTCTTGGTAGGAGAAATTCAAGCACTGAGAATGTGTGAAAGGCTAAAAGTGAGATTGTTTGTTTCAGGGTTATTTTTTTCAATTTCATCTTGTGCTTACTATAACAGCTAAAGTTTTCCCAGATTATCAAAGCTGAAGAAATATTTTTCACAGCGCAGGAAAGATTTCTCAATGATTTTATGAGTTCTCTTTCTCAAACAAGGCTCTCTTACGAAGTTTTTCTGAATATGTTGGATATTTCAGTATTCACATTAGGAGTGTTTCTCTTGGTTTCAGGAATGGGACATTGGTAGGCAGTTGCTTATTCATCTGTAAATATGGCTATTTCAACTTGGTTTCATTAGAGATAAGCTTCTGTTTCTGAGGGAGTAGTGTCCAGTTTTGGGAGACTGTCCCAGATATTTAAAGGAAATTGCATTTCCTGGGAAAGGGAAGAGGGAGAGGAGATGAGATAAGAGGAGACGGGGAGCATTTGTCTCTCTTTTTCTGCCTGCCATCCTTTGCCTTTTTCCAAAACAAAACCAGTTAAATGATTTTCAGAATGTTTAGTCACCTGTGAAATGGATGAATGTAGTTCTCAAGGAATGAGGACCTCTCACTCTTTTCCTGTTCAGGTTTGTTTGTTGGTTTTGTTTTTTTTTTTAATAAATTATTTTTATGGCTCCGTGGTAAGAATCTGGGAGGTAGAAGATTGCTGATTTTCAAAACTTTTGATGTGGTATGAAACCCATTTGTCCTTTGCTTCAGCTCCCATGTGTGAAATGAGATCATAGGGGACTGAACAGTTCCAGTTGGGAACTGGGTCCTCCTGAGAGTTGGAGAAGCAAGGAACTTCAGATAACTAGAAGCTTGGGAGCTATTGCACATGTAGCTGGGTTGCAGAGGTCTACACACAGGCAGAGGTGGTAGGTTGGCTAGAGAGGACCCAGTCTGATTCTCATTGTCTAGGGTGAGCTTTCCTGGCTCAGCTATCTACATCAGATTTGTTTGGTGAGTATAACTGAAAAAACTTTATGCTACTTTAGGTTTTATCCTTGATGGTTTTGAGAAGATAATAACTAAAAACAGTCAGTACAGAATGAAACTGATCTCCCCCCCCCACCATTCTTCTGGGGCTAGAAGAGAAACTGCTCAGAGGAGACATATGTAACCACCAGTCTGTAAGACAAGCTGTGAAAGCAGCCACTTCTAGTAAAAAATCTTATTCTCAAACCATTGGTGCTGATTAATTAATAGTGAAACTAATGTGTTTGGTGCATCAGTTCAGTGTTCTGGTGTGTTACTTGCCTTCCATGAGAGCAGAATTGCTTTGGCTTTTCAAGGCAGGAGATGACAACAATGCTAATGAGAAAAGGGACACCTCCCTGCAGACTCCTAAGCATTACCATGCCAAATGTAAAAATAGTAAAGCCGAGGAATACATACCAGGTTTTTTTCAATTAGTTTGCATGTAATTTTATTACCTAAAATCTAATAACTATGTGAAAGAATGTGTTTTTCCAAAATCTTTCTCTCTTTCTATTAAATATTAGACTGGGCTTTGTTATGAGAAAACTGCATTGCTGGCACATGAATTATGTAAAAACGAACTCTTACTTACAAGAAAAATGTTCAGTGGCCCACAAATTTGAAAAAACTTCTTGTGCTTTAGCAGAACCTTAGTGTTACTGTAATATTACTTTGATCCAGTTGTGTATTATTTATGCAAAGGCAAATTAATTCCTTTAAGTATCTTATTGTATTATTTCCTTCTGGGCTTGTCACCAAATGTCATCTCCCCCGAACCTCTATTTAACTGCCACTTCCCAGCACCATCCCATGAGCTGTTAGGAGTGAACAGCTGCTTTCCCCACTGCCAAGTGCCACTACTTGGATAGTTCGCAAAAGATGCTGATTTATGGCGTGATCGGTTTCCTCCGTCCCAGCGGCTGGGTGAGTCACTCTGGAAGGAGCCTTGTGCTCATTGTCTCTGCATCTGAGCTCATACTTCCCCTGCCTTCATGTTTCCCACTGCCAGTACAATGAGCTCTTCCCCAGGGAGCTCCTTTGCAGGGGGCAACCGTACCCTTTCCAGCACAGCTTAGAAGCCTAAAATAAGAATTTTCTCCTGTGCTGTCGAATCATCTGTTCCAATAGCTTCTCTGCTTTCAGCGCTGCTCACCTCTTCAGAGTTCCCCAGCCACCACCATTCATTCCCCATCCGCTGCCAACCCTTTGAAGGGTCTTTATCATTTACAGATGCAAATAAAGTCTTCTGGGGTATATCAGCTCTATAAAAAAAAACCACCCACTTTGGAGGCTTGGGGATGCTTGGGCTAGAAGTGACTGGAAAGAAAGCAAATTGAGGAAGAATTGTAGTATGGGGAGGGGGTGGGGGGAGACCCAGAACTAACTAGCAGAAGAGTGGCAAGTCTGGCTATTTTAATTAATTTCAGGAGGCAGTTGCCACTTTGAATTGATAACTGAGCAGTTTTCTGGGTTTGATTTTGACTTATTTATTGTTGTGGGGGGTAGGTCTGCACAGGGGGAGGGAGCATGCATGCATTGGAAAGTGTGTCAGTGCTCTGACTCAACCTCAGAAAGTGTTTCCATTCGCTTTGCTGAAAAGTAATAGTCATCATCTTTGTTCCTCTTTCACCAGTCTCTGTCCTGACACAGGGATCTTCTCGGGTTAGGGACTTTCCCCTTATGAGTGCATCTCGTGTGGCAGGTGCTCCCATGAAAAAGGACGTGAGGCTGAACAGTGAAAGAAGTGAAATGTGGTACAGGGTGAAAACACTTTCTCTCACTGTTTCTCTCCCACAACCACTTTCACTAGGCTCTTTAACACTAATGCTTCTCCTCTGAACGTTCCTGTCCTCCACTAAATGACATTTTGTCTCTGTAAGAAGTAAGTGTCACTCATCTGCTTATTTACTCTGTAGGGTCTGAATATAATTCATAGGTACTTCTTTTCCCTGGTGTCAGGATCAGCATCAACTGTTACTCATTCACCTCCCCCAAATTCACCAAAAGGTGTTGCTTAGTGCTTTCATCTGTAGCTGCAGCTGCGAAGCTCTTCAGTGGGTGAATGTCACAGAAAGCAACAGTCCTTCTGCTCTGATTTTTTAACTCTTGAGAGACTACTGCCTCATTTTCTGTACCATCATGTAAAAAGCCGTAAATGAACATGAATGTCCGAAAGTTAGGATTATGGAATAACAAGGAGATAATGAGGTCATCACACCAATCTGCAGCCATGTGATGAAACACAGGACAACTGGTGAAAATGAGCCCCCAGAATTGCCCCCAGATGTTGAACTGACCAGAAGTTTAGCTGTAATTTGTTTTGAGAAGCCCCAGTTTGGGGGCATATGGGAATAGTTGTGCCTTGTCTGGGAAGAACAGAGCTATCAGCTTTATGCTAGACCTGAACTTTGAGTGAATGTTCACGCTGCACTGGGGACCTGCACTTGAGTTTGGGCTGGAAGTGCTTGGACAGTGTTATCTGTAGTGACCTTATGCCTTTAGTTATTAGATACCAGCACAGATTTTAGGTGTGTTAGATAAAAGCTGTTATTACCATATGTTCTGAAAACATCTATTGCTCCCCCTCTCAGAAAAAAACTTTGAGTTTAGAGCTTTCCAAGACTAAACACTTTAAAACAATAGAAATTTGGTATTTTAACAACTCTTTATTAGTGAGAAGCAGTGGTTTCGTATTTAGAACTGTTTAAAATATGTTGAAAGGCAATTTAGTGGACAAAAAGAAATACAAGTAATTTATTACTGGTTTTCTGCTGCTAATTAGCCAAGATACATTGTGATCTGATTTGTGATGAGATTATAATTTTCTAGTATTTGGACTGTCTCATTAGCTTAATGCTTAAGTAACAACTTGCTTCAGATAATGTATTTAATGTTTCAGTGTTTTGTCAGTTCAAATATATGAAGGAAATAATTTTTCTATGTGTTTCTTAGATGCTGTGATGATATATTGAAAATTATTACTATAAGCAGCAATGTAAAAACAGCCAAGCCTTTAAGTCTGATGAAAATGTGAATGTATACTTAGAGGCCCCTTCTAAGTTCTCACGGATCTGTAGTTTTCAAATTTGATGGATTTTACTCCAGTGCTGTTCAACAAGCTGTTTAATACTCATTCCATTGTCTGAGAAGAATTTAGTTACACAGTTTAGAGATCGCTTCCGCAAACCTTTTTTTTCATGTAAACGGTTTATACTTGTTTGTCCTTCTTAGTGGAAGCAGAGACTACTTAGAACAAAATGAGGTTGAAAGATTTACAGTATCAAATTAAAGCTCTAACATTTTATTTTCTTCCAACTAACCTTTTCTTTTTTAAAAAAAAGGATTGGTATGCTTTCAGTCGGGCGTAGTCACACTTGAGTTTTATATAGGAACTCCAAGGCTGCTTGAGAGTCTCAGATTCTGCCCAGGCAAACCAGAGATACATGAAAACACATCTGGATTAGCCTTTGTTTCTGTATTTGCCATAAAATACTGATTTCGGATTTGTACTAATTTTGATGTAGCTCTTTTTTTTTTTTACATATTTTTTTACTAATAGGGGGCACAGTTTGTGCAAAAATGCATCATTTTCTTTACAGTAGAAACAGGTGACGTTTTGTTGCAACTCTGTAAAGCAAACAACTTCAAAGTCACTTAGCCAAGTCTCTTATTTTTTTTCAGACTTAGAGAGGGTTTGGGGTTTGACAGGGCTGGATGCATCTATGATACAGATGGGAAATCGCCTAGAGCACACGGGCTGTACTGTACTCCCCTCAGCCTCCCCATCAAATCTGCCCTTGTTTGGAGGACAACCCTTGATGTTTAATTCTGAAGCAAAGCATTAATTTGTGAACAGATAGCCTTTATCATCCTGCACACAACGGCATTTTCTTAATAGAATTCTTCACTTCAAAATATTAAATGGTTGCTGTTGATTAGTTCAATATAAATTGAACAAATGAGACTATTGCTGTTATCAGACAGGAACTTACAGTATTATTAAAAGAATATTGAATGATTGTCAGTTTTTCTCTCCACAAAGCAATCTGCTTATACTGTTAATGTAAATAGCCTGGGAATTTCCGTTTTGACGAGCTAATAATAATTAGCTGAAATAATACTCAATTCTCTCTCTCTTTCTCTGTCTTTACAAAAAAAAAATCTCATGTTTATGGTGTGATTAAGAGGAGCATCACATTATAGTGAATCTGATCTGGAGAAGGCCAAAACTGAGCTTGTGGTAACGCTCTAGTCCTTAAAAATAAGCAAACCAAGCTTAATGTAGTAATAAAGTTGTGATTCTACAAAAACTTAGGCACCTGGTTAACTTTATCCACTCTACTTAGTCCTCTTCTCTTTTCACAGTGTATGCAAGTTTTCAAAACCAGGGTCTAATACTGACTTGTGATGTAAAGTATCTTCTCTCTCTCAGTCCTTAACCCATTTGCAACACAGTGTGTACCAAGCTCTACTATGGAAGTATTCCAACTCTTCACACTCATTGTAGCATCGCTGTAGGTAAAATATGAACGAACAGCTGAAGGACGTATTGAAGTTGAGTAGCAGGAACTCAAGGTATCGCAGGATAGATGGTGTAACAGGGGAGATGTAATTTTTCTAAAATTCAACTTCTGTTGTTCTCTGTTTTGATCTCTGATCCCTCAAATTAAAAAAAAATCAGTCTTTTTTAATTGCAGAAAGTTAAATGTAATGCTGCTGTTATTTTTCTTAGAACATAATTTTAAATAGTCTTTCCAGAGTTTTTTACTCTTTGGTTAATAATTTTATTAGGACATTCTGTGTGGAGGAAAGGGATGCTCACAAAGTAAATACATGACAACTAGGGTAGGAAGGAAGAAAGAGGAGCTGGGAGAATTTATTTTTAATGGAAACATTTCTTTCCCATTAGTTTGAAGTGGTGTTTTCAGATACATTTGGTTGAAAACATCAAGCAGTTATAAGCTGATTCTTTTTTAGTCTAGTGTTATTAATGATCTTTTTGCACTCCTAAGTCTTAAAAAAAATGTTTAGTCATCATTCTTTTTGTTCAGCAAGACATACAATTTAGTGAAGTTGTAATGCTTTGAAGACATTTTGGAGCATAACTGTAATAACCAGAAGATCCTTTCAATATTAGTAAGTAGCTGAAAACAGCACTTTGACCTGCTTTTTAAATTAAATAAACTGAAATGGTGGCTTAGACTCATTCAGCCAGTCTAAGTCTAGCCAAATATAGCTTTACATCAACTATATCCTCTTTTCCATGATAAGACTCTGAATGAAAGAGGACAATCTGCTCACATTCCTTATAATCATATCCTTGTAGGTATTTTCTTTATCTTCTGTTTAACACAACTAGGCTTAATTATTTTTCCTGTGCAGAAGAGTTTCTAGATAATGTGTGTTTTGCATACATGGCTCATTGGAAGGCAGTCTTAAGTTTCTTTAAGGTGTTACTTAATTATTCTACAGACTTGTTCATGAACCTGCACCTGGGTCCTCTCTTCCACATCCTGGGTGCAACCAAGGCATAACTGGGAATTGTACATTTCAGAATGTGGAGAACTAAAATGCAGTGTAGATACAGTAATTGCCTTGGGTTGCTTCCTACATGAATCTTGATTTTGAAGTCATCTTCATAAAGGCAGGGAAATAAGATTCAGGACTGAGCATTAACAATGTTGGCAAAGAAAATGCATGGTATTCATTTAAATGAGTAACTGCACATATGAGTTTTGGTCATTTGAAATTGCTCCCCTTTACCAAACTTTAAATGTTAATGCCATAGAGTGTCCTAGAAGTTCACGGACAGGGAGATAGTCAGCCTACAACTGAAACTCTTGAAACCTGACCTTAGAGGTGTTTCTCCTTCCATGGGAAGTTGTTATTCTCCTTCTTTCCCCTTTACTCCTTCTCTTTCTTCTTTCTGTCCTCCCTTTTCAGACAATTCCCTGCACCATTTTGGCAAATGCAGCATCAAAAATGACTTTGATAACAGTGACCAAAATCTTGCTCTATCTTCCTTGTGTGAGGCACGTCGTAAGCTCCTGAAGAAATGGGGAAACTAATTCAGAATTAAAAGCCAACGTTCAGAAGTCTTTAGTCCAGCAAACTCTTATTTAGGAAAAAGTCCCCTCATCTTCATTTAGTTGAAATTCAATATTTTACGCTTGTCCGTAAGCAAGTATTTAACTTGAACAAAAATTATTGATGTCATTATAGCCTGTCCTTGACATCGTTCCTAGGTGAAGTAATGGAAAGGCTGATGTAGGTCTCCATTGATACAGAAGTAAAGGAGAGAGGTGTAACATACACCAGTCAATATTTGTTTAACTGTACATCCATCTTTATTAGATTAAAACTTCACCTGATGAAAGCTAATATTGTTACTATAAGATACACAGAATTCTGTAAGTACTGCATAACATTTTTATTTAAAAATAATTATACAAGATCAATCTGGCATTCTAGCTGGATTAGAAATTGGCAAATGAAGGGTTGTCAATACACCTGTAAACAAGGCACATTTTTTATTGGGATCTCATTGGAATCAGTTCTTCATTCTGCATTGCGCAACATTTTAGTCAATAGGCTGGTAGAAATAAAATTTCTTGCACTGTTTGCTTCACACAGGTGATTGGGGGGGAGTGGTAATGAACAACATGAGTTATTCTTGCAGAACAACGTAGATAACTAGTAAACTGGATGTGAGCAAGTGAAACATTTACATGCAGTGCATCATTTTTGAGAGAGCAAGCAAAGGACATCTTCTGGACTTGAACTCCCAATTCAATCATTTGGAAAGGCTAACATCCTCATTCCAAATTGTTACATGGTCAGTTTGTAATTTTGGTTCATAGTTGAGATAGTTTTGATTGGCCTTATTTGTAGGTTTAGGTAATTGTTGGGGATGGGTTGATAGGGAAAGATAGTTGAAGAATTGTTAAATCTCAAAAATACATCAGGAATACATTCTGTGTGAGAGATAATTTCTATAGTTGGACCTTCTAATGTACTCCTTCAGTTAGGCTGGTTGCTATTTATGTCTAGAAAAAGAAGCAATTAGGTTTGTATGATGTGAGTGCTAGTGGGTGATTTGGAAGACAAAAGTTCAGTTCCACATTTCTTCATAATATGGCATGGTTTCTTAGTCTTGGTTTGTTTTAATTGCCTGTGTATAAAATGGGAATAATGAGTTTTCCTATCTTGCTGGGTGGTTGTAAAGATAAATTTCCTGAAATTTTTCATATGCAGTGATACTAGAACAGCGAGAGCCATATCAATACATTATCTTCCAATAATATTTTTTGTACAAAAACCATTTTCAAATACTTCCCTGTCTGCTTTGTAAAGCCTAGATAACAATTAGACCCTCACAGATTTGGCTTTTTTTTTTATTTGCCATCTTTTAAAAGAGAGTTGGCAAGCAAACAAAACAATAACTGAAATATTCTACAAGAATACTTAATAGCAGACTTTAGCTGTCACTACGACATGCAAATGTGCAGAAAAATTCCACTACAGCTGAAATATGCACTCAATATTATTCAATTTCAATTAAAATCTATTAATAGACTGATGAATGCAAAATATAGAAAAAGGATTTTGAAATCTTGAAGATACTGGGTCTGAAAAATCAAATACAATGGTAGGAACTCAAAATGACTGAGAAAGCTTTTATTATTTTTTTTCACCCCTCATTTCCTCACTTTTCTTCCTGTGCATCTGTTTTGCTGTGATCTTGTGTGTAGGACACATCTGAAAAGGAACATTCATATTATGTAACTGAATCACAAAAGTGGCTTGAACATATGAGAGCCTAATTAGTACAAGCAACTCCTCACTGTAGAAAGCTGTGTTCCCTATTTAAACCACATGTACTTAACAACCATATCTGAGCTGACATAGACTTTGTTAAGAGAGCAGCAATATAACTCTATGGTGTGCGCCCACATACAGTTCAGAGCTAAACACGCTGAACTTCGAGGTTAAACCATATTTTTTATCTGGCCCAACTTTATTTTGTGTTCTTAGTGCACAGAAAATCTGTAAATACCCCGCTTTATTGTGAAACTATATTAAAGTCATTGGTTATTTAACCCTTTTGTAGCCCAGTGAGGACCTTGCAGATCATTTTCACTGAGTTCTTAACAGATGTATTTGGTGGAATAATGCAACATGGAACAAACCTGAAGCACTGAAACAGCTTTTATTTCTGACAGCATTTTAAAACTTAAAGGAAAAGGTATGAGATGAAACTAGAATTAAGAAGCATCAATTATCTAATGTTTGCTGAAGTAATATGGTTTAAATATATGCCTCAAGAAGGAATGTATGCTATCTGATGCAAAACTTGCTCATTACTGACACAGTGGTAAATGCTGTGGACTTGTGCTTCTGAGCGCATGAGGCTTGACTCACCGAGGCCTGAAGCTACTCCAGGAAAGACATAAGCAAACCCAGTGCTCTTTTCCCTCAAGATTCATCAAAGGATGAGTCATCTGTTAAAAACAGAGTAATCATCAGGCTATTCTGCTTTTCTGCTGACTATTACTATTAGAACAAAGCCTACAAGCAAAAAAAAAAAGGGGAGGGGGAGAAAAAAAAAAGACGTGGCTTTGATCTCATTCACGGGACTCGGGCTGGTTTATGCTTTCAAGTTCTGCCATTGTGAGCGTTTCAGTCATAAGGTGGAAAATACTGTGCCACCGGCAGGCGTAGCTCCGGTGGCAAAACATCTTGGTTGAGATGCAGTTAAGACTGTGTGAAAGCAGCTCCCTCTCCGATGAAATGCTGTATCCCGTCCAAGACACTGGTGTAAGCTCCAGGGCAAGGAAACACTTGCCTTTCTCTCCTTACAGCTTTCTCTCCTTAAGGCTGCAGTCTCTCAAACATGGATATACCTTATTTCAGATGGTGACTTTATTGAAAGTGATGAACAGTGCAATGATTACTCTTTACTTGGACAATACCCAAGCCAAAGTGTGCGAGGAGTCGGGATAAAGATCCCCCACCAACACAGTTCCCATGCTAAACATACATGCCTGAGTAATTACATGAAGCCAGAGTCTAAACAGTCTTATGAAACTTCTGGAAAACTTTCTCTTCAAAAAAGCTTCATCTCACAGAAAAGGCAGTGTTCTTAACAGGGGTCCCCCGCACCCCAGACCCTTATCCATTAGAAATCCTCCTGCCTGTCTAACAGGCAAAGGAGGGAATGCATAAGAACACTCTTGGCATAGTATTTCTGTTACAAAAGGAGGGAAATGTGAAGTTTTGTGAAGTCCACTAAGGATTTTTAACACAAGGTACTTTATGAAGTCTCATACTAAATCTAAGTAATACCATCAAGTTTCCAAATAAAAATCCCATCAGTATGAATGAAGATATTTCACAGGATATTTCACAGAATAGGGCTTAGAAAATCTTTTATGATTGCAGGTGATTTTTCAAATCCTATAAACAAACTGTTAACCAAGATTAGTATTTCTTTTTATATACACTTAGGAGGGCTTTGGCATTGTCCTTAATCCATTTACATTTAAATTTGAAGCATAGATATCAAAAATAGAAGTAGGTGAATGGAACACAGTGAGTGTACTTCTGAAAACAGTATTTATTTAGGTGCTATACCTTAACTGTTTAATGCTTCATTCCTAGTATCTGTATCTGGTATTGTAGACATTGAGATTACCCTCAGTTTTACAAAAATAAACCTTGCACAAAATGGTAATGTACCAGAACATTTTCCCGTCTGGTTCCTGAGTGACAGCTGTAGGCTGTCTTTTTGTTAAGTTATAATTTTTCCCTTCTTCAACAAGCTTGTCTCTTCTTCATATAATCTCTTGGGTACAAGAAGAGACATCTAAAATTGTTGTGCTGATCCTGTGCTCTCCTATTCTAGATAGGATGGCAAAACTACCGTTGCTATAGAGAGGTAAATTCAAGTACCATCTCCCTAAGCCCATCTGCTGCCTTTCATTAAATGAACTAATGCTCCCTTCCTTTTAAAAATTACTTATAGTATGTTTAGCACAGTTGATATTACTGCCCTCTTAATATGTTCTTTGCTACGGGAATGTAGAATTTGACATGTTATTCAGAGTGAAAAGCATCTGCTTTGGAATTTCCCTTAATGACACACATACAAATCTGTAACAGAAACTACTAGTTACATTGGCAGATAACAAAGACCGTAATGTGATTTCTTTCTTTTGTGTACAGTACAGGTTATCATCAAACCCTGTAACAATAATGTAAACTAAATACACAGTGGTACGAAACTTCACATACAGGTAGGGCAGCATTGTAGTGGCCTGAGGCTTGGCTTTCTCCCCAAAGAGTAACTTTCATTGCAGCTTAATTATGAACTAAAAATTAAATTCATGTCCAAAATACTTTCTTATTATTCAGTCTTCTCTGTTGTTATCTTGGCAGCACGATTTATTTCAGCCCTTGAAATGCTATACGTAGAAGGATGCCAGCTCTGCAAGTTCCAAAGCAGTTCTCATTTTGATCTACGCTAGTGATCATATAAAACAGCTCATCAAGTTGTATAGTTTACCAGATTAGTCAGTCCGCGGATATTCTTTGAGGCAGGAAGGAGGGTAAAAAGTCCATGGAAGCACTGTAACCCCTCTTTCTTGGTACTGAGAGCGGTCGAGAGTCATCACCACTCTCAACTTGGGCAGCGTTATCCTGTGAGCTGCCAGGGGACCAGGACTAACATTTGAACAGTCTCTCCTGAGAAAAGGTACTTGTTTGCACTCGCCGTATTTCTTGCACTTCACTTCACAAACAAGGTGCTTTTATAATAGAAGTATTTGACTGAAGATGTATTTAGCTAAGAAGGGTTCAAATTTTAAAATAGCTTTTACCAAATGAAATTATTCCTTTTATTCTGTTCCTGGTAACAGTAAGGAAGAAAATGTTTGGTGTTACTTCTGATGAGACAGGATTTCCCAGTATTTATGCATTTGGGAAAAAGAAGGGTTACAAGAAAAATTCAGTTATAATGTGTCTAGTAAAACAGAATTAATTCAGGCCTAATTATTTAGCAGAACACTTAATTATGCATGTGTATGTCTATCCACCTGTCTGTCTCTAGGCTGCTTTTTTGGCTTTTTCCAGCTTGGCTCTAGATTCCTACTCTATTCTTTAGATGAAATGTGGAAAATGCAGTATATTTCCTGGGACTGAAAACAGCAAATCACTTTTTTTCATCTTGTATCTAAGTTTCATAAGGGTTGCAAACTTTCCAATGCCAAAGTCTAGCCTAGTAATTTTCCTGAGGTCAAGTATTCAATGTTCACTGAATGTTTTCAGAAATAAACACAGGCATATATTTGCCTCTGCTTGTGATGGTTTTAATATATTCAGTTATTTGTTTTACTAGACGTATGTTTGTTTTAATAGATGAATTATCTTATTATAGCAAACAAAAATCAGTATTCAAGCTATTAATAATGACAGGAAAGTGTAAGGATTTCTGAAAATTTTCAGGCACTACTGTAATATTTAACTGAATGGCTAATAGAATGTTACACCAAAAGATACTGAGAGCTAGCCAGGATTCCGCACGTGAAAATAATGTTGGTCCTATTAAAAGCCATTTTTATCTCATTTTCATTTAAAATGTTCTGCCTAGGTTTAAAATAAGGCAACACTTTAAAATTTTAAATGTAATATAATGTATTAGTCTTCACTAAAGCTTCAGTTGTTGGTATTCGAACAGTTGCTTAGTTCTTGTTCTACGGAGTTGAATTTGTACTACTTATTGTAGAGCAGGATACTTCTGCACCATGATCATATGTTTCTTAAAGTAAACTGGTATTTTCTTGCTAACTAGAATAAAAATGACCCCATTATTTCTCTGAGACACACCGTTTTGTATAAGAATGCCAGGGATTTGTATTTTTATCGGTAACTGTCCTGTCAATATAGATTTAATTTTTGATGTAAAAACAGGCCATCATGAGCCAATTTATATGGGCAATATCTTCTCTGGTTTTATGCTTGCCATTCAAGTATCTATCTGATTAACGGATACAAAATAGAGGAACGTCTCAATATGCATTAGGTAACAGAGTGATTTCTCTGCTGTTTCATGGTAATTTATAAGCATACATTTGTCAGCCCTTTCACACTAGTTGATGTTGTTCAAAAGCCTGCCCACCATCAGAATTTTAAGGAATGCCTCCTAGATTTCAGATTCACATCAAAAAAAAAAAAAAAAAGCAAGGTTAATTTAGAATAGACTAGATTCAGTTAAGTTAAGGAAATAAGGCATTAGACCATTTGTGTAACATCTGCGTTAAGAAGTCTTTTGGGTTTGTTTTTAATCATGGATTGAAGTTTATTTAAACCTGCGCATGAAGGGTTGTAATTGCTTCCTGAAATTGTTTCTTCCTTTTAGCCTTCAGTGTTAAACAAGACAGATACATTATTTTTTTACAGCAAAAATGCAGTGTTTTATATTACATCACTGTTGGGAAATAAAGCTTATACATTTACTCTTCTGTCCCCAGTGAAGGAGTCCTTTCTTTAAAAGGATTGTAGGCAGTTGTTCAAGTCCCTGTTAACAGCACACCAGCTGATTTTAAGAGCTTTTCCTAAACTAGGAAGGGAGGGAAGAAGATTGTGACTTCTCAGATAGTTGCTTGCTTATCTTCTTTGTAATATATACAATTAATAGTGGTTTAAAAAAAAAAAAAAAAGGCTTAGTATTTTTTTTCTCTCTAGTATTGTCCATTTTCTTTGCAGAATTCAGGGGCAGGAGTTCTCTGAAATAATGACACCTAAGAACCTATGAAATTATCTATGATATTTTTATACATACAAATGCTGTTACTTTAAAACTCTTCAACGTAGAATCAACAAAAGCCCTTGTTCAGAAAAGATGAAAATCATCCATTTGGGGCAATTCCAAATGCCCCTGGGATGCACGTTTGTCAAGCTCCCAAGCTGCATTTTGAAGGTGGGATACTTCAGGGGGTTATTAAACATTTATTTAGTCGTCTAGTTTCAGGCATGAGAGCTGTGATAATGGGGACCTTGTAGGTAGCAGAATGTTCCTGCGTTTCATGCCGGAGCTCAAGCCTCAATCCGTGTTGTCATACCTGCTGCTCCTGGTACTGGACCAGGCACAGGTCCCTTCTTGCGTCACTGGCTTGTGCGCTACCCACAAGCTTTGGAAGTACTCTCCCTTTTTCGTAAAAAATCCATGTCTGCAGAAAAACAAAATGAAACATTGTTTGCACTCCTGGCTGGCTATTGTAAATGCACGCTTCACTAATTAGAAGCACTATACATGCCAGGTGAAAACAAAATTTGGTATTTAACGGAGCCTTAGATAGATAGTTGCATTATTCTCTGTCTCCACCCTGTCTCCTCTCCACCTCCTTGCCTCAGCTGCACAGGGACTTTCCTTAATTGTTTTCCTTTTAAAGACACAGGCAAATACTAAGTGGCATTGAAGTGTGAAGCTATAGCATTGTAAGCTTGAATGTAAGTTAGGACAACTAAAGAAATGTGGGTTAGCTGCTATATCAATTATTGTGAAATATTGTGATTTTTCTTTTTTTATTATTCATGTGTCATTATTTGTGCACAAAGGGCTGGCACGGAGACTTTCGCTGCCAATTTCCTCTTTGTGTTTACAGGTGGCACTTGACAACATGATTTCCTATAATTTCATACAATTTCTGCTGAGTTATAGGTACCCAGATATTCTGATGATGCTGAACAGCCAAATGATGCAGTGAAGGGGAGGCTGGGGCATATTCCTTTAAATACATACGTATTAAGGGCTTGTAAGCAGATCTCAGGTGCTTGTACTTGTCAGACCCATCCTAAGCACAGAGCGCGCTCTGAGGCACAAGAGTAGGGTGAAGAGAATGGTGATGATGATAATAAAGAAAACAAGTTTTTACTGCCCCCCTGGTCAGAGGGGGTCATAATGTAATCATACCCAGGACAGAGATAGGAGTGTCAAGCCCATCCCTTCTTCGGGGACTATCACCTGAGCACACCCTTTGTGGGGCACCAGAGGTCTGTACAAAAACTCCTGGTGACTTATTCCAAAGCTGCTGGCAGTGCAGGTACCTAAACCGCGGAGCCCTAAGAGCCGCCACCTGTTAGCTTCAGCGTGGCACCAAGTTCATGTTGCCTGTGCTGCCTTTTAATCAAAGTTGGGGTCTGTTCTACTTTGTGGACTCTCACTAGGTCAATGGAGTGTCTGAATGTTCAGTGCAAACATTTCTCGTGTGTTTAGTACTATCTGGTGGATCTTTTCACCACACCTCATTGTTTGAAGCAGCCAGGCTTATCTCTCAATTGAACCCTGTGAACATAAATCAGTGTTGGCATTTCATTTCCCCTACCCCCTACTGCAAAAAAAAGCCAGCCACCAACAAACCACATTTGTTTACATGGCTCCTCATATGGGAGGAATTAATTTAGCCCAGGGTAAGCAGTGGTGTTCCTGATACTTCCCACCCAACAATTTGAAAGGCTGTAAAAGCAGCCACCAAGATGATGAAGAAAGGGAGTAGCACTGAACTGAGAAAACCGAGTTGACAAGTTACAGAAATAATGCTGCCTGAGGTTGAGCCATTAATGAGCAAAAGAAAACAAACCTCATCTAGAAGAAGACCGCCTGTCACTTTGAATGTTATGCTATGAATATTTAAATGAAAACATAAAAAAAGACATACCGTTTTTCTCTTCTGAAAATCAGAAACTAATAAATTGTGCTGTAGATAAACTATGTAAAAAGGTGCCATGGTTTTAGAGAAGGTGATGTGTTGCTGATTGAAAGAGAGAACGACCAAGCACAGTTGATACAGAACTTTGGGAATGGCACAGGAACCCTGGGACAATGAGAAGAATGGCAGTATCACAAACTTAATTTTTATTCTTTCCCATAAAGTGGGAGAAGAAAGAAGTGCTGTTTCTGGCTTTTCTAGGGTAGCTTTTCCTGCCCCATTTTTTTCCCCTTATATGTCTAGTTAGAAATTAATTAACACGACTAACATTAGGCGACCGTCTCTGCCTCTTACAAAATAAAAAATGAAAACATAAAACAAAGACATCTCTGACAACGTACTGAACAATTCTGGCAGCTGAAGCTGTGTTTAATCTATGAACAGGTTAGTAATATTTAATACTTCAATTTGTATGCTGTGAGATTTTCTTTTGTTCCTAACAATTCTATATTTAAGATTACCAGGGCTTCAGGCAGAACTGTTTGGGTAGTAAAGTGATAAACTGACACCAGAATACTGAGCAGAAAAAAACCCATTACGCTAACAGCAGCCAACAGCAGTTAATGGTTTTCAGCTGTTGCAGATCTAATTGATCTTGTTGCTATAACAGAAAGCAGTTCTCTGTGATTCATATGCTTTCTTACTGGAACATATTCTACTCCCTTGCTGTTTTTAAGCCTCACTAACTCTGGTTTTTCCTTTTCTTAAATGCCATTGCTAACAACACGTTCTATTTAAAGTTAATATTAGTCAAATAAAAAATCTGTTAGTTTGTTGAGCCTTAGATTTTCTCTCTTCATTAAAAAGAAAGGCCAAACTACTATATGCAGTTATGCATTTTTTACATTTATTAATCCCCTTCTTTGAAGTGTCACACCCCAGTGCTCATTATTCTTGATTTATACATACCTTGAAATCCATATCTGCCATGAATGTATCAGATGTGACTAAAATGACGTAAGCATTTGCCATCAACTGCAGTGCCATGCCAAAGCCTCTTCTCTGTTCTGCATGAGGAGCTTTCATTGATGTCAATAGGATCCAGTGTGTTTTCTGAAGGACATGGTTTGACGAGTACAGCTGATAAAGCTGTACCATTTGGATTCTGTGTATAAGTACTTTTCTTTTATTTTTTCTTTAGAGCATTGAGAAACTTCTGATGTATTATTTAAATTTTACAGAAGCATTAATTTGAATTATTTCACTGGTTAGTCATTACATTAGGGGGTGTTGTCTTGGTGTGATTTTATTTTTTGTCAAAAAATGGAAAAAATAGGAATTGTGTGAAAATCAGTAGAAACTTGCATTCATAGTTATAATTCTAACTTAGAAGATAGTTTTCTTGTTATAAATATAAGTGCATATCAAAAGGAAATTTCCAGTAAAAACATTAGGAATCTCAATGGAAATGCACGCTCTGTATTTTGATATTGTTCAGATTTCATCTTCACTTTGAGAGCTGTCTGTATTTGTAAGCAGGCAGACTGCTCCACAGAATGACTTTACCTGCCAGTTTTGTGTGAAAAGACTCTTGGCTGTCAGCGTATGCTGTAGCTTTTTTGCTCCCTATATTATTTGTTAAATACCATGTATTAAGAAACTTGAATCATCTTTCTCTAGGAAAAAAAAAATTGTAACTGTTTAAGTGTTGGGAAGTCTAATTACACCTTCTGTTCGTTTCCTTTTGTTCTTGTAAAGGCATCCATTGCTGCAATAGAAGATAAAGTAACATTTGCAGACAGGAAAGAAATGGGAAATTTTTCTTTTCTTTCTTTCTTGTTTCTGTTGCTGCGGTGTTCTGATTTGGTTTTTTAAAGGTTGACACAGAGCCCCCTGAGAATTTTTAACATATGAGAGTAGATAACCTTGTTCTTTTGTTCACTCATCCCTGCCCTGTTCTGATTGCCTGGGGCTGTTTTCTGAATATTCCATTTCATATCCGTTTAACACTTTCTCCATTCTTCTTTCTGCCTTTATTCATCAGTTCAGAATAACGTTACATCCAATGTATCAGGAGAAAGCATAACAAAGACCTTCAGACATAATCTCATCAGTGCCTCATTGAAGGAAAAGTCGCTAAGAACAAACCAAGGTTGTATAAATGCAGAGAAGCCTGTTGCAGGAAAATGCACAGATTGAAATTTAGCATTTCCTTTAGTCCTTTTGCTTAGAGACTTGACACTTCTTGAAAGATTTTGCTGCTTGCACCTGGGATGAGAAGCTCTTAACTCCACACGCTGCCCTCTCTAGTGTACAGCACATTTCTCACAGAACCAGACATCGTCCTGCAGGGAAGGATGGCAACATAGAGCTCTCAGTAAATCTTGGGCTGTAAAAACACTAAGAAACTCCAATACACATAGCTCAGCATCAGAAAGAGTTTCCCCTTACTTAAACAGCCTTTTTAACCAAAAGAACAGCAGCATCTTGTCATCACAGTTAAAGAAAATTACTTTTAATGAAAAGCTTATAAAGGAGCATCTTGACTTATGTGACGAATGAGCAAAGCCTCAGAAAATTAATTGACATGAAACACAAATTGCTTCTGAAGTCTCTCTGAAATATGGAATAAGTGCAGGCTTAAGAAGCACCTTTTTCTGAACTGAATATTTCATTTTTCTATTCAAAGATTTTCACAAGGGGGTGTGAATTCAACAGTTATGCTGTGGGGCAGGGCAGAGTACCTAGGAAGAAAAGTGCAAGTGTGTAAATGAAAATGCCCTGTTTTCATGAACAATACACGTGGAGGGTTAGGAAAGGCACGTACACTTCAAAAATCAGGCTACTTTTAGGGTCACATTTTATACACGTACTTAGGAATGTAACATACTACATTTTAATTTTAAATAGTAAAACTTTATTGGTGGTATAAAATTCTTCTGTTTCTGAGAGGGAAAACCAAAGTACTTCCAAGAAATTAACAGTAAAATAAAATAATACACAAATTCATCATCTTCTTTAGGCTTTAGAAACAGTCCAGAAGACAACAGTAAAATAAGAGTTTCGGGAGACATAAAGCTTTAACCAAAAAAAGTAAAACTTACCCTGCAAGTGACATAATAGCAAATAAAGTGTACACTAGAAACCAAAGCCATCTGGCAAATTAAGTGAAAATTAATGATTAAAGAAAATCTCACTGTGTTTGTAGTGTATTTTCATCCATCTGTGCCCGATTATAAAAGAGTTGTCAAAGAAAGCGAGCCACCGGTGGTTAATTCCAAACTAATCCAGAAAGCCTGAAAACGTCCATCAATGCTTTTCTTACAGTTTCTAATCTCTGCAGGTTTCTGATAAGAGCAGCATTAAACTATGGTGTCATGAATCTTGGCTCTCACGTTTGAAACTAACAGAGATGTACTACCTGTGATCATTTTAGATTAAGGAAATACCATCTTTCAAAAGCACACTACAGATAGAATTTATAAAAGGAAAAATCTGTGTTCTGATCCATTTCTGTCACGCGCAGCAATTGCAGTGAACAATATCTAGGCTCTAAAGCCATCAGCTGTGACCCGAGCAGATAGCGCCCAAGTGCTGTGTGACATGCCGGGGCCGGCGGTGTTGGAGGGATGATATGCCTTGCCCGGGCTCCGTGGTTTTGGGGGCCAGGCACAGCAGTTGAGGTTGTCGATTTGCAAGTTTTCCGACACTTCCCATGGCACTGCGCTGCCGTTTCACACCCGTGGCTCACTGCACGGCCACCTGTAGGGACTTGCTCGGCGTCCTGCGCTTCACAGAGCAGCCGTACGTTGCTCTCTCTGCAGCGAAGAGGCTGTTCTGTGTTTGAAGGGGATTCCTTTACTATTAGTTTGGGCCCCAAGATTATTTTTAAAGTGCTGTGACTGCTAAGCTCCTGGGACTTCTGACTACACTTGCTCCATAATAGAGTACATGGTGACATGGTGATGGGTAGAACTAGTGGATAGCCTTCCTTGGCTATGTTAGACTTTGGTCTTTCTCTAGAGCAAGCAAAGAGATATATCCAAAAGGCAATTTGAGAGAGATGGTGCCTAAATTAATTATTCTCTTGAGGATCTTAACCACTAATTGAAAAGGGAAACTAGTCTCCATAGGCTGAAGTTAACCTTTACAAAACTCCTCCATAATGCAATTTACACCCTACAGTAGGTGCACACCAGAAGAATTAGTGAGGAACAAGCGTGGAGAAGAGCAAGTAATTCCCTTTGTGTTCTGTATTTCCAGATGAGGATTTGATGTCAGAGAAGTGAGTGACAGAAAGACGTTAGGTAGCAACGTTAAACAACTCTCTTCTTTGTGTGAATTCTAGTAACTGTCAATAAGGCATGAGCTTGCTTTTGTGCTTTTTTTTGAGTTAGTTTAGTAAAAGGGTCACTTTTCTACCCACTCTTCTTGCTCACAAAATATTTAGGAGAGCAGTTTGGAGCTGTGACTGGGTAAAAAAGGCAAAAAATATTGGGAGAGGTGTTATTCTTCTCCAACACCATCCTGCTCGCTGTCAGCCTCCTGCTGTTGTCTCTGAAGGCTGCTCATTTTATTCATTCTCAAAGTCTTTGTACAAGTCCTTGCTGCTGGGGTTCTTCTGGCATGGTCTATATTAGAACTCAGCCAGACTTGAAAAGTCCATATATGTGAAACATTTGCAGTTGTAAAACTTTAAAACTCAGTGACATCTGCTTTCTCAAATTGGCCCATATGAAGCTATTATGCCCACCCCCTTTACGTAATGCACTTGAATTAACCCCTTACACACTTGTGACAGCAGACAACATAAATCAGTATTATGAGCTAGCTATGTAATCATAACATTTACAGACCTCTCAACATCCTTTACATCTAGTACATTAAAATTGTCTGCTCAAACATAGACCATAGTTTGACATGTAATTGGTTTTGGCTGCAGTTCAGGCTTATACAGCCCTTGTAGCTCCTTGGTTGTGTTGGTAGAAGTATTTGTGCAGCCATGCAGTGAACCAGATCAGAGACTCGAGCCAAGTTACGGAGGCGGGGGGGGGGGAGAAAGAAAAAAAAAAGGTTATTTTTGAGCTAGATCAGCTCCCTGTACTGGCACACTGGAGGCAGCAACAAAAAATGAGAATGAGTGCCAGCATACTATTGAAATGGAGACATGTCAGGCCATGCTTTCAATGTAAACTTCCAGTGCGGTGTAAAAGATTGCGCCATCTAAATATCAACATGAAATGGTAGTTCAGGAGAGCTTTTGTTACTGTCAAAGTAGAAATTGCCATCTTGACAAATTGACCTAGAATGCAAACCCCATTTTTTAAATTTGGATTGTCTAATTCTTTGGTAAACATTAGTTTGGGGTTGGGGGGTAGTAAACTATTGTTATGTTTCATAAATGACTGATAATGCTATTTTAATGCTGCAAATTAGATTCTGCTTCAAATGAAAAATCTAAACATAGCTACAAGGGGCTAGATTATGCCTCAGTTATACCTGTATATTCCCATCTACTTCAGTGATACTGATTAAAAAGTAATTTAGGGCAAAATTTTGTCTGAAAAGTTTGTTTAGTCCCTATATAAAAAGCATTCATTATTGCTTATCTTGTTATAGAATCTATATTATCTATGGCTTCGTATATGTATTTTATTTTCAAGCCCTATAGGGATTTGTGTTCTGCACCATCACATCCAGAATTTGCATAGACATATGCAGTACTAAAAGAGGAAATCCTGATGTGGTGGTTTAGAAGTTCTGATACATGATTTCCTTTCCCCTTTTTCTCTTCTGTAGAGGAGAGGTGGGCTTCTGTAGACCAGCCCATTTTGAATGTCATAGTGAATGTTGTGTGCAGCATATGTGCACACAAAAATTACCTGGCATGTGTTACAATTCATCTAACATCATATTGATGAAGTGCATCTTGATTTTGAGTCAAAAAATTAGGAAGTACTAATATTAAACTTACCCACTGTGCCATAATATTTTTCCTGTGTCTTGTCAGAAGGTTCAGCAAGCAGCACGTGGCATATTGTTGGGATGAAGCATTCACATTACTGGGGAAATATTGTGGGATTTTAATAATCAGCATCCAGTAAGCCCTCCTCAGACAAACACTTGCTCAGAAGCTGCAGCTTTAAAATAATTTAAAGTTGAGACCAGTTTAGATTGGAGGTTCTCGGGCAGGGAGGTGTCTTCTACAAATTCATTTTTCTTTTTCCTGTTCAGAATCTTAACACTGTTGGAGCTTTTAAGAAAACCATGTCTTGGTAAAATAAGGAAAATATTTCTATGATGACTTAAATATTCCTTAAAGACAAGTGTTTCTAAAATAAAGTAATTCTGTTAGGTTTGGCATGGTAGTTTCCCATTAGCACGCTTTTGGTTTCCAACTTGATGTTGCCAGCCTCAGAAATAAGAGAGCTGCAGTATTTCTAAAATAACTCTCACCTATATGATGTTACAAAGAGTATTTCCTGCTGGAAATTCATCTCTTCTCAAACATGTTCCTTCCGAACCTGTGTAGTGGAAAGGGCTACCAAACACTTACTATTTTATAATGAAATTACCATCCTTTTAAGAGCCATTTTAAAAATCAGGAAAGATGCTCAAAGTTTTGGTTTTCCCTAAAATTACTACAGAGAGGAAAAAGCTAATGTTCTATGAAGGAACCCAACACCTGGAAACAGTAGCAACACTTGGCATAGATTGTATGTGTCATCCCCTTAGTTCATTCATATAGAAATATAACTGTGTATATATTCTATTGATTGTAGGATTATCTATCTATCTATCTATATACACACACATATATACATGTGAAGAGTTTTGTCTTACATTTTTCTTTTTCTCTTTGGAGAGAGGGGAAGCTAGAATAGACTAGTGCTTCCTGAAAAATAAATAAGAAATTTCTAAAGCAGTCATGGTAAAATCAAGCCACAGGCAAACTTGTGTCTTGTACAGTAACATGATATTCTGGTTGTATGCCTGTTTAATATCTTTTAAGCCACCCTTGGGCAGGACCCCACTGTAAACAAGCTGTCGCGTTTGACTTGGAACATCCTTTTAAAAATAACACTAATAAATAAACATTCTGTCTTCACACATTTTGCTGCCAGGGATTCTCCATTTCTAAACTTCTGAGTGTAATGATTTTTAAAGGTTATGTGTATTAACTGCAATCTTCTTTTTTTCATAAATATGAATTCTTCATTTTTCCATTCATTTCATGTTTTAAAATTAAAACTTCAATTTTATTTTATAATTATATATTGTCATTTTAATAAAAGCTTTTATTGAAATCAGCTCCATCTGTTAAATTCTCTGTCTGGCAGTGATATATAAATCAATAATGGTAATATTGGGTAATAATAGAAGAGGAATATGAGTCTCAGTTTATTAAGAGATGAAGGAAAAAGCTGCACAGAGGAAATCATTTGCTGTGTACAGCGAGATCCATTGATTCAGCCAAAGCTAGTGAGACACGTAGCCTTGAATCCTTTCTGTGATACTTCATCTGTGAACCGTTTACCTAAATATATCCTTTAGCTCTTCTTCTCTTTGCTGCTCTGATCTCCTTGCAGCTGCTCGCTTTTCCTGCTCCTCGCTTTCCTTCGCTCCAACATCTTCTGTCCTGGGTTTCTGTGCGGGTTTGGGATCTCTCCGGATTCTTTGCAGTGTTGCATGGAAGATCCCGTGAAGAGTAATCTGCAATAAAGTGGTCAAAAATAAAGGGCTTTTGGAGCTGATGAGTAGCACTCCTTGTTCCCCTGAAAAGGCAAATGGAGTATCCCACCTTCTGTTTTCAGGAGCGGCCAAATCTTCCCTCTGCTCACAGGCACTTCCATGCAAACAGAGCTCTGCCTGGGCTCTTCCCGATTGTGTCAGCTCCATGCGCGGCTGAAACAGGAATTCTGAATGTGATATTTCACCAGAGCTGACTCTGAATTAAAAACATATTTTCTGAACAGCAAGTCCAAAGAATGTATTCAATTAGATGAATTTGTGAACAACCTGAGACTCTGTTGCCACGGCGTTTGAGAGGAAGCACAGTTTGTTAGACCTCAAAAGTGACAACACTTCTCCCCACATTATTTGACACATATTGTTATTGATCTGATCTTGTTTGCTGCAACTCCTGACCTTTTTTTTTTTTTTTAAACTTTCTCTTTAAGCTCTGCTATTATTTAGCTTGATTGTATGTTTTCCCTCTGGAGAAATTGTATGCATGTATACACAGTGTTGACAAATCTTTCCGTTTCATTGGGACTGTCGTACTTACTTCTTGTGTGTGTGTGTGCAAGTGCAGTGCTGTAGGTGATACGCAGGCACATTAAAATCTCAACCTTTGTTTAAAAAGAATAAGATACCCAATTCATATGGCTGTGAAGAAAAACAAAAGAATGTCTGGCTTAAAGTAGAGTAATGAAGTTAAGCAGGTGAAATTTTGAATAAATGTTATTAATTTATCATTTTTTCAGCTTGGAGTTGGCAACGCTGGACTGAATGTTATGTGTTTAAATTTATACAAAGTGAGAATAAATGTGTATTTTAAAAAAAAAAGGAACAACTAGCTATGTCTTTCTCACAGTAGCATAGATGGCACTGCTGTCAAAATCAATGAAAACTGCAGAAGAATTCAGCGAGTCCTGTGTTGCTGTCACTTCACATAAGTATTACTAGCCCCATAATGCTGTTATTTCTTACCAGGTCACAAAAGACCATGGTAGCGTGTAAGATACTCTGTGTATGAATGGTACAATGCCTACAGAGCAGTTTCATTGAAAGACCTTTCAATCCTGCTGCTGGAAGTTCAAAGGAATTTCTTTAGCAGTAGCTGGAGGTTCTTCAATGAACATTGTTTCCAAGATTTCACTGGTTCATTTTGAAAGATACATAAATACTTTTTTAGAATTGATGCTGTCTGCTGAGTTTCTCTGCGTGTGGGATGCGAATGCCAGCTCAGTGTCGAGTTTTGTGGTGTTTCTGAAGGATACTCAGCACATGGGATATGCCTTGTGCATGCGTTGTGTGTTTGACAGTGGGGTTTTTGTGACAGGCCGTAGAACCATGAGATAAATTTCATTTACAACGCATGTTTGACTGCCTCACCTTCATTCTCATCACTATTCATTTTGATTTGGGCTCAGTGTTATGTGAAAGTATCACCCTGTAGAACAGAAACGTTTACTTTCCCCTGTACCATATACCTTTGGGAAAAAAAAAAAAGGGGGTATCTAAAATCCTTTTGTCTTATTTTGCCTTACTTAGTGGTCTAAGAGCCAATATTTTGTGAGCCATTAAAAGCTTAATCAATAGAGCTGAAAATTCTGTTTTCTGGTATTGCAAGACATTATTTTCAATTCATGGTAGGTTCTGAGTTATTGGATATTAAAACTGAAGTATCATGACTTACAGGGAATATATTTTAATAATTTTCATAGGTTATTGAAATATATTCATTATCATTTTATTCTCCCTTTAAGGCCTATAAAGTTGAACTCATGATAATAAAATCAAGTGGCTTTACATGTAGATATATAAGAAATATTATCAATAAAAAAGTAAATTTCTCTAACACAGATCTAAAATAGATTGTCTGCAAAATATGTGTTATAAATATGATAAATGGTGGTGCAAAACAGAGCTATTATGAGCTCTCCCTTAGGATGATCTACATTAAAATAAGGCAGTATCTCTGGGCTCATAGATGGCAAAATCTTAGCTGTACGATTCATTGGGATGAGTGTAACAATTTATAGGCACAAGCGTGTGTTACAGTCATATATGTGCATCTAACTTTTGGTGTGTAACTGACAAATTCCATTTTCATTCAAGATCTGTTCTGTCGTTAGCCTTCACCACAGCTGCATCAAGCATATTAAGCATTTGTTTTACTTTATTTTCGGGGAAAATCACAGTTGTTGCAACAATTTCATGTTGGTTGTATATAACATTTGACTTCCAGTTTGAAATGGGTTACTGTTTTTCGAAGAATTGTTGTGTCTTTTGAGTTCAGTTGTTTATTTCAGTCAGAGTTCAATTGTTCGGTCAATTGCTTAAAGGCACTCTGTTGGAACGTGACATTAACAGCAGAGGGTGGCAATGGTGTCATAAGAAACTTGTGTGGGTCACATTTGACTTCTAGGTAATTGCTTGAAGATTTTGATTTTCGTATTCTGAAGTGCTATTTCCACCTCCATACCTCTGGTTTCTGCATTTTACATAAAGTCTGACTTTAGTACTTAGAATATTAAGAGTATATATTAATAAACCATGCACCTTTGAAAAGAGTTATGGAATATATTCCCTGAGGGCCAGTGATAACCTTGTGCTTCATGGGCCGCGGATTATTTAAATCCCTCAAGCTTAACAGGTGCTTTCGTTCAAAGAGTTAGGTACCAGGCTTCTGAATTCATACATAGCTGCCTAAACAAGTGGTTACACCTCCATATTTCTCTTCCATGGCCTAATTTATATATGTTCCTGAATCCACTAGTGGGAATGGGTAGCTTTATAGTAACTTTGTGGCTGCTTCACTCTAGAGATTCATGGACCGTTTTTATGTTGTATTCTACAGGGAGGAAGGGGATTCATGTATGTCCATGTAGATTAAAGATGTTAGAAAAAGTTAAAAGATGACAAAAGAAGGTAGCAGAGAACGAATCGCTAAATTTTGAAGAAGGTTATTTCACGTGGAGGTTGAATGTGGAAAATCCTCAATAGCGTGGAAGGTACAAGTGCTGGTCAAAACTAAGCTCAAGGAGGAAGAGAGAAGCAGAAATGAAAGACTTCACAAATGGAGAGAAGTCTCACAGAAAAACTGAACTTCCTAAAGCTCACACTTTGTAAGTAGGAGTGGAAATAGAGGAACCTGGTGGCTGAGCTCACGCTGAAGAGGCAGACATAGGAGAAGAAAAAGGAACCCTAGCACTCTGGTGTAAAGGCAGAGAACAAGTTGACAGGATAGACTGCAGAAAAGACAAAAAAGTGTAGATAGATAGCAGCAGGAAGGCAAGCAAAATGAAGGTTTTAATTTGAAGACAGCAGTCATGAGAGACTCAGAATAGGTGATGATACAGAGTTTTGCAAGATTGAGAAGGTAGTGCTGCATCAGATAAGGTAAATTGAATAGAAAAGAGGGTGGAGGTGGAGAAAAAGACATATAGTGGAACGCCCATCTAAAGAAGATGGGAAAATTCAAAGCTGGCCTCTTTCCTCAGATGTAAAGGCATGGAAAAGAAACATGAAAAAAGAGAAAACAGCACTTTCTTTTGCTGAGACATCATCAAGAGTTTGGTTTTGTTGCTCTAAGGAAGTGTAGGATTAATCTGTACGTAAGATCATTTCTTACAGCAGTAAGAACGGGACATTCAGGTAGTTCTGCTTCACCAGGGGAGAATGGGAAATCTGGGCGACAGACCTTGCTGACTTAATGATGAATACTTTTACTAAAACTATTTCATTCAAAACAGTTCCCCACTGTACTCATTGTTCAATCTACATATGCTTTAATATTAGCAGATAATAACTAACTTACTCAAATAACAAATAA
The DNA here is from genome assembly GCA_028565335.1 of Limnodromus scolopaceus. Taxonomy (NCBI): domain Eukaryota; kingdom Metazoa; phylum Chordata; class Aves; order Charadriiformes; family Scolopacidae; genus Limnodromus; species Limnodromus scolopaceus. Next base: position 39,680,209 of record JAOXNO010000013.1, read on the forward strand.
AGTACTCACATCACCACAATGAATTAATTAGCTGGTTTGTTTGTGGTTTTTGCTTATTTTCCCAATGCTTTAAATGGACATCCTTAGTGAGCACACTAAATAACATGGGTACAGAGTAGAAATGAAAAAAAAAAGCTTCAGTAAGGAAACAAAATTTACTTTATGATTTAACACTAATCAACCATTGATAATGTGCTATAAAATACTACTTAAGGTAGATACTGATTTCCATTATTAAAGTTAATGGTCTTAGTTGCCTCATCTGCCTTATTCGAATATATTAAGCATGCAGACCCCATAATTTAATTATCACCTGTTAATATTGGTTCTAAATTCATTTTTGTGCTTTTGGGCTGAAGCTGCAATGATGAGCCAATTAAAAACCATTATCTGACTGCTCAAAGCATTGCATTTGTAGTTATGTTCAATAGTACATGATTCTACAGGGACTTTCAAGATGGAACATGCTGCCCTAATGCCTTTAGGGATTAGCTAAACAAAAGAAAAAATGTAAAGGAAATTTTAAATATTTTCTCTCCTGCAGGATTTTAATTTTCAGATCTCTTCCTTTGCTGTACATCACAGTTTTCCTTGAAGCTAATTTGCATAGCTGTAAAAGTGTAGCATGTAGCTGAATTACAAGAGAGACTCAAATGAGACCCTGGGTTTTCTTTAAATCCCAGAGGAGGAATTTGGTTCAAGAATGTACATAAGGTACTAATTGCAAGGATCATGTTAGATAGCTACTATTTGAATGAGACTACTGAACTAATAAAATACAGCATATCATAACCTCAGAGATTTGATAATGAAAAAAAGGAGCATATAATTTATGTAGATGTTCTCAAAGCAACTTGAAAGGACAATAGCCATACATTGTATCAGTTCCATTACATTGTTTATTAACACGAAAGACTCCTTTCCTTTTATGTTATCAGCTTGCTGCTGACAGGGAATTTCAAGTGCAGGTGTTTCAAGTTGATCTGAATTTGTGCTTTTATAGTGGCTGACTGAGAAATGGCTGATGCAGATGATGCACCATAAAATTTGTTACTGGAATAGATGCATTTCACATGGAAGCATGTATTTGTGTTTTGTTTGTCAGTCTGTAATGCTGCAGTATAAGCTTTCCAGCTCTTTGTGTGCTGTAGATATATAGCAGTCCAGTGGCAGAATATAGGAACTAGATGATTTGACCTACTGTAGCTATATTGTAATGCATAAACACAACAGTGGGACTTAAAGTTTCTAGAAGAGTCATTGGAGATTCTTTATAGAAAATCCTCTCTTCTGGAGTGCCCCTGAGCTCTTTTAGGGGCCTGTTTGGCTGTGGTATAATAGGGGAGTATCCCTTGGCCTCTCTTAATTTCTTTGGGGCACCACTGACATAGCGACTTGAACTTGACTCTTCTGGCACCCATGCCTCAAGTGAATCAAAACTCATGCCTCGAGCCGCTGCAGAGATGCCAGGCATCTGTATGGAAACATCCTGTTATTAGCCACTTAAAATGAACAGAAAGTGGAATTACTGCTGAACATACTCAGCCAGGTTTTAAACGGGGTTGGAGCTTTTCAGGGGAAGAGAAAGCTGCCAAAGAAAAACCTAGCAGCAGCTGAAGTCGACGAGAATTCCCCAGCTGATAAGTGTGCGTGTTTGGGTGCTGGTTTGCTTTGGTTTGGTTGCTTTCTGCTTATAATTTTTTCACTATTGTGTTATGGGCAAGTGTTCTTTTGTCAGTGAAAGCTATTAGGAACAGAGCAGGAACCCTGCTGTGCCTTAAAATTAAAACAGGGGAAAAAAGCTCAAGCATGAGAAGCAAAAAAACTGAGCACAGATAAGAAATAAATGTAAATTAAGCTATCGAGGTTAAGTAATTTTGACCACAAATGGCAATATAAATACAGCATACTGTTCTTAGAAATTCTTCTGCTTCTTTGAGTTGGTCTGGGCAATTTAAAACTGTATAGTCTATTTTTCTCGTTAAATGAGATGTACACTATTTTGCTGCCTCTCCATACGTTCATTAGTCAGTTTTACAAGTTTCGTCAAAAGCAATAGTTCAGCAGAGCTGCTGATGAGCGTTTCTCACCACTTTCCCTCCGCCTCTTCTGCTTGGGTAAGGTCCACTGCATAAACTTGAGAAATTCAAGTTAATTTGGCCCACGTTCAATATTGAGCCAATCTGTGCACACGCTCCTGCACGAAATTATTTGGAATAAAATGGAAAAAAGCTGACAGGTGTAAGCTAGGTGGGTTGAGGAGGAGGCAGGAAATGCTGACAGTATTGCATTGAAGCTGAGAGCAGTTGTGGAGGGCATCTGGCAGAACGTTAGATTATTGTGGCAACAGTTTTGGAGGATATAAGAGATATCAGGAAGGGGCAAGTTTTCTTTATATCCTCTGCTCACATAATAACTTGGGGTTCTTGTAGTTAAATAGAAAGGGATCCCTTAATGTAAATTGTCAACTATAAAATAACATTGTGATAATTCAGTTTCATAAAATTCAACTTGCCTGAAGAACTAGAGTGATTTTTTATATAAACAGGCAGAATACTATTAGTATTTTCATCAGTCACTGTCAATTGAATGTATTTTATGTCTTTATTAGGAAGTTGCTAAGACAGTTTGGCAAAACTGCAATGATTATAGAGGTAGCACTTGACCCTTGCAAAGTGATTTGGAGTTCTGGTACTGTCAGCTCACCGTTTAATTCTATATAGACATGCATGTATTTGACGTGATCCCGCAGTTTTCTTAGTTGAGCAAACCTAGCGAAGTTAATAATGTTTTTTCCAATGTAGCAATTTGATCTCATTATGTAAAAGTAAACCTGTTTCTTCAGAATCACAGCCATCTACACATCCCTGTGTGTATTATGAAGTTTCACCATATATAGAGGTTTTTTAATATAAAAAAACATTCCTATTGGACACTGGATACAGAATACAGAAATTAGCTGATATTATTTGTCTCCTTTTTGAGAGACACATCCCCTTAGTTCAGATACTCCTTGAAGGCTTGGTCTGTCAAGAAATTATATATTATTTAGCTAGACTTTTAATATGTTTTCAGTAATTTAGTATTTTTAAATGTTTTACTGGATTCTGGTGAATGGAAACATTAGCCTGCCCAGTAAGAGAGTCACAGGGTGTGTAAAGGCAGTTCTGGTTTAGGTGAAGCTCCAAATGTGCCTTCAAAGCATATTCTGAAGCTGTGTGACGTAACATTGCGTTCTGGAGGTACCAGCTGGCTTTGACTGAATAGCTTTACTTTACACTTAGAGCAGGAATCAAAGTGGGTTTTGCTGTATGAAAAATGCTGTATCTTCTTCCAACAAAGAAGAATTACTCTTAGAGTAGAAAATAACTTTTGCTGAAAATTTACATTTGGATTAATAGTAAGAACTCCAGCTTTTGTATCATTATTTAATTTATTCTGGCAGGCCTTAATAATGGGGTGACAAGCTCTTTCCACACGTTAAAATCAGAATGTTTCCAACAAGCTATTTTAGAAGGAATTATATTGTTGTTGTACTAAATTATTGAGTGCTTATCTTCTCTCGTCATGTTTATGTGTGTTGTGCAGACAGCACAGCAGTTCAAACAACTCTTTAGTAGAGCCATGTGTCTTGAGAAATTACTTAGGCTGCCATGAATTTTCTTCTACATGAGGAGGCACTTCTCTGATGGTCTCTGGATTTGAACGTTGACTAACTAATGCCTTTTAAACATTGTGATATTAACTGATCACATATTTAAATACTTAGAAGGTTCAGTCAACATTATGGAAATGGTCATTTAGAAATCTTAATATTACAGGAGGTCATGAGATTTCTTTCTCCCATATTATAACTCATAACTGAGCAAATGACTCTATTTAACAGTTGTGTGAAACTTTCTATCTTGAGATATATTTTGTCTGGAAGAACTTTTATAAAGCGGAAACAGAAAATGACATGTTAGCGAGACAAAAAAGGAATAGTACTGGAACTTGGCATCCATCAAATTTTAGTTATATTTAGATTGCTTAGCTTGGATTATGAGAGTCTCTAAGTGCACCTGCTGTAATTGGTTAAGCAAGAGGAGATTGATGATAATGATTTACTATGGAATTATTGTTAATCATATATCATGCTTGGAAGAGTTTCTTTTTTCTCTCACTTTTGGTTTATTTAGAGGCTTTATTTAGTAAACTATATTAAATAGAATTAATACTGAGAGGTCATTGTCCTAGCTATTAGCATCCTCCCTTTTACAGGTTAGGATGACTTCTCTTTTATGGTCTTAATTTTTCCTGAAATAGCCTGGGTGTTTCAAACAAGATACCAGATTTAAAAGCCAAACATGCTCACTAGATGCAGAGCGCTTCCAACTTGTACACTTTAGATGTGGATAGCTTGTGACAATGAATCTGATCTTGAATTGTATGACCATAATGCTGCGGTGGGTCCTAAAAGTATGACCAGGCAATTGTGCCTCATTAAGGTTTTACAAATGGCTGTTTTGAAGTATAAATATAGTTCAAAATGAAAAAGGCTGTTTAAAATAAATTTAACCACTGTATGGGCTGTGGTGGCTGTGGTGCTTGTATCTGCAAACGGCTCTTTAGAGATCTGAGGGCTTTCAGCTAAGCCAATAAAAACATTGGATTTTAAGGGACTTTACATGTCACCAAATCTAGTCCTCTGCCATGGCATGCAACCTTATAGAGTCTTTTTCACAGACTGGCTAGGTTCCACCAATTAGATTTTCATTCCGCAGTCTCTCATTTTGGAAGGTTGCTGTAGGACCACACTCCTGTAATGACCTTTACAAACCTTCCAGTTTCTGTCCTTAATTTAATCATTACCAGTTTCTACCCATTTGTTCTAACACCAGCATTCTCCCATCGATTTAACAAATCTTTTGCCCCCAGTGCATTTGCTGCAAGCAAACATCTTTCTTCCTGAACTTCATTTTGCAGCATAAAAAAACCCAAGTCCCTGCAGTCTCCTCCCGTAAGATAGGTTTGTGTTCGATCTCTGTAATAGTCCTGTTCAGCAGCTGTTCGAATTTGAATTAATCTTTTTTTTTGAACATGTATAGCTGGAATTATACAGACTACTTCAGATGAGATCTCGGTACAGGCTATACAATGGTATGAATAATCCCCCGTATTTATGAAAATACCTTGCCTTACTCTTCTCATGGTCAGATTCAATTAAGTGGCTCATAGTCATCCTGTGACTGACTAAAATAGGCTGCTATTTCCAACTAATGAGCTCCCAGTATATATCAGGAATTCTTGTTATTAGTCCCATGTGACCTTTGGACTATTACATTCAACCCAGTTCTGTTTCTGGGGTCTTCAAGATCATGCATTTCCCCCCCACAGGACATTCAAATCCTCCTCGTCTAGGAAGACTCTGTCTCCTGACTCTGTTTCCTCAACAAATTGCATTCACGCATCTTTATTTTCATCCCAAGATCATTAACTAAAATATGAAATAAAATGGGTCCCAAACCACAAACCCAGTATTTTTGGAAGAGGTTAATCGCCTTCATGAGGTAATGATAATAATGGCTCCTAAATGACCAATGAGATTATTTTTTTTAATATATTATCCATCATGTGAACTAGTTTTTCATGTTACCTCAGAGTTCAGTATTTTATACCCTAATACTCAGTACTTGAAACTTAAACCTGATGTTTTAGAAATTGCAAGGTCACGTCTGAATACAAAGGCGGTCTTCTCTAAGGGCGTAGCAATCTGTCCAGATTTTCACCAAACACCACGCAGGTTAGATAAATGGGCCTCTGTGGATGCAGCATTTGGCAGATTAGATGCCTGTTATCTGTTCTCTCCACCCGCTAACATATTGCTAATTAGGTTTGAGAGTGAGGTGAAATGATTCATCTTAGCAGAACAGTGAGTGTCTTTAGTAAATCCTTACTCTACTTCAGTTCCAATCCACTTGAGAGAGAAAAGAAAATAGAAAGTGAGAGAAATGCTTCTGAGATTGTGCACGTATTTTTTATGTTTGTTTCTTTCCTATCCTTATCTCTGTAAATCCTTAGATTATCATTAAATTGGTGAATATGAGACAGTCATGTCAGTTAGTAGTAAATGTAGAATAAATTCAGTGGAACTGATAAATATACACTGAACGTGTGAACAAAGAAGTGCTTGAGATAATTCTTCTGTCTGTTTGTGTAAACAAAGTGGCAAGATGGGTAGGTTGTCTTTTGTGAAGTACAGAAGACAACTGCAGAATGTGTAGAAAAAACAAGAGCACAGACAACCATAAATCTGACGTTCCCAAACTCTCAAGCGCTTGATTTTGTAACTTAATTAGTATTCTTTGAACACTGGATGGTTCTTTTTTGTTTACTTTTGCCTATATGTGATACTCTATTACTGAGTTCTTTCTGTAGCGTCTCCTGTGACCGTTCATCTTCCCTCATTTCCTTCTCAGCCATGATGGTGATGAGTATGCCATATCTAATGATCTGCACTACTCCAGCTCCTTTCCCCCGAGATAATCTGGCAGGTCATATTCCCATACATGTCCTGCAGTTGATGTTAAGAATGGTTCCCCAAACCATGCCGTACGTACATATTCCAAGGCTGGTGTTTATAAATGCCTATACAATACCATTCGTTGTATGTGACACCACTCTGCTATAAGATATTGCAGAGCAAAATTGACAAAGTAAGTAATTGCAATATTTGCCTGAGATATGAATGGTTGGATTATACAGATGCTACAATTATTCAACCAGGAGAAGAGTGAGATTGATATATTGTTTCTCACTTGCATAATACAGTATGTGCTATAACATTTAAAATCACTCTGTAATTGCTTTAGTGCTTTGTTGATACATAAATGGCATATTTATATGCATCTGTGTAAGTACCTCATAGAATTTAACAAGTTGAAGAAATGCGTGACTAAATAAGTAACATGAATCTTTTCACAGAAAAAAATCTGTCTTTTGTGGGGATGTATAACCTCTGATATTTATTGATGCAGAGGATAAGTATTTAGATAAGTGCCGCTTGGTCTGTAGCTTCACTGGTTAAATATTGTCTGAATATTAATCTGCCTCATGTTGTCTCATGTTGAGAAAAACAGCAGCGTTCTTGCTGTCAGCAGTGGGTTTGAGCTGTGTGGATGCAGCTGATGACTTTTCTCCATTTGGTGATGTGCAAAGAGCAGAAGATGTATCCTACTCTCTTCTGCTTTGATAAGGAGAGGGGGAAGAGGTCTGTGAGCTTTTTCCTATTTGAGCAACTATTGCAGAGACTGGCGGGGGGGGAGGCAATTCTCACAATGTTGTGCAGCTTTGTGTCCTTGTGACAGAGAGAGATACTTCAGAGGTTGAGAGTGGTTCCTCCTAAAATTCCACTTTGCTGTGGGAATTTCAGCCTGGCAATAATGAGACCATTGGTGTCACAAGACTGAGCGATGGATATCCCCATGAAGCTACTTAGATTAATTTGAGGAGAGTGACACTACCAGCTGCCACCTTTTAGAGAGACTTCTGAAGGTGTGGAAGGGGATTGGAAGAGCTTTCTCAGATCTTTGGATCACAAAGGCAAAAGAAGCGGTGAGGGGAGTCAGGGTTAATTAAGGCAGCCTTAAGACCAGCCGTTGCTTCATGGCTTTGTTAATCATGCAAGAGCTGCTGTGAGACTCTCGATGTCGAAGGCAGGGGCAGGCAGGGGATGTCTTTGCATCTGATAGAGCAATAGTCTGCTCTCCTTGGAAAACGCAGTTTGTTAAGCAGGTACATCTGCAAGGGAAACCCTCTGAATGCTGACTTGGTAGCTGAAATGAGTCTCCAGCTATAGGTAGTAGGGTTTTTGTACTTAATCTCCGGGCGCATGTATGGCCCCCTTCTTGTTATCTAGTGGGATTCCCTAGAAAATTGGGCTTTGGAATTAACATCTAGAAAGCTGTCGACTTGGTGTTTTTGTAGATTTGTGTAAATGCAAATGCATGAAATGCTGCTTCCTTGTAAATGAGAGCCAAAAACATATTTGGTCATTATAAATGAAAAATAAAGTTCTAAACTTTAACTCTAGGGTCACAAGCCTTTGGACGAGACTTAAAGTGTTTGTGCTCTGCTCTGACATGCAGGGAATGCAGCCACTCAAAAATATTTGATGTAAAAGGTTAATGCAGTGGGAAATATCATTGTGTTTCTGCAGTTTCACACATGAACCAAAATATGAGTGGGAGAAAAGAGTTTGGGAAGGCAGAGAGGGAGAAACTTGAAATTAAAATTAGATTCTTTCAGTTTTCTTTTTATTTCCTTTCATTTTTTCTTTTTTAAAAAAGTAAAGTATTTTCAAAATTGCCCTAATGAAATTGTAAGAAAAAGAAAAAATGAGGGAGTATATGTACAAAAGTGGAAGAAAGAGAACCGATGTTATTTCCATGCCTTAAGAGGGAGAAATGCATCCAGATACAGGAAAGCCTCGCACAGTTTCCTTTATGGCCTGAGTAGACTTGAGTCTGCACTTTCCTTTTCCTGTGAAGATGTCTGGGGAAATCCTGTGCTGTGGCGTATTCCAGGGTGGTGTACTCTTGCTGCATCCCCGGGGTGCTGCTTGGATTTGTATAAATAATCACACCTTGACGGGAGCAAGAAACGGAGTTTGGGCATTTCTTTAATTTTGTGTGTGTGTTCTTCTTCTCCCCCTCTCTCCTGTATCAGACACCAGAAACTTTATCATCTCAGAGGAATTTCAATTTATTCCAATTTCTATACAGGGAGCTCAAGAAGAAGATCCTGTGGAGTCAGATTACAACCTGAATGCAGGTCTCAGTTAATGTTTCATCACAAACTTACACCAATTCATAGAGTCACTGTCCAAATCTTTGTCACAGCACTGTGTTGATAAAGAGAGAAAGTAGCAATTCTCAAATAATAAATACAAAACATATAAAAGGTGTCATTAGCCTTTTAACACATTATGTTAATCTCCTGATAGCTAGTATTATGAGCAAGGCTATGTCTGGAGAGAGCAATAGCAAAGATCTTATGAACAGAAATAATGTCTTTTTAACATCCAAAAGAGGATTCAGGAGAGCTAGTTGATTGTTACAAAAACTACTACTCTTAGTGAGCGTATTAAATTGGCAGAGTATCAATCTGATGAAATGTAAGACGTTGTCCCTTAAGAATGTAATTTACAATGTGGAAAGCTCAATTAAATATATAAACTAAAGCCATGAAAATGGGCGGCATTTTTACAAATTAATTATTCTACTGCATTTGATAGTAAAATTTAATATCTATACTTAATAATTTAATATCATCACGTTGCACACTGAGTCAATAAAGTATTAATGTAACATTTAAATTATAAAATTCAGTACATATATATTTATTAGCTTTAAAGTATTAGATACTAAGAATGATTCTATATTATTTTTCAAATATTTTAAATAATATGTTTTATCTCTTAATTGTAAAAAAGGTAGAAATTCTGCAGAAAGTCCTGGTTAACAACAGGACTCCAAAGCCTGAATCCTATAGAAACATCCTTAAATACTTTTAAAAGCTTCAGGTTATGAGCTGGTCTGATATTGTCTTCCTTTCTGTACAGTTATGTGCAGCATTTTCTATTTTTTCCTTCCCGAACAAAACCTAATTTTACTGTGCCTTCTCCCGTCTGCTTCTTGGTGTCCACAAGCTGTTGGTTAATGGACTAGAAATTCTGAAAATCTTTCTCTTATTAAAGGAATGACAAAGTCAGCAGTAGGAGGGTAGAAAATGGACGTGCACTTCTTAGGGGTTAATTGCTGCTTTGTTCCCTTTCTACAGATTTTCTCCAAGGTCAGACTTCGTTTTTTTCTGATGTTTTGATGGAGAAGATAAGAAATTTTTCAAGACATCTCAATTTAAATGGATAGAGAAGCCTAAAACTTAGAAAGTTAGGTATAAACGTAATCCTGGCGTAACAATACTGATTTCATTTGACTTAATCAGAGACTTAGCTGGCCTTTGTGGTTTTACAGACCGCTGTTTGTTAACCACACTGTGTGTAGTACACGCACTGCAGCTTGTCGGCAGTTTGCTTCATCTGTTCGGGTGGTAG
>JAOXNO010000013.1:39690401-39769356 GCA_028565335.1 Limnodromus scolopaceus
GCTGTTTGTTAACCACACTGTGTGTAGTACACGCACTGCAGCTTGTCGGCAGTTTGCTTCATCTGTTCGGGTGGTAGGGGGTGCTTAAAACAGCACTTGAAGGACGATGTGCTTAAAAATTAGTATTCAGCAGTTTTGCAGAGAGGCACCGTGAGCGTAGCAAGGTCAAGTGCATGAGCAAAGCAGGATTTCCAGTTGCCACTTCGTAAATTAAAACATCAAATTCACCCTTGGTTGTTTTTGTTTATGTAATGTTGTGCGACCAAAAACATCAACATGTTCACATGAAGATTAATTTTAAATATCGTTAATGACCTGTTTCATATGGTAGATGCCCTCAAATTCAAAGTATAGCCTGGAACCATCTTTTAATTCCCTGAAATGCATGTGGTTTTAAGGGATCTTCTGATAGTTCCAAGCCTCAAGCCCCTAATTTGTTGTTTTCTGTTATTTGAATCAAGCCCTTATGGGTATTTTACAGCATTTTTCTGGTGCTTTGTGGTTGTTATTTGAGTTCTACTGAAATACTTAACCATATATTTATACTGCATGTGTTTTAAGTAACGTATCAGTTGTAAAATATATCTGTTGCACTACATGTATGTATCCAACTCATGGAGATTTAAGTCCAAATTCAGCCAAAATTGCCTTTGTAACATCTCAGAGGTCAGAGATCCTTCTGATTTTGACTTTTATGTAGTTGGACCTTGTTATGGGGTTATAGTCAGAATCATCAAGTTTACAATACATCAAGTTTACCAATACATTAGGTACCTTTGTTTGCTGCTCTCTCCCAAATATCTGTGTCCACCTGGAGCCTGTGATTCGTCTGCCTTGGCTGGTGCACGAGGTACCTGCACATGCTGCAGATGTTCTCCCACTACAACCATACTCACCCAACCCAGGTCTATCTTCAACAGCAGCTCCAGCCTCTATCTACTAAGTTCGCCTTTAATGTCGTCATTGCCGTTATTATTACTTACTGTTTTGTAGCTGTATCAGCTCGTCCTATAGCTGTATTAGGTAGCTATGCCAGCGTCGATAAGGAGACTACTGAACCAGGGGCTGTAGAGGGTGAGGAACATGTACACTCTGAAGGTGTAACCAAGGTTTGAACTTTCCCAGATTTGTAGAGAAAGAGGTATGTGTTTCAGATAGGAACTTTCTGCTTGAAGTACTCTGGATGGTCCATGTGAAAGGTGAAAAAAAGTGTGTGGAGTGTGTGGAGTTGTTGTAAGGAGCTTGGAAAGATCATAGGATTGGTTTTAGATTTGGGAGTATTTTATCTGAAGGGGCTTTGTATTTAATACTTGGTATATGCTTCACTTCTGCATTTTATGATTAATGAGAGTGGTTTCTTTACGAGTACGAGCCAGGCTGAAAGGAGCATGTGGGAGATTTTGTCCAAGTGCGGGTCAAGTGGGAGATCCTGCCTAAGTGTCAGAAGGGTTCAGCCGTGTTAGACCCCTGTGTCTTTTCACAAAGCCCCACTTCTCCTCTCAGGTAGCGTTTGCCATAGGCTGGGTACCATAAAACACTGCTAATGACCTACTCAGCCTCAGAGAATCAAGGCATCAGTCTGACTCTTGCCCAGACCAGCTTTTCGCAGCCTGTGTACAAGATGAGCCTAATCCCTGTGTACTTCTGACTTCACAAACCCGTCATTGTATTGGTGCTAACCTGTGTATCACTTCTGGCAAACACTATCACTTTTAGTATGTTTATAGTGTCTCATTCAATGAGCTTGTCATCTGGTCTGGGTCTAGTTGAAACCCAGCGTCAAACAGACACATTTTGAGAAAACTTCTGGAAAAGACACAGTCCAAAAATAAGAAACACGAATCCTTTTTAATAATCTCTTAAAGTCATTTGTGATTTTTGAACTTTTACTGTTGGTAACCAGTTACTTCTCGTTACTACTTGTTAAGAATCACTTACACTAGTAAAAATAAAAATATATCAGAGATTTTTACATATGTGTCAAATAGAAGTATGTGCTTTGATGAATATACTTAATGTGATTCTTTTCTAAGAACTGAGAAAATCATTACAAGTTCATGAAAAAGTTGCATAATGGGAGAGGAGACTGAAAATCCCAAAAAGTACTTAAAAAATTTAAGTATTGCAACTTTTCTCTGTATTTCTCAGGCATTGCTGCTCTTTTCTTCCAGACTCCCCAGAGCACGTCCCACACAATTTATTTTGTGAATATCGGATGACTTGAAGCAACCAGTATGATATATTTTTAGATCATTATGTAACTTAGAAACAAATTCTTGCCATATTTGCCAAGAATCAATGACTGTGCAGCTTTCTGTTGAAGGAGTAGGTAGGTGCTCAGCGGGGAAGGTCAGAGGAGGTGGTGGACTGCCCAAAGGTGGACAAGGATTAGGTGCTGCAGTGCATCTTCCAGTCAGCTAGACAGTACTAAAGAAAGAAACAGGAGAGCAGAGCCTACAATAAAGATGGAATTATGTTAATTGTCATGCTGAGGTCACCCTGCTCTGTTGAACCATATGAGAAATCTCTGTATATAGCTTCTGTTTGATGGTCAGTGTAAAGCACTGTACATGTGAAGAAATAGATTCAAAACGGTAGCTGCAATTATAACTGGAGTTTGTGGCTCCCAAGGGCATCCTGCTCAGAGTTAACTAAAAATAACAAGAGCAAAACAGTCTATAGTAAAAGATCAGTTACCAGGATGTATTTGCACAAGCAGCATAAAGTGATGCAAATTTCTTCACATAGCTACAGTTGTTTATTACAGAAGTTTTATCAAAGTTATGGATAGTTAGCGTTCACATACTCCAAAGGTATCCCCCCACCTTCTTCTCACCAGTAGTATTTATGCACATAAAAAAACCCAAAGTAAAGAAAGGATCATTCCCAGAGAGGTACAGAATTTTTACAGGAATTCATGAAGAGGCAGGCTTGATGGTTTGATGCAGCATGTACCAGGGGGCTCTCAGGCTCTGCTGTATATTAGCTGCAGAAATTGTTTAGTTGTGTGTAATGTTTTCTAAGGACTTGTACAACATTCATTTCAAAAGAGTTGTAATTATAGATATGCCTTTTGAGAGAATCTCTTTTCCTCAAAGCCAAGCATTTCTTCAGGTAGTAAATGTAATCACAGTATTACTGCTCAGGTCATACTTTTATGCATGTGTTAAGCAATTATTTTCCCTTATCATTTTTTGTATTTCATCTTGAAAGATTTTTCCTATGATTTGTAGCTACACAAATGAGTCTCCAAGGATAAAGGAGGCCGAGTTTTCATGCCATTTACAGTCTGAGGAATTTCAGTTCCAAATTTCCAGTTTCATCTTACAACAGTTTATTCTTACTTGTGAAGCTTTCCATTCTTGTATTCAGACTGTGCAAAAAAAAGCCTGCAGGAGTCATTTGAAGGTTAGAATAAAGGAGATGAATAAATCAAACTCGGAGATCTTAGTTACATCTAGAAAGTGGAAAGCCCTCTTATCACAGTTATTCCTAATAAAAAATATTTTTATTAAGAAAACTTCTCTTTGAATGACACCTTCATTTTCTTAAAAAACAAAAACAAAACAGCACACACAAAACAAAACAATTTCTTTCAGCAGGTGAACCCTTCTCTGCATTTTGTCACGTCTCAGATGTTGTCCCTTTAATCCCCAGTTTGAACCTCTCCTTTCTGCCAGCCTGAGTAAACCTGAGAAGTGCAGAGCCAGTCTCTGCCTTTCCTATGCCATTTGAGTACTGCAGTCTTAAAAAGGATGTAATTTTCTTTTCATCACTGTGTTTCCCTGACTTTGGTAGGTGTAGTAAATTAATGCAGACTTTGGTAGAGCTCCATCTACTCTGAAACAGCCAGCGAGGAAAGAGTCCAACAAGATTCAAAAGTTCCAGCACCGGAACCTAACCTAGCCCATTATTTAGAATTTATTTTGTTGTCCTTGGTTTTCAGTGTTACTTACACTGTCTTTAATTGCTCACATACACTCATGGGTGTGGAGCTCACTTTTTGTAGCAGCACAGTCTAAAGGCTGTGCTTTATATATAAGCTGTTATAGCTGCCCTTTCAGATGAGTTTAAACAATCTAGAATGTGTTTTGAAAGGTGGGCTGGAGTAGCACACAACCTGAGAGCATGGGAGTAGGAGAGATGAGATACGGGATGGGTTTCTCTTTTCTTGAACTGGTTGGCTATGTGACCCTAGAGGAGGCAGAGGACCTTGTACTGCTTTGGTTGTTCCCTGCATAAAGGTGAGGCACCTCTCAAAAAGCATGGGATCTCTGGTTAAAAAAACATGGAACTTGATGAAGAATGGCAGAGACTCAGATCTTTGTTGTCCTTGCTGTTTCAGCTGTGCTCTTACTAATTAGTCAGCACTCAAATTTTATTTGTATGCCAACTGGATTCTATTTTTAATTCTTAAGACATCTTTAAAGGTTTTTAAATGCCTGGAGTTTTCCAATCCCGTTTTATCCATCATCCACAGCACAGTATATTTCATGCAACTCTTGTTGGTTTTGTTTGACGAAAAATTAGATATTATTTTGGTTTAGGCAGTGACTATTTTGACACCTCTGTCTTGCAGTCATTACTCAAATCACAGAGTAGCACTTCTGTGTAGACACACAAGCATATTATAGAGGAAAAGATAAAAGACTGGTTATTTCATTACCATTGGATTTTTTCACTGTAGGTGTTACTTGCTCACCCACTGTTTAAATTGAGCCACTGTAAAATTGATAAAAATATGGTGTGAAATTGCCCTAATGTACATTCAGTTTGAGTTTACTCTGTGCCATTTACGAAAACTAAACAAAGCTACTTTAGTATGCAAAAATACTAATTGCTATTCTTGAATGTTTTTTGAAGCAAAGGATACCTATTAGATTTACCTCACATATTTAAATAAAAAAAAAGTAGTCAGCTTCATAGGAAGGTTCATTTTAATCTTCAAGTTGAACTTGGTTAGACACAAAAGATTTGTACGCTTTGAGAATTCCAAACTTTAAAATAATACTCTCTATTTTATATGTGGGGATTTAGTGGTTTTTTTCCTTGAAATCTGGAACACTTTGTTTTAATCAAGATATCAATTACTGTGTTGAAAATGCAGCTTGACATATTAGCCAGCTTGAAGAGAATGGAAACTTTAACTATCTTCTCTCCCACCATCAGCCAGATGTTCAGATCTTCACCTTTTGATCCCCTGGGCCAGGGTTCAGGAATTCTGAGGTCTCTGCCAAACTGCAGTGCAGTGTGCTGACTCGGTAGTAGTAATTTATATGTACTCGTAGTACGGCTATACTGTGGCTGTCTTTAGACCCTTCTGTTGATACCCTCATCTTTACTTTTTAAATTTTTAAATAGAAATTAATCTCTTCAGGATATTACCTTTTATTTATATGGAAAGATAATTCTCCAAAACTAGCATTTATGTACTATTATTTCAAAACATAATACTACTACAATACTAGAAAGAAAATATCTTTAATTTTTTCCTTCACTGTATAATACTCCTCCATTCCCGTGCACACTTCAGTGCCCATCCTCACGCTCACTGCAAGGGATTCTTGCTCCACGATGTTAAAGACAACAGAGCAGAGCAACCTGTTGTGTTCCTCAGGCCTCCATTGCCAAAGTGGGAGTGAGCAGTACAAGTACGTGCAGTTTCTGTGCAGATGCCTAACATTTGGATCTCTCTGACACCCCCAGGCAGGGGGAGTCTTGAGCCTGATGCATAAACTAGGTCTGTAGTTGTTCAACATATAGTTCAGGACTTGCTTATCTACGAGCATATGTTCCGAATACCTTGCTGAGGGGACACCTACTCTAAGTAAAACCATTCACAATCCCAGTGTGAGTGAGCCCTGTGCCCAGTCTGCTTGTTCTGAGACACAGTTACATGTAAGAACAGAATTTCTTCTATAAAATTTACAAAATTAGAATCATGGAGCGTTTATTGGAATGAGATAACTCTGAACAGTGCTGCTTCGTCTCTTCACTGCAAAATGTAACTTGCAAGTTACTTGGCTCTGTGGTTCCAGGGCAGCCAATCTACATCAACACCAGCAGTGTACTTAGTATGTCCATCATAAGCATGTATATAAAATGACAACCAAAAAAACCCACATAGAAAAAAACATTGCTAGTTTTATGGATAAGAAACTGTAACTTGCAGATGGTTGCAGCAAATAGGTAAAAAAGGAGACAGCATTGCTGAACAAACATGATGCAACTAGACCACACCACCACCACCACCACCACTAGACACACTACTCTAGTGAATGGCACTGGAGCTTTTGATGTATCCTTAACTCCCCTGTTATCCATGTCCACTGACATCTTTCATCCCACTGAAATTGCACAGTTAGAAAAACTTTTGGTTTCAATGTTGCATGGTTGGGAATTATGGTCTTCTGCAGCCCTGCCTGCTCTGTTCAGAGCAGTTATCTGGAATACCTGGTCTCATGTGTGCGTGTAATGCCAAGCTGGAGAGCCTGTGGCTCAAGAGGTGTATAAAATTGAGAGTTTGGGATTAATGAAAAGGCGGGGAGGAAGGGATGGTTTTACAAGTTATATTAATCTCTCACAGTTTTTCTTGCAAAAGGATTTGTGCGTAGTAAAGAGGTATGATTTGCCACCTGTTAATGTTACTGCACTTTGCTTTACGTTTGATACCTGTCAAAATCCCTTATTTTTATAGTTTTTGTCTGTGTTTTCCTTAAGAGACCAGAACTCTTTGAAATTGTGAGAAATACAGTTAAGTGTGTCATGAAGGGACTGAAGGGAAATCCTAAAGCAGTTATGTTTCATCGAAATGCTTTCACATATTATTTCTATAAAAGCCTCTGAATCAGTGCTATTTCAAGTACTCAAATTGAATCCTAGAAATATAACTCTCAGGGGTACAATATTTTTGTAAACATTAATACATAATAGAAGGAGAAATAGGATTAAATTTGTCTAAGTAGAAAAATGTGATGTTGAAGAGGTTGGTAAAGCCACTGAAACCAAATATATTTTCTGGTATGTGATATAAAATTAAAACATTCCTGAAGTAAAATGTCTGTCCGTTATAAAACAATATTATTTATATTTAGATATTTTTAATCTTATTGCTCAAATGTTTTTCCTCCTAAGTCATCCATTGCATTGGTGTAATACTGCGGACACTGTTTAAATTCGTTTCTCACTTTTTTGTTAAAATTTTGAAATTATAATGAAGTTTATTATTTTCAGAGTAAATATCTACATAGTATAGTATAACATCCAGAAATTCAGTGTTGTCTTAGTTTATGAAAAAACCTTCCGGGTTGGAACTTGACTTGAGAATCATATTCTTTACTACTACACAGTGGAACAATTTTAATTGCTCCCTTGAACATTACAATACTTCCAAGCATGAAGAAATAGCATAACAGCTATGAGAGTAAGTCTGCGCTATTTCAGTCACTTTTCCCATTTGACAGTGAAAATCATATGTTTAAAAAAAGAGAAGCTGCAGTCATGTAAAAATAATTTTTAAAAGCCACTGCTGACGTATTATGGAATGGAGGTAAAGGAATTCCTGTGAGGATATGATCAACTTTGAACTGTAGAAAGAGAAAAATACTAGGTAAAACACCTGAATTAGGAAATCATCCAATAAACTTTTAAAACCTATCCCTTGAATATCATGGACTGCATCAGTTACACCAAGTACCAAAGTATATTGAATAGAACAGGTAGAGTGTGATCATCAAAATAATCTTAATGGCAATTAAACAATGCATTGTGTTCTGCTTAAGAATGTTTTAGGACAAAAATGCCCCCAAAATTAAGGAAGAAAATAAAAAGGAATAATCAAATCCTTTCCATCCCCCTTTCAATATAAAAGTCACATCTAAATTTTGGCATGTTAATCTGCTGCCTTCAGTTACAGATAAAGTGCTTTTAGGAGAACATCAACACTTCTGATACCCAAATCAGAGTGCATACCTTTAGAATGACGTACGTGCATTGATCGTCTCACTGTGAATATATAATTATAATTATCATGGCTGTTCCACTAGCTCAGTACAGAGCTTAATGTCCTTGTGGGAAGCAATGGAACTGTTGCTTGGACAAAGCTTTGAGTTCCACCTGCTCCTTTGGCTGGCTGATGGTGTCATGGAGCGGTGGCAGCCCCAGTACCCTCCACTGGCCCAGTCAAAAAGGCATTCTGCATCTGAAGACTGCTGTGCAGTGTTGTCTCTCCTGCTAATCCATATGGAAGAACAGTGGTAGAATTGATGGTCAAAAAAGACATGCATGAGGTGATGACCTTACAAGACTCATTAACGTGACCAAATTTCTAATGATCATTTGCTCAGTACAGGCATGTGGAACACTAGTCATTAGATACGAATCAGAAGAATATTTTTCTAAAAAGACGTTTCTATAATGTGATATCCTCAACAACTTTATCTGAGGTGGCAAACAGACAGGCCTTTCACACAGCGTGCCTAAATAGGACTCTTAATCATATTTCATTTCCTCTCTCACCTCCTGTGTGACATTGGTTACAGATTTTCCGTGTAATTACTGACCTCTGGCTATCAGTGGAAAAAATATCTCACTGCTGTATCTGCCCGTTCTTCCTCTCTCTCGAGTACTTGTTTACCAGTTCTTAGGCAACCTTCACAGTGTTATGCACCACTCTGAAATAGTTCCCTGGCTTAATGACCAGTTTGAAGTCATGTTATTTTTCCTGTGTACAGTAGTTTCACTGCATCAATGATAGGTCTCAAAATCCTCTGAATTTGCCTCCAGTTACCTAAAAATGTCAGCCCTAAGTTTCATATCTCTTCCCATTTTATCAAACTTTACAATTGTTTGTAGAATGTATTCTCAGTGAAAACACAGAAGCCAGGTTGTTACTTTTAGAAGATGTAGTTGCCAATTTTAGAGCCAAACTTCATTCTCTTTTTGTGAGCCTGTTCTATTGATCCATTTCTCTCCAGAGGAAAAAGGGATTGATACCTTAAACAATAACTATTAAATGAAAGGATACAGAAGAATTTTTGCTGTTGTTACCTGCTTTTCATGGGTTTTTTTTGGATTCATAGGGTTTAGGACACAAGAGACTAAGAACCAAGTTAACCTCCTGTTTATCACAATGAAGATAGATAATATAAAAAAAAATGGTAAAAAAACATTTAACTTTACCTCAGGGCTGATCTCACATTCGGTCCTTCAGAAAGAGATCTTCTCATGGTTGGAAGACATCAAAAGAATCTGCTGTTTCCCGCGGCAGTTTATTCCAGTGAGTTATAATTTTCACTACTAAAAATTCATGTTTTATTTCCAATTTAAATTAATCTGGCTTCAGTTTTCACATACGTATTGCACTTCATTTTGCTAAATAAGCTTTCTTTAGAGTCCAGTATTCAGCAGTTTATGTCTTTCACAATTAGGCATTTTTTTCCAGAGCTTGATTCTATGTTTCTTTTCCTTACGCTCTCCAGATTTTCCAGGATCTCTTGAAAATATGAGCACCAGAATGCTATGTCATATTCCAACACCTTCTATATAAGCAAAGTTATTTCTCTATTGACTCTATGTCCTTTTTGCCACTGCACAACACTGAATATTGGTGCGACATTGCTTATCCAATGTAATTTTTTAGAACCACAATTTTACAGTCCCCTGTTTTGAAGACCCAGCCTGCAATAATGTGTCCCTAAATGTTTTCAGTGTTTTAAAATACACTGTGTCTGATAGGGCTTGGTTTATGACCGGATTGCTCTGCAGTCATTTCTGCATCAGAGATCCAGATACTCTTAAGCTGTGTCTGCATTAGACAGCCCCAAGTTGGAGTCCCCATGAACCACCTCAATCTAAAAGCAGCATTGCTGAGTCAGCATCAGTGTACTGTGCCACCCCAAAATCTGAGCTGTTCAGTCCTCACCCCACAGCAATGTGCTGGGCATACTTACCGGCTCCCCTTAGGTTTTCTCGAGCTTTGGGTTTCTCTCTTGCTGTCACTGCACCTTGCGGACAAGCCCTGCATGACTGCAATGTCCTCTTAGCGTGTCACTTTCACCAATCTTGGTGGAATTCTCTGTTTTATCAGAAAATGTCATTAAGGTCACTGATAAAAATGACTGAATAGTGTTGAATCTAGTACTGATTCCTGGGAAAAGGTACTAGAAACACATATTTAATAATGAGCTATTCCTTGTTCACGGCCATTATGTGAATGCAAAACCTTCAGTGGATGTTTTGGGATGTAGTTAAATTAGCAGCTGGACCAGAAGTTTACACAGATGTAGTAGCTAATTAACTGAAGTGTTCTGTTTCGGTGCACTTTCCCATCATTTCCATTCCACGCTTGTCTACTGATGATCTAGAAACTATCTAGTTCCTTCTGGAGGAAGATATCTCCTTTTCTCATAAAGGTTTATGAATTTATTAATTATTCTGATTTTGCAAACTGATGTCCCTGAAGTTCTTCACAGAATTTGTAACAATTCATAAAGCATGCAACTGTATCCAATAGCGGTTTGAGTACATATTTTTTTTAATGGTTTTTACAGGTATTAACTACTTAAACCAAAACCAAGGCATAGTATTTCAATAGGCTGTTAAACTTTGAAACAAGTTTCTACCACTTGCAGACCATTTTTCAGTTCTGTGGTGCAGTGCTTTGGGCGTGTAAATTGTATATAGTAAATCACAGAGGGAGAAGTAAACTGCAGATGTGAAAATACTAATGGCAGATGAATGTTGTTGCCAGCAGATGATATGAAAAATTCTAAAATCATCTTTATTGATAAGTAGAACAAGTACTATTTCTGTGGTCTGGATTGCAGTCAGTTGTGTGGTGCATATTGCAACTTCTCTGATGGAAGAAGCAGTTTATAATGAAATATTAATGCTTGTGACATTTTGCCATGCAGTGGGGAGGAGGGTGTCATTTGAAAGCAGCCTGCATTAACACAAGTACCAGTATTTTTTAAAAATATTGACTTTGACATTTTGCAATAAATTAAGATTCAGTGCTAGGATTATGAGCTTCTTCCTTCTTACGGTTTCTGCTGTATGACACCCATTTATCAAACTTAAGTGGCCAAATCAATAGAGTGTTTCCGTAGCAGGTAGTAATTGTTTTAGACTTATTACCTATACTAACAGACTTTGAGTTCTCACCATCATTCTTCACTGGGTATCCCAAGTTGCCTTTTACTAAAAGGGCTGGGATACCACCCAGGATGATTTTTTTTTTCCGTAATACTTGTTAAGTATGTAAGATTGCTCTAGAAGAACTGATAAACTGGTGGGTTATTTAAACCAACTGTTCCACAATGTATGTACTTACACAGTAACCACAGTCTCCAGTTGTTTATGTTCAGTCAATACTGTGAGCTCTCTTGCAGTTAATTTTACATTTTTTGTTCATTAGAAGAAAAATGGTCCCAGATAATACTTTCATTGTGCTTACCTTTAACAAGCACTGTGCATTTTCAGATTAACTGAGAAGTTTATTGGTGCTGGTATTGTACAAATTTAACTTTTATGGCCAGTAAAATATGTCTTTTTCTCTCCTGAGATAATGACTTGTACACCTGGCACTTTTATGGCATCCAATTGATTTTATTTTTAAAAAGCTTTAATTAAGCTTCTGGTATCATATCACACAAGCAAACAATGGGTGTTTTTTTTTTACCTCACAAATCAACATATTAAAGTGGATTAATTAATAGATAACTGTGGCCTTGAGAATTTCTTAGTAGCCTAAATATTTCATAGATTAGGAACTGGATTATAGGATGCTGTAAATGGCAGTTATAGCATCTTTAAGTCCATTGAGTTCAGCTGGCGGTTTCACAGGTATTTGGCTAACTTTTTTTTTACAACTATATACAGAAATTGCCCTTTTCATATACAGGCATATGCCTCATATACTTGTTTTTGATTGGTGCTGCTGCAGGAAAGCAAAGAGAAAGATCCATCCTGTCAGGGCAGGCAGATCATCTAAAAACCAAAAAGCTGGGTGGCTGCTTTACTGACATTTTGCTTATTCCTGTCATTTCCTTATTGCTGTCACTTTGCAGAGGGAGAAATCCCAGGGTGACCTTGTCCAAATCATGCTGTGCAGCAGCGGGGGGTGGTTTGTTTTGCTTTTTTTAAGGAAGTCTTACTCTACTCAACAAAAGTATTATTATTCATTCCCAGCTTTCTATCCAAATTTATTTAAGATTATCTGCCACAAGGGACAGAGGGAAATCTAAGTGAGGGAAAGAAAATCACATGTTGATATCTAATATTCATAAGGACTAGAGGAATATAATGTGTTGTGCCCAGACTGTTGGGAGAAAATGTGTGTAGTGTTTAACCCTGAGGAAATAAGGTAAAGCCTTAAAAGTCCAATCAAGTAATAAACAAAATGTTTAAATAATATAGCAATGACAGTAAATATTATGGAGGAATGTTTTCATTTTCATAGCTGCTGAAATTTTAATGCCTATTTCATTTGAGCTGCTACTTTTTTCATAAGGACCAGAAAGACCATCCATTAATGTCAGATTGCAGCCATAAACTCCCTGGAAGAGGAAGCAATTCATTCTGTCTGTGTGCGTAGCATCTGCCAGAGTGGATTTCCACGTCAATCTGCAGATATTATCACGTAGTAGAAAACTGAGTGAAAATAATTCAGACTTGTGAACTTGGTGAGCCCCTCGCTATCACACTAGTATTTAAAATCTTTAAGGGCACTTATTCTGGCTATCTAATCCTGCTGCATATTTAGAAAGCATACAAGCAGCCATACTGGGAGGCCAGCGCTTTGCATTGAAAGATGCATGAAAAAAGGCACAAGAAGACTAAAACCAGACAAATCAGATTTCCCTTCATCTCTATGCATCTACTTTTTTAAGCTTGTGAAGCATTTGACTTCCTTGATCTCTGAAAAACTGAGCTCTGTAAGTTAATTCTTGTGTAAAAAATAAATGTGTCATTTATCTACCATTTTTTATGTTGTCATTTCTCATTAAATTGAATGTTCCTATGTTATTTATAGAACTTCAGCTTTAAAAGCTTAACGTGCAGCCTGAACATTTGCCAGATTCACACTACCAGTCTGTCTCAGTGACAGCCAAAAGAGAGAGAAAGACATCTGAAGATAGCCTAATAAAATAAAGTTTGAAAAGGCAGGAAAGGGGGAGTGTATGTGTATTGTCATTCTAGTTAGCATTTAAAAGAAGATCACGGACCTGTCAGCAAATTAGATTGGGAGAGCAAGGAGGAGAAAAACTGATGAAAAATACTATAAATTAAATTTAAGATACCTTTGGAAAATGAATGAACATGAATGGAAGTAGTTTAGCATTGTTTAGGCTGCTCTGAATTACTCATGGTCAATTTAATAAAAGTGGCATATTTTGAAAAGTACTACCCAAAAAGCTGAGTGATCTCTTTCCACAAAACATTTATTAATAGTGTGAAAACACCACTAAAAAAAGCTGTGACATTCTATGAGCATGTCAGTTTTGCAGTGGTGGCTGTAAATGTAAAGAAGCAGTATTCTAAAAATTCAGAATGGCCAACTTTTACTTATTTAGGAAATAGCATAGTCAGTTGATAAACAAAAAAGCTATTCTTATATTTACTACACCCTTCCTGTGGAGATTCTCATTTCACCTTAAGTGTTGCTGTGGGATGTAGCAGAGAAGATAATAACACTTAAAAGCACTCTCCTCACCTTCGTGTTTCCTCGTATTGGGGAATGGTTGCCACCTACTTGTTAAAATGTGAGGTGATAATAGTTACTGCTCGCTGTCTCTCACACCTGTGCTGATGCTGCAGTACCAAGGAAGAAAGTGCAGTAAAAAGATTCTAGTTTTGCTGCAAAACTCAACAGATTGTGAACTCATTCAGAGAGTAAAACTGCTGAGAAAAAATATTGTTGTTTTACTTAGTCATTTTCCAACCACAATCATATCTGAACAGCTCTCTTCTTTTTTGCTGGTTAACAGTTGCTTCATTAAGCAGGTTGAGAAATATTTTCATAGCTTTGTAGTTTTGTAAAAATATGACTTGTGGTAGCTGTTTGCGTCTAATCAAATTCCACCAGTGTGGGCAAGAGAAACCACAAAAAATCCAGTTTCTTTAAAATTTGGGGAAAAAAAGGCTGATGCCTATGATCCTGAATTTCAGTTATATATTAGGAAAAGGAAATCATAATTGTATCAGATGTGATAGTTTCAATTAAAGTAGCAAATGAAGAGACTGATGTTTTATCTGTTTGCCAAGATCTGTCGCCTCTTTACCCAAGGAAAGAAATTACCATAATGAGAGCCTTAGAGGCACTGGAGTAACTATTGTTTATGAGGAATACAATATGGTCAGAATAAACTAGTCCCTTTGATGTATGTATCACTGTGTTTCCTATACAGATGTCATGTGTAGTGGATTAGACCTTTTAAAGATTGTCAGAGCAGTCCTATAACCTCTTAATGTGCCACCTCTTTCAGTTCAATGGGCACGTGTAAGATAGTGCTTGAAATGCACTTGATATAGTTTCTGTAATCAAAAGCCAACTTCATTTGCCTGAAACGTGCTCTGCCATGAGCAACCAAATGGCAGCCCTGCCTAGAGGGAGAGCTCTGAGCTCTCATGGTCACCCACCTTCTCCACTGGCTGACTTCCTACACTGCCCTGCTCCATCTGTCCAGTGTCTGTAGAGCAGATCCCTGATAAATCACAGTTGCTTTGCCCCGTGGTAAGTGTGTGTGTGTGAGATGAAAGAAGAGCATGTCTATCTAAAAAGCACACCCTTTCTCTCCCCCTGCATCAGTTGCTCTAATGAAAGAAATTCTTTCTTCCTTGGAATTGTGTTTGCCTATGTGTACTCTGGCTCCTTTGAATTAGTTTACATTAAGATTTATTCAGATTAGTATGATTCACTACTCGTTTGTTTAGAAAGATACTGTATTATCTTTTTGGACTGGGACCATGTTTTCATTAAATGCAATTACTGTATTACCTAAAGGGACCTTGACCTTTGATTTGGACCTCTTGTCATCGCTATATAAACAATAATAAGCAGCTCTTGTGGATTTGGTGAGATCAGTGCGTTTAGCCCTAGTTACTGGACAGAAGAGGTACTAAACCTATTTGACTGCCCTGTGATAAATTGGTGTTAGCAAAAGGATGTATGTCATCTAAATATTTAGAGTTAGAATTGCAAAGATGTCAGTCAAGTCTACTTATTAGGATGCTTAAGCGAAAAAACCATTCTCAGTAGCACAGATTTTGGAAACTGAGGAGAAGTAAGCTTCTGGGTACCCGATGACTATAAAGACATGGCCTGTCTCTGTAGCTTTGTGTGCTTGCCTACAGTGCACAAATAGAATGCATAACCAAATAGCGGTTACTACTTCTGTAACATCTGTGTTTACTAGGAAGTATTAAAAAAAAAAAATTATCAAGGGGACAGGGAAGCATAGCACTAAATCAAGGCATCTTAATTGCAATTATTTTCTTCAGTGTATGTGCATGCAGGAGTTTTCTTCTGTGTCTTGTTTTGTTGTGGACAGACAATTTCTTAGCTATGTCGTCTGAACTGTTTTGTTCGGACAGTCTAATACTTTCTCTGAAGTAAGCTGTCATGTTTTAAAAGTATTTGGTCTTGCTCTTTTGTAGCCTTGCTAACTTTTTACACAGAATTTTAGCAGTGAAGGTTTGTAATGTTCAGTGTGATTAGACTTGTGCCATTCTTTACATCTTTTTCATTTCTGCATGCGTCATTTTTGAAAACAGAACTTTGTTACTGAAATTATCTTGGCCATCAATGCCTGAATATCTTTAAAAACCCACACTGAAGAGCCCTGGTGCTTTCATGGCCTGAAAACTGAGCTCTGCTTCAGTTGCAACTGAAGCTCAGCTTCAATTGCAACTACTATTAAAAGCTTTAGGAAGCTATGGGCTTCATCAGTAGAATGTGAACTATCTAAATCTCACAAAACAGAGTGTAAGTTTCTGGCAAATTACAGAGAAAGATAAAGGCCATTTCCCAAGATATTTAATAAAACCCAATCTTCAAAATTACTGCCCAATTAAGTGCAAACAAAATAAAAGTTAATATGTCTTCAATTTTAGCTGCCAATAATTTTGACATATTTCAATATTTACGTTGATTTAATATTTTGAAGAGCATAACTGCCATTTGAGGAAACAGAGCATGTTTAGCTTAATATCGCGTGGGTTAAATATTCAGCTTTGTTATTTATGTTTTGCGTTCTTTGACTGTGTCTAATAGAGATGTAGTCAAGGATCTGCCCAAGGATCAAGCACACTTGGGTACTGAATGATGCACCAAGAAATGCTTTTCGCATCATGGATCATTTAGTTCCAGCTATAGTGAAAAGCAAGCTTCTGCTAATGTAGGGTTTCTATGAATTTTTAAAGCAAACAAGAGGTTGTACAGTATTATAATGACTGTGGTAATGTCTCCAGGTGCCAAATTTGGTCATATTCAAATCAATACTTGGTATTACTTCACAAATGATACTTTAATTGTTAAAATATGCTTAGCAATAAACAAGTGAGATTAAAGAGTTGGCACCTCTCTAAACATCTTCACTTCACAGTACCTGTATTATTCAGGCCTTGATACCATGAGTTAATAAACCGTATACTTGCAAAAATAGGGGTTCATATAACCTAATGTTTCATTAAGAAAACTTGCCTTCAGTGGAAGGTTTCATTTTTCAGATTACAAAACATTTTAATGATTTATGTTCATTAAGGATGTTAAGGTACTACTCTTACTTTATGACTGGATGTAAAATTAGCATACCTAATAAAGAGATACCTTTTATTAAGGAAAATGACAGTTCTGAACTTTCTGAAATAATTTTGAGATCTTCCAGTTGATACCAATGAATGCTGTATCAGCACTTTAATATCAGCATCGTGATTTCATAAGATTTCATACTTTGGGAAAAATAGGCAAATGAAAATATGTAATATCCATTTACTTGAAAATCCAGTTCTATGCTTACATACTGAAGGCACCATGATCAATTTAGTTCCAGTTGTTACCTTTTCAATTATATAAATTAAGAATGAGAAAAAGAGAAAAAAATACAAACATTTCATAACAAGTTCTAGTACAGAGTCGTCAGAAGTAAGTGGTGTCAATAGTTCAAGGCTAACCACAACTGATTTGGTAACTTGGCATTACAAGAAACAAAGAAAAGCACAGTTACAATAATGCAGAAGTCAGCTGCTTTTTATTTTTGTAATACCACTGAAATAACCACAAAGGAAATTTAAATAGCTACCTTTAAAAGCTTGTGCCACAAATGAAAAGGAGCACAAGAATTTTAAATTATTGCTTTTTTAAAGTGACCTTAAAGTATTTAGGAGAAAATGTGCAGGATATCATAGAAGATAAAAATAAATAATTTAATCCTTTAAGGATAGATGTTTATCAGGCAGCAGAATATTTCATTTAGTTTGATATCCATGGTACTACATGAGAAACATCATCTTCATGCAACAGTGAGGGGGTTTTATGGTAAACTAATTGAAGAGAGAAACTAAAGTTGATTCATTCAAGAAAGTCCCACTGTATAACTTAAATCTTGAGTACAATTTTGTTTTGTGCAAAAATCGTTTCATTCCTGAAAAGCTTGTTTATTCAGACAAGAAATAATAAATTAAAAAGAAGAGATATAGATCAAGTGGTTGATGGCTAAGAGCAGTCTTCAGCCAAGCTTGAGCAATGGGCCTCTTGCTGCATACTGTTGCATGCTTGGAATTCCCCAGAACTTAGCTGAAGATGAGTCAAAAATTTAAAAAATATGTTTCTTTTTGGCCACGTAGTTTTCTTTTGTTTGTTTGTTTATTCCTGAGCCATTTAAAAATATTTTGGGAAGAAAGAAAGGATACGAGGTAGAACAAATGCTTAACAAATAGACTGAAAGATGCAGAGAAAAAAATAAAAGGAGATGTAAATAAGACACTTTCCAGGTACAGTTTTTAATTACCTTGTTTACCGCAATGAATTATCATTCTATATTAATATAATCAGGAGAAACAGTGAATCAATATATAGAAGCTAATATAAAAATCTCATTTAAAAGTTATATAAAACATAAACAATTTGTTATAAATCAGTGATTTGGGCTTAGGAATGTTAATTTAATTTTACACACTTTTCAGTTGCAAGAGTCTAGAGCCTCACCATTGAAATTTCTATTTCACAGACAAATAAACTGCTATCTTTGTTCTTTAGCTCAGCAGATTTTGTTTGCTGTTGCTGAATCCAGATATGTTTGAGCCTCGTATGATCCAAACAGAATATAATCATTCATATTCATGTATGCAATACCCTGTCGTTAGAAAATAGTAAGCAACTAATTCTGTCCCCCCACTCCCAATACTCTCATGGTACATCACTTTTAGGGCCTGACTTTGAGATCTTCTTATTTCCAGTTTTGTAAATTGATGTATGTAATGTTACAGGACTCCATTAAAATTATTGTCATGTGGACTAAACTCCAGAAAATTTCACCAAATTGAAAACAGGCCCCCAGACTGTTAATGATTAAATGCTTGCAATGTTCCAAATGGACATCACCACTCATGAGCAGTTGGCTTTGATCCCTACTGACATGCATTGAAAGATGATTAAAAATACATATATGCTTCCCTAAGACATTTTGTATTTTCCAAAAGCGGCAGTAATGTCCACACGAGCGTTACGCAGCTCAGTAGATGAGGACATAGGCTGGTTCCCACTGATGGAAGATGCAGGCTTTCTTCACTGTGCTGTGTTTGGCTAGAGAAGGTCCATATTACAGACAAGTTTGAGAAGTTCCCAGCAAGATTCTTTCAGGGTAATAGCTGTCCTCTTAGGGTTTACCTTCCCCTTCCCATACCTGTGTCTTGGCCTCATTCAATGCCTGCAGGTACCCACTTAGCCTAACGTGAGCTAGAACTCCATGTTCTTCTGCCTTCCCAGCCCATCTCTGTTGTGATACAGACTCCTCAGGAACATTCTCGGTATTTGCCTCGTGGTCATAACTCAGTTCAGGACACACAAATAATACTGTTTCTGTTACACTTTAAATCATGGGGTTTTCATTGTTCTTGGAGGATTTGTATGAATAGCAAGTATGGGTTGATTACACTGAGTATCATCTGTTCTCCAGGAAAAATGGAGGTGATAAAAAAAGATAGTAATTTGTTTTGATTGAGATAAATGCATCTAAAAATGTGTGATGGTGGAAATCTGGGGTCTGGTATTTAGATTAACATAGTTTTAATCTGGTTTCTACTATCTGGACTAATTTTTGTAACCTTGTGCTATCATTACCACAAGTTCTTTAGCCCAAGGCAGTGTTTCATTTAAAATTGAAGGAGCAAAGTAAATGAACTAAAGCACTGTAGGTTTTTCTAAACCGTGAAAAAAACAGAAACAAGATATCATAGTCCTCCATGGAGGAAACACAGTGTAACAACAGTCTCATGTAACTAGCTGGAAGGATTTGGGGAGATTTCTGAAGATAATAAGTTTATTCTAAATATTATGATAAAATCCTTGTTGCCTTAGCAAATCCTAAGAAACGGGGTTTATGCAGGTGACCTACTTGGAGTTGGTGGGAATAGACTTACATCTGATGAGTCTCTGCACAGTTTGAGCTGTTACTGGAGCCATGGCTCAGGTGGGAGGAAATAAGTTGTATTTACCTGACATCAGTGCAGTTGGGATGTTACATAAATTTAATTGTTGTCAAATTAGCAATTTGTGTTATAATTGCATTGGATCTAGTACAATTATTCTTAAATTCAGGAATAAGTCATATAGGTAAATAGACTCAATAGTGTATGGTATGATAAAGCCGTATAATATATGTATATAAAATAATGAAATCAGGTCATTAAAAACTAGTAAATAATTGGAGATTCCAAACTCTGATATCTAAGAGCAAGTTCTTAGATAGTTGTATGATCGTTGTAGTTTTGCAAGATGTAAAAAAACAGACTGTTGATAATTTTTAATGAGGAGAACAATACATAATAATACCACCTTGCTCTAGTGTTTTTGTCATTATATGGGATAAAGACCTTTATCTCCGAAACTGATATGCTCTTAGTCAAATTGTTCTCCCACTTGATAGAACTATCAGGGGTGTTTAAAAAATATATAATGTATTCATGCTCAGGAGGACTCCCGTTTTGTTTATTAATTTTTTTCACATAACACATGTAATCCATGGAGTTAATAGTTTAAGTGGATTGGGAATCTGCCCGAGATTTATATGGGTTAAATCTTAGTGATAATCTCATGCCTCATAATGTAGAGACAGAGAAACAAATTTGAATGCAGGATATTATATTTGCTAATCTATGAATAAAAGATAAAGAGGTATTTTCCATATGTTTTTATAACAAAACAGGTTTGTCATTATTTATTCCTTCACTTAACTAGAGTGGGGGTTTTGCTTCAGTTTAATGCTTAATTTTATATAAATTGTTTTATTTTACTGAATCACTGTAGATGGTGAGAATCCCTACTTCAATTTCCAAAGGCTTGAATAAAACATTTGAGTAGCATTTTGAATTTTTTTTTTAACTGTACTGAGCTACATTTCTAAAATTTTACCTTATTATTCATTTGGAAATACAGAACTAAGTTCACTCACATATCTTCTCTAACTCCTAGTTCACTTGTCTAGACCCAGGAATATCATTACCAGATGTGTGCAAATAAAAAAGTGTTTTCTTCTTTTGAAGATAGTTAATAATAATCTATCACCAAATAAACTGGTAGACAGTCAGCATGGAAAGGAGTCTAATTTCATTTTTTGGAAAGGGGAGAGTGAAAAAACTTTGGCAACATGAAACCATCTTTGGGAGTGTTGAAAATAGTTCATGAATAGCCTGAAAATTGGCAGTGTTACATAGAAATGAGGATTTTTTTAATAGGGACAGTTTCATTAGCTTTGCTACTCTGTGTTGGCTTCTGTATACCAGGGAAATTTTAATCCAGCCTTTAAATACCTGTTTCAGATTAGTATACCTCTTTCCAATTTGTATTAGCCTTACATATGGTGTCAAAGTTTTATGAGTCCAAATCCCTAAAAAAACGCCACAAAATGGTACTACTTTTTTCTCTTTAATCAAGAGACTTATGCACATCTTTTAAAATTGTAATTTTCAATGAGAATACTCTGCATTTAATCCAGAGCTAGCTAAAATAAGAATCTGTTTTATTACTTATAGTCATAGAGGAGGGAGAATTGATAACATACTGGAATTAAAACAACAAGATGTGTGTCGTTCAAATTAGCTATATCCTTGAAGACATTTTGGCAAGACATTCTGATTCACCATTTCAATTGTATGTTTAAGTGATTTGGAATATTTTATAAAAAGCCTGCAACTGATTTAAAAACTAGCAGAAGCTTCACTGAGTTGATTGCTGAATGTTATTAAAATCTTTGTTATATTTCCCTGTGTTTATTTTATTCGCATTAACTAACAGAAATTTCAACCTGCATAATGAATATTCACAGACCCCATCCAGAGAAGGTTTTAGATGTGGAAAGAGAGAGATATTTTATTTCACTTTCTCTTTTTAGACTTTATTTTCCACAGTTTATAAATGTGTATTTCACATTATCGGGTCCTGCAAGATCAGAAGTATTACGTGGTTCTGATTGCCTTTATATCTGAAGCTGCATTTTTTTTTTAAATAGCAATGAGGTTGAAGGAAAGGATAATACAGCAAATGATAAGACAGTCCTACAGCCTAGAGAAAACTCAGTAGGATGGAGGGAAGAGACCCAATTATCATCTATAAATACTTTCAGAGTAACTGTGTGGATGAAGGAAGGAATTATTCCCAGTCTGGGAAGATATCAAGACAAAGAATAATGGCCTAAAGCTATTAGAAGCAGTTTTTAACAATGGGCTACAATTGTCAACTGATGCAGACAGTAAATCCCTGCTGAAGTCAAACTGAGGAGCTCTCTGTCAGTGCAATCACTGGAACCAGTTGTTCCCAGTTTGCTGATTCTGTCAGTTTTGCAGAGAAGTCTTAGCTCGCTTATTTGAGAGTGAGGTTTTCCCTGGTTTAAACAGAACAGTCTGGGCGGGTATCTGATGTCTTTCTCCCACACTTTTTCCAGCCCGACGCCTTCCCCGGCATTAGTCCTGGTCGTCTCTGTGGTTTTTCTTAGTCTTCCTGGATTCATTCCTAACTACCAAGCTGCGTCAGTCTGGGCCCAGTTGGATAACTAGCAGCAGTGGAGCCTTCATCAGCGAGGTGGGAACCTCACTCAGGGAAACCATAAAATCATAGAATGGTTGAGGTTGGAAGAGACCTTAACGATCATCTAATTTCAACCCCCCTGCCCCTACTACACCAGGTTGCTCAAAAGTCCCATCCAACCTGGCCTTCAACACTTCCAGGGATGAGGCATCCATAACTTCTCTGGGCAATCTGTTCCAGTGTCTCACTACCCTCAGAGTTAAAGAATTTATTCTTAATATCTAATCTGAGAATGAGAAAATCAGGTCAGAGTGAAGCAAATTAAACTTCACCTCAGATCTACAAGCCATTCATAGTTTTATTATTGCCATTTTTACAAATGAAAGGCCTAGCCAGGGAGAAGCTCACAGGGGACAGCACGCCTAGCCCACACGCCAGGACTGAGCTCAAAAACTGCAGCCACAGGGATGCACTGGACTACCTACCAGGCTGGGCAGCGTTCAGCTAAATAGATGACTGCATGCTGATTAAGGCAAGTTAGAGCACAGCACTGACAGTTTTGGCCCAAAGCAGTAACACACATTCATTTCTGTCTTCACTCCTGTGATACTGTGGATGGCTGGGGCAGGTGGTTTGAGGCATCACCGTGCCTTGCAGAGGTGCCAGGTTAGCCGTGGAGGTGAGCAGGAGTGCTGCTAGAGGAGATGGGAGGATTGAAGGCTGGTATTTGGAGAAGGGGAAGAGGAACGAAGATGTTGGGTATTTGGAGGAGAAAGGGAAAAGCCATTGTGTAAGGATATGTAAGGGGCATGGAGAGCTGATCTGATGCTCACCTGGCTGGTCCCTGCAGTAATCAAATCAGTCAAAACAGAAGAAACTCATTCTCAAATGAAAGGTGCGGTGATATTCTTCCTGTACCACATAGCACTACGGATTCTTGCCGAGAAAGTTGCCACCTGTTGAATTGCCAAGACCTTCTGAAGTGCCTCCATTCTTTCCCTCCTCTTCTGGAATCAGCTGTGTTTACTCAGCCAGATAGGAAAATCACAGCTTTAACAGTTTGGAGTATGTGTTACTTTGCAGAGGTGCAGAAACATAAAGCAAGTTCACACAGGGAGGGGAAACCTGGACAAAAAAGCATGAGGTTTGCAGATGGATTACCAGAACACAAAAAAATTTAGTGGGGTGATGTGCACTGGAGAACTATAGTTATGTGTGTTGTTTTATATTATTTTTTGCTACATAAATACAGTTTAATCAGTAAAATGGCATATGGTGAATAAAGGTAAGAGACAGAGTTAGTCCTGCCATCTGCTGCTCCAGAGATCATTGCCAGCATATTACAACTCCCTTTCTGCAAGACTCTCATACAGCTTCAAATCTCAGGCTTTCAGTTTCTTAAAGAATTATGTTCTGATTTGTAAGCCTGTAGGTTGGTTTTTAATAAAAAAATGGGTTTAAAGATTTATGGAATGATTGGGTGGAAAAGCTACAAGTTGTTTTATTTTATCTTTTTATGATTTTATTAAATCCTTCAATGTATTCAGCTATTTCATCTCATATCAATTTCACCTCTAAAACATTATCCATAGTTTGTATTCCAAAATGTGGAAACACTTGGAGGAACAGAACCACTGTCATCTGTTCAACTTCTCTTCTCGGAAACAAAATGAATAAAGCAAATTACTAAATTTGACCAAAATATCAGAGAAGTTGCTTTCACTTTAAAAGTCACATAGTCATTACAGAGTGTGCTTTTGGTAGAACTAGTTGAATGGATTGTTTGTAAAACCTTTTTGATGCTGCACAGTCCATTTTAAGGCTGTTAGGTGAGGAAAGGAAAAAAATATGAATTTTAAAAATAAGATTGAGGTTTTCAAAGAGCATTCACGTTTTCACATCCTACTAGTCAGGTTAGGTGATTTCAAACATTTTAAATTATTTCCGTTTTAAAGAAAATGTCTTAAGCTTGTCGTCCCTGCTTTACTTGAATTTTCTGCACTCTTGCGGTGTCCTAAACATCACTTGAGCTCTAGTTCTTGTGTTGCTCTTCTTCAGCCTGTGTGCTGTTTATAGGAGGAATATTTTGTTTCGGTAAGACATCTGGAGGACTGTGTAGTTGTTTTTTTCCCTTGGTAAACCACCTATGTTATGGAGGCATATGTATTTCCATTAGTACAAAGAGATATTTTGGTGGTGATCAGGGATTTGAAGCTCATTGTTCTGCTGGCTCTGATTGGCCTGTTCTTCTAGTGGCTCTTATTGTAACAGGATAAGAATTAAATGGCATCTTTTCCAGGACTGAAATAATTCTTTCCTAATTTTAGGGAAGAATAGTGCAGAATAGGCAGAATAGGGCAGAATTACCCACCTATCTATGATGTTAAAGTGAGAATAGAGGTAACCAGCAGTGTTTTCTATATTTTGATACATCAGAGTGATGTGGGATTTTCTGAAAAAGAAAACCTTAACAAAAAGAGGAGGTAATAGTTATTCCAAGGGACACACATCCTGGCTTTACACCAAAGTATGCTTCCCCAAAAGAAAGGATAATCCTCAGTAGCTTCCCTAGAAGATGTGTTTTAAAGCATTTTTCTGTTGCTGTTGTTGAAAAGTTGTTACTTGAGCTTGTGACGGTTTGACACCAGAAAGGGGATGTGGCAGGGCTGACACCCGCTATGTGACAGCGCACCCCTGCAGCTCAGTCCAAACCCAAAACCACAGCCACGGGTGAAGCAGAGCTTGCTGGGTGCCAGATGACAGTTGTCATCTGAGAACGTCTAAAATTAAGACACAGTTTGACATTATTTACCACTTTAGTCATATTTTTACTTTCTGTCACGTAACAGTACCTCAGGACAAAACATAGTCATCTTTAATATTACTGCTAACAGACAATGCTGTGAAAACACAGCATTTTTCCCATATCAGGTAGTTAGAGCCCAGTACAACACCTAGTAAAATAATAGGGGTTTGTTCTCTCCTCCTTTCCTCCCTCCTTCCCTCTCTCCTGCTCCTTAATTTCCTTTTTTTTTTTTTTCCTGCCTTAACTTCAGAGGGTTTTGAATAGCCGCATAAGGAGAAGAAATATGCTTTAAGGAGAGATGCACATAGGTCTCCAGAGCACAATAAGAGCATGAAATGTGTCTCAGAGGCTTAATTAGGTTTGCGATTAATTAATATTTGCAAACCACTTTGAGAATCTGGGTGCAAATTATTATTATTTTCATGATGTCACTGCTGAGACAGATGAACAGGAAGTAGAAACAAAAGGATAATCAGTAGATTCATGAAGAGCTTCCACTGCCGCATTAGGATCATTAACAATTGCCTCTTCCTATGTATCATTTTTATCCAATATTAGTTTTCCCACTCCGGTGAAGGGAGAGGTACAAGAGCTCAAAATTTATGAAGTCTAACCAGCTAATGAGACAGAAAATACAATAAAAAGTGAGAGGTGGAGAAAAAAAGATTTTTTTTTTCAATGATTTTGAATATCAGGTGGGGAACAGGGAAGAGTCATTTGTACAACTAGTATGTAATTTCATAATTTGTTATTATTATTATTTGTTTACACCTAGTAAAATCTCAAGTGCTGTCCCCACACAATTTCCTAATTTTGTGAAACAATTTTCTTTTAATACATATGGGCATAAAGGCTTTAGATAGCCCCCAACTGATTTTCACTGTCTGATAATAATATATTGGACAAAATAGCATTGCTATTTGTGTGGGAGTTAATGCTTTTGAAAACAGCTAATACACTTAACTACAGTGTATTAACAGTGGGCGTTCTGCTTATTTTTATTGCAAGCTTTAGCACTGTGCAATTTTCCTGCAACATGTTAACAATAATCCACTTCATGCTGGCACTTAAGTATTTATTGAGCATTACAGTAAAAAAGTTACGGGAAAAAATGGGTATAAAAAAAACCCAACAAATTACATCTTGGTATGGCGTGGTGTCCATAATGAAAACAGTGATGAGGAAGTTCAGTGCAGTTTTTTTTCAGATTAGTAAAGACTATTCCAAAAAAGCATTACATACATATGGCATGGGGTTTGCACTACCTGTACAAAAGAAAGAGTGCTCCAACTAAGAAATGAAGTCCGCAAATTCACACCAAAAGTGTCATTGCAATCCTTGGTTAGTACTGAGCTGAACATCATGGAGAAAGCTGTAAAAAATCCCGGGAAAGCAGAAGAGACCTAACACTAACACACGGCCCTACACTAACCCACCCACACAGTACGGTGCCTCCCCGGTGTCCCATGGACCAGGTCCACCTGCTTGGCAATACAGAGGATGAAGGATCATGGTGCATATGCCCCTTCCCAGGTCCTCTGAGGGTCATGGCTATACATGGCACCATGAGGAGGGAGAGATCTTCATGGACTACTGAGATTGTAGGTGTCTTTGTGTACTTAAGTATTTGTGCTCACACAAGCCAGTGGGGCTGGTCCCCATATGCTCTGGGATGAAGCTGGCTGCCGGAACCTTCATGCAAAGGGATGATAATGGCCACAGCAACATCTAAAATGGCCTTCTTAAAGAATTGTTTTGAAAAATGTGTTTTTAAGAACCTATTAATCTTACAAGTTCCAGAAAGGAGTGAACCTTTGCAGTTGGAAAAAGCTCTTCATATAGCTTCTGAGTACAAAATTACACGGCTTGGCTGTAATTTTGGAAGTGTGCACACAAAGTAGTGGGAAGCAGTAGCACAAACGGTGTCCTTCGTAAAGAGCCTCCCAATTCCCACAGCAGCCATTCATACTAGCCTACAAAAGAGCCTACAAGAAGGCGGCAGTGCAAATCGGCAAGTCTGCACAAAACCACACGAGCATGGTAAGACAACAGGGAAGCAATGCTTAGAAGGCAAATATCATACAGAATAGCTAAACATGAGGAAGCTTAGGAAGTCTTGTTTCATTTTGAATAATACCACAGAGCCCAGATACATGGGCACAGCGCTCTGCATAAGATCCTGCCACTACCCCTGGATATTCCAGGGGAATGATCCAAATCTCAGGGTAGATCCACCTAAATGAAGGGTGTAGAGTAAGTAGGTTATATTTTAACTGCACATTTGGTAGCACAGTTCTGTAAAGGAGAACATCCTACAGCCATCTGCCATAATTTGAGCTGTCGAAACAACTGAATTCCCTAGGAAAGCCACACTAATTTATCTGTAAACTGGACTGATTATCGGAGTGTTTGTTTATGCGGTTATTCCAGTCATCAGACATTCCTTCTAGTGTCCTTGTTGGATTGTAAAACAGGGCTGTAAAACACCTCTCCATAATCAGCTTCTTCCTTGTCTTCTGCAAGTTTCTTAGACTTTTTTTTTTTTTTTTCTCTTTCAGTAGCTTGGAATTGTCTGTGCAGCATCTTCAGGTATTATTACTGGTCAGGGCTCTGTTGTCATCTTCACACAGTTACCTTAATTTTTACAGGGAGTGCCCAAAGTCTGAATGTCCACCGAGGCTGCTTTATCCTTTTGTGCGGCATAAATAAATTTGGAGCCTTCATATAAAATTTCTTTTGGAAGGTGATTAAGTTACCATGCAATTTTCTCTTTTCATTTGAGTAAAGCAGGAAACCTGGCTTACACTTGTCACTCATTTTTTATGTGACAGAAAAAACTCCCCCCTTGTAATAATAATACAGGGGTTTTGTCTCACAGATCTTTCCTTTATGCTTCACTTAGTTTTATTCAAATGAGGATGCCTCCACAAGTAAGACCCTGATAAATCTCGGTGCCCCCTACTTTCTAGGGTTCCTTGAAAGATTTATAGCAGGTGTTTTCAGTTAAATATCTGCATTGTCCTTCATTAGATTTTGTTTAATGATTTATATGCATCAGTAGTCCCTTTGATACATGACAAAAATTATAAACATCAGAGAACAGAAAAACTAAAAGACTTTTTACCAGTTAAGACGCTCCTAAAGAAAACCTCGTGAAAGATGATCCGTAGAGGGTAACTGCACAAACATGGAGAGCAATCATTATCAAACACAGTATTACATTGCTTCCTTCTGCATTATGTGGGTTCCTTCAGTGTGTTGAATAACTTTTGGAAAAAACAATGCTTTCACTTGAAAATGTAGCAAAATGGCTGTGCTACAGTCCCTGTTCCCCATATGCGCATGTGTGGAGTGATTTATGGAACCTGGAGTCCAGCCTCTCAGTGTATCCCACTTTGAAATGAAGGCCCAATTCTACAGTCCCATGAGCCCATCCTTTAAGACATCTCAGTGTACAATAGCTGTTTAAAATATTCCTTGAACATGTTTGACATATTTAAACATACGTTTCATCTCATCTGCCTTCAAAGAGCACTTAAGTAACACAATACATATAATCAACCTTTTTTTTTTTCTGGATGATTGATTATCATATGCTTTAAGTGCAAGTTTCTTTTAATCTCTTCTTTTTCCTGGTCCAAATTAAGGCTTGCATTTGAAAGGTATGGAAATGTATAGTGTTTATATGGTAATCATCTTTTTGCTGTCACCGTTTCAAGTCACCTTCCAGACAAAAGAAATATTAGCTGCTGAACGATCTGCTGCCTCCATAATTAACACAGGATTGATCACTCTTCCCCTGTTGCCTATATTAAAAGGCTGCGATGCCCAGCCTGGTTATGTCTCACATACACATAACACCCCAATTTCTGTCCTCCCGCCATCCTATTCAGTTTTCCGGGTAACCGGGAACTGTAACACATTCTGAAAACAAACCAGCTTCTCTTTCTGCACCTACTGTGGGTTCTTGAAAGGGCAAACAAATCCTGTTGGCACCCAGTTTGTGTGGCAGACCTGATCCCCAGATTCTGACCATCTTGAAAGAGTAAAAAGAACTACCTTAAGGGACTGCAGAATTAAAACTTGGTCCCAAGTCTGCGTGGGGGATGATGGCTGGGAAATCCAATCCAGGGGTGTTACTAGCTGTAACTGTTAGGGATAGAGAGATCATCTGTATCTTTTTATTAATAATTGTCACAGATCAAGCACTGTGGTTTTTCTTTATGGCTTTTAGAAGAGTTGTAATTTAGTCTTTTATAAAAATGTTATATTGGTGAAGTGTAACTGGGAATTTATGCAAAAATGGTTAGTAATGATTCAATCACAATTCATATTATTCATACTCATGCCATAATTGATGCTGATAAGAAAGCGGAAGCCTTTTGTTCAGTCTCTCAATGGTTAGAACAATGCAATCATGCATTTTATTTTAAACTTTGTAAATTATCTATTTTCTGAATTTGCAAATGATCCATTTCTAAACATAAGCATTCTATGTTGTAATCCCTTGATTTTATTTTAATGTGAACAATGCCATTCACTGGCTCCAAGCATATAACTAAAGATTTTAAATTTTAACAATGAATATATTCTATGTTTAATACTTACAAAGATATTCAATTATATGCAGTTATTTATTAAGTGGAGAACTAATTGAATGTCACCGCTAAGCAGCGTGTCCCTGGAATTTAAATAGAAGTGTGAAGAATCCCAAGAGACTGTTGCATACCAAGGGAGTAAGAGTATGAGAGTAATGGGTAATATAATCTAAAAAGCAATAGACTTGACTTTTGTCCAAAAAAGGACTAGACTACTGTAAACTACCTTTTGCTTCAACTAAGTAAATTGCCTTCATTGCAGTACTGGCACAATTTAGGCAGAAAGGGGCCAGTGACGCCTTCTTCTCTCCCACCCCTAGTTTTCCACTAGTGATAAGGTTGGAACATTCTGCTGGGAAGTGAGGAACGTAGGGTTGGACCGCATCAGGTTGAGGAAGGAATTCAACCAGGGGTCCCCACGTCCTCTGTGTTCTGACCCTACAACAGTATTTTAAGAGTAGGCACCTATCGTGTTTAGGTTGTGAAAGGAGGAAGTGAGGCACCTGAACAAGTTAGAGTGGATTTGGGGCTTTGAAACCCTATCTGACACAGGCACTGCCTTGCAGGCCATAAAAAAGATACCCAGGCTGCAAAAGGAGAAGAATTTGAGGCACACCCTTCCCTTAGTGTTTCTCTTGGCTAGTTTCAACAGCTCCCAGCTCAGCCTTACTGTCTGCTCTGAATTCCTTTCCGAGGCATCCGATTCTCCCACAGGCAGGGACCTCAGGCACCTAACCTAAACAGATCGGTCTGGATGCCAGGCATTCAGGATGAGAAGTAATGACCCTCAGTATTGCCAGACCCAAATCCCTTCGTGGATTTAATGCCAAACACAGGCTAATCTCCTGCTGCTGCAGAAAACATCCCCAGTCGCTCAGTAGTAAACTGGGCACAAGCTGTATGCAGCACTAGGTATGTCATTAAGAAGAAAAACAGGCAAGAAAGGTGTTAGCCCATCTATTAGAAATGGTTATCGTGTTCGTTTGATGATCTTTTAGGCTTTGTAGATGTGTGGTGTTAAAGATGTAAACAAAGTTACAGTAGTCGTGCCTTTAAAAGGATGTGATATATAGATGATTGCAAACGGTGGGCTCTGATTGATGTGAAACAATTTTAGAGAATACAGCTTTCACAAGAGACTTCTTGGGAGAGTAAAAAGAGGGAAGGATGAACTCAGATTGTTGTGTGTCTTGATTCTCCACCGCAGACTTTAACACTGAGCACTGAAGGTGCAGTATTTGTATGAAACGCTTCACTGTCAGGAAAAACAGCAGCAGTTGGAATTGAAATAGCACATGGTTTTACTGCCTGTTTTTATTATTTTTGTTACAACGTAAATTATGGCTGGTTATCACTGATTGTTTTTGCATTATTTACTTTATAAAATGTTATCACTTTAATTAAATCCATACGTGTATTTAAAGCAGTTGGGTCATGTAGTTAATTTACACTGATACAGAGGTCCCTTATGTGTGTGTGTTTTTTTGCTTTGGCAAAGGAAATAACTACACTGCTAGAGGTATCAATAAAGCCTTGTAGTCACACACTCAGTAAGCCTCTGCCAAGTAGAAGTGTCTTGGTATCAAAATAACGCACACATGAGTGAATTCATTGTAAGGGAAGAATTCTCAGGAAGAACCAGGCCAGACTCCCGGCAAACTTTCTCAAAAATACCGAGCTCACATCCCGAGTTCTGAGTACCAGTAACAGACCAAGGGGGGTCCATGTGGTGCAGAAGACGTAGCCAGGTGTCGCAGAGCTACTCACCTCAATATTTCACGTGGTCCCGCTCCCCGCAGGGTTGCCATCAGCCAGGCAGAGCGCACTGGAGCAAAAAGTAAGATCAGCCTTTGGGTTGCTCTCCCTTGTTTTGGTAGCTGCACTGAAATAACCCTGAGCCATTCCCTTCACGTGGGTGTTCCAGCCCAAAATGCTCTTTTACACCTGGCCCTCTACCTGCACTGTTTGGGAAATGTAAATTTTTTGGCACTCAGGGTTTTGGCTCTTTCATAAACCTTTTTTTATATCTCTGTTATTGCTGGGAAAACCAAACATATTTGTCTCTTCCAGCTTAACAGTGTACCTGAGAACCAAATAAATACACAAGCTGAGTCTCCTTAGATTCCTATCTTCAAGTTATTATTGTGTTCAGTGAGTTTGTGGTTTGATATACTGATAGTTAAATGAAAAGATTACTGTCATTACTGGTAATTTACAGCGTCTGTGTTTGATCTGTCAAATGTTCTTTCAAAGATTAAACATGGTCTGTTAGTTGTACAATCACCTCAAACTTTTTAGGCTGCAAATTCAAAAAAGAGGAGCTGTTATTTTCCTTGAAATTCCTCCCAGCCTGTGGTACTGTGAGATGTTACCTTCTACCCTTGTAAAGGTGTTACTCCAAATTCAGATAGCTGGAGGCACTGTAGAAGATAATCTTACAGCTATGCTTTCTGTCTTTTATGAAAAGTAATAATTATCATATTTCTTGGATGTGTGTCTCAATCATCTCTCAGGCTGCATAACGTGAATGGGAGCTCCACAGGCAAAATTAAAAAAAGATTTCATTAGCAGGCCAAGATCTTTAGACATCTCTCTTTGCAGAGAGCTAAATTGGCAGCATGGTGTTTTGTTCACATGGAATAGGACTTCCTTTGAAAATATACTGCGTGCCTAATTCTTTGGTTTTTAACAAAAAGGTTTTTCATCATGCTATAAATTTAACAGCAAATAGTATAGTAAGTAATAAAGGTGCACCAAAGTCTTATTCTGGCTTTTTTTAGTAACACGTTCAAGTATTTACCATGGTAACATTCAAAAAAATTAAAAGAATATTTATTAAAACATTTTTATTTTTACATTAGGAGAATGAATTGCTACCCTCAGAGGTGTTTACAGGCACTACTAGCTGAAACAAAGCTGTTTTAAAAGCTGGGTTTATTGATAGTTTAAATAGCAATATTGGGCTTTGTGGCAGGGCTCGTTTGTTTTTGTGGGTTTTTTTTCAGCTAAGGAAGTTAACCAGGTGGATTAATATATTAAAAATAAGAAAAGTATAGGTAATATGTTAATTCAACCATGTTTACTTCAGCCCTATTCCGATACTCATGATACAGAGAGGTTGCAGGGAGCTCTTTTTTTTAATTTCCCTTAGGTTTCTATGTTTTAGGGCATGGTTTGGTCTTCCAGTTACCCTTAATTCCAGGAAAATTGCTTGTGGTCTGCCAGATTATCAGCCTGATTTATAGAAATGACTGCCTGACAAGAGCCATTCAAAGGCTCCCAAAACCTTCTGGCTGCTGCCGAGCACAGCAGTTAGAGATGCAGAGAGCGGAGGTGGCAAAGCTGAGCCGGCTGCCTGGTTCACCGGCCACCAGCCCGGGGCTACTGGGGTGGGGAGACCGGCTTCCCCGCCACCAACATCATCTGGCCCCAGGTTGTGTTGGGGAGAAAGTCACGAGCACCAGATGAAAACTAATGCCTGTCCTTAAGTTGCCAGGCAGCTGAGATGGTTGTCACAGAGCTGTTGACGCTGGAAGACCATCAATTTAGGGGTCACGGGAACTGCAAGGGAAGTGTGATGTATGGGGGGGCTCGCTGTCTGTCCATACCAGCTTTGGAAACTTTCCCCAAGTCCCTGAGCCACAGGGCGAGTTGCTGTGTGAGGTCTAGGAAGAGCACACATGTTGTGGAGGGAGTCAGCTAATTTCCTTCCAGTTACCGACTGGCCCATGCGACCATTCAGCAACAGCACAAAACATTATCTATTTCATTTCGTGGAAGTGGGCATTCATTAAACTGTTAGAAACAATAAGCTGGCAAACATCTATTAGGTCTTCAGGCACAGACTCTCTGTGCCTTCATGTTTCACTTGAGATAATATTTTTTAAGAACTCTTAAAATAATAAAAATAAAATTAGTGTAGGGACAGTACTTAAGAGCCTCAGCTCACTCAAGAGCACTGATTTATAATGGAATAGGGAGGGATAGGGATGGAAAACATTGTTCAGATTCATGTTTAATCAGACCGAGTGCTTTTAATTAGCTGGAGAAGAAGATTGTGAATATTTCTATTTAAGTAAGTGTTACTGCTCAGAGAAATACTTTCATCATAAGAAAATGATCGGCTCACTTGGCATAAATGAAGAACTCATTATTGGTGTCTTTTAACATATGATGTCTTTTAACATTGCATATTCAAAGTAATAACAGGGAAGATGAGGCACCTGATAACTTTAAGCTTTTTTCTTTCTCTTTCTGTAGTTTTTTCAAGCTTGGGTAATAATTGAAGTATAATTAGAGAACTTTCCTAAGATCTGGATCTATTAAATTGATTTAAGCATGACTACACAGAAGATTCATTTCAGTTGTTGGTGTTTTTAAATCACATGAAGACATTATTCTTACTCTGTTATTTTTAAGCTGCTCATAAAAGGGTATTAGAAATGTAATCAACACAAGAATTGAAGTAGCAATGTGGTATTGACATCATTAAAAATTGAAGTTTTTTTATTATTGAATTATGTTTTGACTTTTAATGAAATTATACTCTGCTTTCTATAACAGTTCTGTTGCAAAATATTTTATAAATCTGCAAATAATATGCAGCTAATATCACTGGAGACCCTTTTTTAAGTTCTCACCAGAGTTTGAGAAATAAAACTTTTATCTAGAACCAAACATTTACTATCAAAACTGAATTTTAGGAATTCAGTTTTAAGGATTTAGGGTAATGCCTTACTCTAATGATGTGCGTATTTGTGTTAAAATGAATATTCTGTCAAAGACACACAGAAGGGAAAAATGTTAGGAGTGCTGTAATTGTAATACTGGGGATTCCTTGTAGGAATATTTGGATTGTTACTTTTAGAATGCTTCCTTATTTCCCTGGACAAATTATTTTCTGTGGACTGAAACAAAATTTTTTTTCTAATTAAATCAGTTTTATGATCACTTTTACTGCATTAATTTGAGTTAAATAAATCTTTTCCTAACATTATTTGGAGACTTAAAATACTGAGTTGTCACATATTTTCTGCTAACTAAAAATGCATATAACCAAAAGGGACATGAGGCCAGCACATGTGATGCTGGGGGTGGTGTCTGGCCATGGCCAGAATCTGTCCCATGGTAAATGCAATGTCACTTACCT
This sequence comes from Limnodromus scolopaceus, assembly GCA_028565335.1. Lineage (NCBI taxonomy): Eukaryota > Metazoa > Chordata > Aves > Charadriiformes > Scolopacidae > Limnodromus > Limnodromus scolopaceus. The sequence continues at coordinate 39,725,195 of JAOXNO010000013.1, forward strand.
CTGTTTTATTCTGGGCCAAATTGTCTTGAATAGCTTTGCATTTCCTATGGATGCACAGACAGTATCTCTGGGAAGTAACCTGTTAGCCTTCTGTCTCTGTGAAGATGCTCTCCCCATCAAAGATATAAAAGGATCCTCTGGCCAGTGGGGATAAGGCTAAGGAAGTGGTTTCATGATGGATTTAAGCCTATTTAAATCCCTGGGGTCACCGAAAGAGGTTGTCCCTCCCTCTGCTTTATCCTTCAGCCATTCATTGCTGCCCCTCTCTGTGTCAGCACAGGGCTTGTCAGTTCAGGGAGCTGCTTCAGCCGAAAAAAAAAACCTTTTTTTTTCCTGTGGTCAGATTAATTTTCAGTCCAGCTGCACAGCTGCCCAAGCACCGATGCCAGCACAAACAAGGGAGCTGGAGCACACAATCACGGACAACGGGGAGGGCAGGACTGCTGCTCGCAGTAGCAGTAAATAAGGTGAAGTTACTCATGAAACTGCAGCCTGTGTGTGAGATGAAGTCTAAATCAAGAATTCAGATTTGTTTTTTCAAATCTTTGAATTTGTGGGTAATCCTGAGTGAGCAGAACTGGGTAAAGTTGCCATTCTTTTCTTTTTTTTTAACTAAAAATATGTTTTCAATAAACTAGGTAGTTTTTCTGGAAAACTATTTATTTTGTTTCCTTTAATGAATTAAGAGCTTTTCTTTTTTTTTTCTGAAAGTGCATTAACTTGATGTTAGGGAAGGATTTCAGTCACTCATTTACTTTATATCTTCATTTTACAACTGGAAATGAGACATAATGAAATTAATTGACTCTTTGGCCTTGTTTGGTGAGGAGCCTGTGACAGTCTGGAATTGAACCCACATCTCTCAGCTTGCAGTCCAGACCGTGTGAATACAGCCAGGGACCCTGAAGCCAGAACACATCCTTTGAACAGATTACCCCCAGCTTTTTCCAGAAACTATCATGTAAACTTTTTTGCAGCAAACTGGCCATGGTTGTCCAGTGCTGTCTGCTACAGCAGAGATAGATCTTCCTCCATTCGCCGATGACCCCGGGAGTTTGTTAGGCACCAGCGCTCCTGGGCTCCAAACATGCTTCCTGCAGTTTGCCTCACTTGGGAGAATTACGGTCTGTATTAGAAAAATTAATTAACGATTTGAGAGGAAATTTCAAACTTAGATGTTACCCACAGTGAGGAGAGCAAAATTAACTCATTTAATGTCAGGCCTTCCATTAATTATATAATTAGCCTCCTGGCACTTGAAAAGAATTTAATATGGATATACATTTTAGGTCCAGAAAATTGTGTGACCTTTTTCTGGGCAAAGTGGGGCTTTATGCCTTTGTTTTTCGTCCTCTCCTTCTGGGTAGCATGTGAGCTGCAAGGTGCAGTTTACTAGAGGCTGGAAGGTCTGTCTGAGAGTACTGCAATTACAAAAGATTAAAGGGAAAATGGAGCAACTGGGGAGATTAAGAGAGTCACTCAGGCAGGACTTGTGTCTGTTCAGCCTAGTGCGAGAAAATAAATAATTCTTTTCTTTACTGCAGCGTCGTCTCCTGTTTCTTTCTTTCTCTCTTTCTTACTCTGGTTTCTCTGAGGATAAAGTAGACTTGAGTTTTTTAAGCCTTTATCTGGGTAATGGCTGTGCAGTGTACAGTGGGAAAAGACTCCCTCCTATGGGCAAAATTATTTCTAAGTAAGTATGTTGGATTGCTGTGGTTGAGAATCGTCCCGTGCATGTGTGACCCATAAGAGGAACGACCTCTTGGGATTACCTTGAACATCATTAATGGAGATACAGTGAACTGGGTAGCACAGGTACACTTTGTTTCTTTAACTGATAGATGCCTGTGTTACATGCATGAAACTGATGTATACAAACCCCCCCCGCATTTACTTGAATAGAACAGATGTACATGGTTGCCCATCTAATACTGGTTGTAGTCATAGAAATTGAGTGGCCACAGTTGAGGTAATGCTGTCCTGAATTACAGCCCTTTAACTCCATTTGAAGACATGGGTTGTAAGGCTCAATACTAGAATTTATTTCACTTTTGCAGTGTAGGAATAGCTTGACATATAGCATCAGGCTATTACGCCTTTTAAACATGAATTGCTCAGGTCTGCAACAAAGCATTTCAGCTTTCTAAGACATTGTAGCAGTGTTTTTTTATCTTAAACTACACCACAGATGGAGTCTGACAGTGTATGAGTATTTCTCTGAAGTGTTACAAAGCTTCTGCAGAACTCAGAACTGACCAGGCGTCCTTCTGGACACACTCTGGAAGGCATTGCTTCACTTACTGGGCTGGAATGAACTCAAAAAAGGTTTCCTGCATTGGGTGCCGCCGGTTCCGGAGTCTGACTTTGAAGGTCAGAATAACACGTATGCATTTGGGTTAGCAATTAGACAGCTATTAAAGTGCTCTCTTGAATCATGACCTAATGGTCTAATTTGGGAAGTTCTGGGCAACCACACCTTGGCCTCAAAGGTATTTATGAGGTCTTCACATAAAAATGTGTAATGTAGTTACTCAAAATCCCAGGTCTCTTAAATGAGAGATCAGTTTGGTAGTTTGAGCCTGAACTTGGTTGTTAATGACAGCTCGTATATTTGTCAACATTCTTAAAGTATATTTTTGGAAATATGAAAAATTTCCTTTTGCTAGTAGCTGTTGGTTTGATGACAGCCAGGAATTCTGTGACATAAAAATGCATCTTCTATCTGTCCTTGAGGTGTGCTCCATTTTCTGGGAGGGAATTTTCTTCACCAGAATTTGCTGTTACCCATGGGGACATAGCAAAGTGTCAAACAACTGTTCCAGTTCAACTAGATTGGACTCACATAATGGTATTAAGTTTTTTACCCGTCGTTTCTGGAGGAGAGTACATCAACATCTTATTTTGCTCTAATGCAGAAACTCATTGAATTACATGATGCTTGGGTTTATTCCTGGAATTTTTAACATGCAAAATTTCTATATTCAAAATCAGTAGGCTATGTACACCATTGAGATAAAATACTTAACAGAAGAGGTTTCAGTCTGAAATCAATTGAAGGTATTGTGGTTCCGTCTGTCTTTTCCTTGCCTTATATTAAACTGCTAGAAGCTTGAAATTGACATTTATTTTCCTACTGTTCTTTTCTTTTGCATTCCAGAAACCCTCCTCCCCTTGCAGCTCCTCTTTCTAAAGGCCTGTAAATTTGCACAGCTTTCCTGTTTACCTCTTCTTTATATCATCTTCAGTTGTGAGAGCCTCTTCTAGGAAGAGGAGTTGAGCTATGCCCCCTCTACTGGCAAGCACGTATGTGCATTCAACTAAACAAAACACAAAACTGTATTTGTGAAGAGCTTAATTTTTATCAAAATCAGCACAAAGTTCTTTCCAGTCTTGTTGAAAGCAGGACTGGGACAAATGATGGGTGTTTTTAATCTCTGAGAGGAAATCTGGTTTCCACAAGATGTTCCAAACTTCATACAGTTTACCAGGAGCCGGTACTGCCAACTTGACGGTACTCAACAGGAATAACATTCAACCTATCGCTGGCATGAGAGGCCTTTTAAGAAAAATTTTGCCACTGTTTTTAATCACCATAATCCTATGCTTCCTATTGCAGCCTGTAACACAAGAGCTGGAGAACTTCTGCATACTCTTTCCCCTTTTTCTTGCCTTTATTCTTCCACCAGATCCAAACAGAAAGTCCTGGGAAGAGCTAACTGGTGCAGTAGTCTCTGAAGCGCAAAGTCTGACTAAGCCTTTCTCCACAGGAATTTGAGTCCACACTTACATAGAACAAGGAAATAAGCTGAATATAAGTGATCAAATAGTATATAATTAAAGGTTTCTCAGGTGTTTAATTTTTTCGTGTGCGCTTCTGTTGTTAGATACATGATAGACAATGTCTGAGGACACAAATCAGTTTGTATCAGCACAGGAAAAAAATGTCAAGCTTTTTCTTGAACTTGTTTTTCAGGCGACGAGTTTCAAATAGTGTGAAGGAAGTTCACAGTTTGATGACTTTTGACAGAGCAATTATCGATAGCATGAATCTGGTAACATTTAGAGTGTATTTCAATGTCAAGCTCTCAGATGTTTTCTTTGATAAACTTCATCAGTTTGAAGGTAAAATCAGAGATCCTAGTTAAACATAATATAATTGGAATGTATCTAACATAATTCTACAAGAGGATAGCGGTTTAAAAGTAGAACGTACTTGGGAAGTCAAGTACTTGGCAGTGTTCCTTTCACAGAGTTAGGACTATGACACATAAATACAAAAATCGTGAAACTGCAAAGTCGGCATTAATCAGCTCTGCATTTCCTGATTTGATAGGGCTTTGTGGATATGTGACAAACTTACTATATTTCAGATGCAAGTTTTCTGTGCTTTAAAGGTCAAATGTTTCAAATACATTGCATTCCTAATCAACATTGCATTTCATTTGCCAGCTGGAAATTTACTTTGATTTCGTATGTTAGAGAAGGGAAACGGGTGTGAGCTGGTTTTTGGCACACTACCATAGTTAGGAACAAGTAAAGTAAGGAAGAAGAATGAACCGAGTCATTTCTTGCACCACAGAAGTATTAAGTAAGGACAAGAAGATTGTATTTGTCAACTCTGCTGTGTATGTGACAAATGCTAAACACATTAAGTCAGCAAATACACACTTTCAGCAAATAGGTAATTCTAGCTGCTGATGCCTGGGTCATGTGTTTGCTTGTCAGCAAGCAGAAACCATTGAAGAGGTAATGTGAAATCTTAAATAAAAACAGGTGCATCGTCTTTTACAGCCTTTTAGGTGGCCAGTCCTGCTCACTCTGGAGGTTGCATTCATGGAGTGGAGCCAATTGGCCACGCTGATATTTATTAAAAGAAAACCATCAGGGTACAGAAAACCAACTTACCTGAGTCTGAGGTTGCATCTGTTCTGAGGAGGTAGTGCGTATAGAAGGTATAAAATAGCTGTGCTGATTTTAGAAACAATACATGGAAGAAGTTCTCCCTCCACAGCCACAGGTCGGACAGGTTTGCCTCACTACCAGTGGATGTGTGTGACGGTCTAACATAGAACAGGAGACAGTATGGTTGTATTTCTCAAATGCCCACTACAAATGGGAGAGGGGCTCCAGAGTTTTAAAGTTTAGAATTAAAATTTTAAAGAAGTTTTCCTTGACATACACATTTTTAAGAAAGTTAGCATAATTTAAAAAATAATAAATTCTATCTAGTCTGAGCATATAATCCATACGTGGATCTTGCCAGTATGCATTCTTAGGTAAGAAGGAATGAATGCAAAATCTCATTTAGCCTCGCGAAGAAACACCTTATTTCCTATTTTCATACCTTCTGCCAGAAGTTATTCTTGATGAATGGGAATGGGAAAATATACTACCAGGACAAATTCAGCTACTCCTTCATGTTTAGAGATGTCGTTCTCTTTAGATACTTCTGTGCTAATGCAGTGCTATATCGCAACTTTTTAGTGGCGGTATCTGGATAGCATATGATTTGGGATGTTGAATTAAACCTTCAGGCTATAAACAAGTTGTCATCTCCTCAAAACTTTTTAATATGATATGGCCAACAATTTTTTAGAAGTCCTGCCTCACTATACTTTGGCTCTGCTCTTGTCATGAGCGGCAGAATAGTGATGATAGTAGCATTCAGCGGTCACCATCTTCAGCTACATCAGGCAATTAGTCCAGGGTCAAAGTGACACCCCTGTGACATACCAGTTTCTTAAATGAGGCTTTTTCCTCTTCACTTTGAGAAACTCCATAGAAATCACCCTCATGGTAGGTGGATTTAGTTATGTGAGGGCCCATAAATGGTGCCAAGAATCTTCTGAGCTGAATAGATCAGTACACAAGCCATTTCTTGCCAATTTATGAGGTCAGAAAAATCCTTTGCTTTCTGCAGATTGACAAAATGCAGACCCGAGGTGTTTGCTGAGATATAAATAAGCAAGTTGACTGACTTTGATCAGCTATGTCTTTTTCCTCATCTTGTAATGAAACATTTTCATTTTCTAACCTTGAATAATGTTTGGAGGTGCAGAGGTTTTACCTGCCACTTTTCATTTCCATCCATTCTGTTGCTTTCTGTGAAGAGAGGAAGCCTTTTATAAGGTTTTCTTTAAGGGGAAAATGTCTTTTGCATTGAAGCTGTGAGAAATTACATTATTCTTGTTTTTCTGGTAGTGTATATGTGTTTGTTTACATCGGCTCACATTCTGACAATATTGGTACTGGTATCCATACAGAGTTTTGTGTAATTATCTTTATTCTGCTATTTAGTTTTTTACTGCTTTGAGATCTTACACAATCCACTTCCGTGATTGAAAAAATTATTTCTGTAGTCTTTTATTTTCCTAATGATCTTACTGAGCCAAGTTTAATCCTTAGGTAAGCTACTACAACTCCACTGAAGTCAGTGAATTGTATCATGACAATGTTTGGCCCATTACTTTAATTTATTATAAGTTTTTTAAATAGGCATGTATTAGAAGCAGGTTTTTTTCATTCTGCTACAAGCAACTCTATTTGGTACTGGTTAACTCCTGAAAGAGCATTTATGTTCTGATAAGAACACACTGGGAAATATAAAGAAAAGTAGGTGTTTATTCTAGTGAAAATGAAATCCTGGAAATGTGTATATCCTCATAGGGTATGATGTATTAGGATTGTCCAGTTTATTTTTTTATATAAAGCAACATGACAGAATCATAGAATCACAGAATGGTTTGGGTTGGAAGGGCATTTTAAAGATCATCTCATCCAACCCTTGGACTAGGAAACATGGGCAGGGACATCTTTCACCAGGCCAGGTTGCTCAAGGCCCCATCCAACCTGACCTTGAACACTTTCAGGGATGGGGCATCCACAATTTCTCTGGGCAGCCTGTTCCAGTGTCTCACCACCCTCACAAGAAAAAATTCTTCCTTGTATCTAATATACATCTACCCTCTTCCAGTTTAAAACTGTTGCCCTTTGTCCTATCACTAGAGGCCCTGGTAAAAAAATGTATCTCCATCTTTCCTTTAGGCCCCCTTTAAGTACGGGAAATATGCTCTAAGGTCTCCCTGGAGCCTTCTCTTCTCGAGGCTGAACAACCCCAACTCTCTCTGCCTTTCCTCATAGGAGAGGTGCTCCAACCCTTCAATTTTTTTTTGTGGCCCTCCTCTGGACAAACTCCAACAGGTCCATGTCTTTCCTGTGCTGAGGGCTCCAGAGGTAGATGCAGTACTCCAGGTGGAGTCTCACCAGAGAGAGTAGAGGGGCAGAATCACCTCCCTCAACCTGCTTGCCACACTTCTTCTGATGCAGTCTAGGATACAGTTGGCCTTATGGACTGCGAGCACACATTGCCAGCTCATGTCCAGTTTTTCATCCACCAGCATCCCCAAGTCCTTCTAAGCAGGGCTGCTCTCAATCCCCTCATCCCCCAGCCTGTATTGATACTGTGGGTTGTCCCAAACCAGGTGCAGGACGTTGCACTTGACCTTGTTGAAATTCATGAGGTTCACACGGGCCCACTTCTCGAGCTTGTCCAGGTCCCTCTGGATGCCATCCCCTCCCCCAGGTGTGTCGACCACACCACTCAGCTTCGTGTCATCTGCAGACTTCCCTGGAGTAGATTAAATTTGTGCAGAACTCCTTCAGCTGTCTCTTTGAAAGACAGCCTCGGTGACACTTTGGCATTGTCAGTCTGTCTAGTCTGCAAGCCTCTGTGTAGCCGACTAAAAACATATGTAATTCCTTCTCTGTTGACTGAACCTCCTGCCCATACCTTTATGCAGAAGAAATGTTGCAAGTGTAAACACAGTTCCTGAACAGTCAGGTATCTTCTACTATTCGAAATAAGTTTTTTCATTAATCTATGTGAAATTACTCTTAATTCATATTTTATATTGCCATCTGTTCTGAAGAAAAGATGTTGATTTTAGGTGTGTGGGTGTTGTATGTTACTTTCTTGCTCTGGTTGCATTCATGTGGTTACAGAAGACAAGTGTGAGCCCTGTGATAATGGATGTATTATTCTAAGCTCTGTTATTAAGAGAATTTATTCTGTGCATCAGTTTTCATATCTCAATACAGGAACAAAAAAATCACAAGAGCTGCAGAATCCTTGTATGAAAGATGTTGTATTATTCATTAAGGGAAAATTGCCAATTAAAGCATATTACAAATGGTTCCACTCTAAATAGTGTTTATTCTACCCATTGACAGAGATTTTGCTCGGCCAGCTTAGAGTAAATAAATTCCTTATAATCAGTGAATCTGACTGAATATGGGCTGAAGTATTCTACTCATTAGAGGTACCACAGTCTGTTTTCTCATTTTCCTCTCCCTGCAGGATATATCACAATGAGGCCAAACCTATTTCTGTAGTTAAAAGAGTCAATTGGGACAGCCAGCCACTAGCAAGACCAAGGTGTTGTGGTGAGGAGATTAGGTCCCTTCAGCTCGAGCTCTACAACCTGTTTCCCACTCTCACGTGGTGCAGCAGATGCAGATGTTCAACTCAGGACACCCCAGTTTTGACCTTCTGCTGAACAGATGAAAACCTGGTTGTAACATTCCCCTGAGCTGATCACAAGCCTTGTATTCTGTGCCTGCTGTGGGTACCAATCTCGTGCTTTACACCTGCAAAAAGCAACAACACCCCCTGAAAATCCAACATGAAACTCTTAGGACTTGTTCTGAAATATTCCATCGTTGGATAATTGAGTTTATTCATTGCCCAACAGAACTAAATAGGCCTTGCTTATTAGTGCCTCCTGGTAGTGTACTGGCTGAAAAATAATGCTATAAAAGAAATGTATTTCAGTTACTGGAATGCAACTTTTCATTTCGCTGTCAAAACCAGCAAGCTGCAGCTTGGAAGTGTGGGTCCTGAAGAGCTTGTGTCCTTAAATAGCTTTATGTGCACAAAACATTGTTGTTCACATCCATATGTATTTTTGGTACTGGGTCCTAGCATTTTGTAAGACCTGAAGATAATTAATGACTCCTCTTTATAGTACTGTGAATATTTTCATTGGCGTCACCTGCTAGAAAGTATTTGCAGCAACATGTTATTAAGTTTTAAATACTGTAGAGTAATGGCTGCAAGCTGTGCTACGTGTGTCTGTGGAGAAATAACTTTATAAACTATAACTTTATAAAATTATTCCTTAACTAATCCCTAACACTCAAGAGTCCAGGTCTTCTCCTTGGCGGTGGTGGAAAGCCCACAGCAAAGGGTTGGGTATTGCTCTTAGCGATACTCTTTTTCCTTCCATGTGCCTGTAAAAGTGATGTTATTGAACGAATGAAAAACATCTTAAGCGTGGGTTGTCAAAGGGTTTGAAAATCTATTTGGCAAGGGAAGGGCTGCCCGCCCCCACTCCCCAGTCAGGAGTTTCTGGTTCTGGGTCAGTCTCTGCTGAGGAGGTCTGACGTGAAGTACTTTAACAAAGCAAAGTCTTTTGTTTAAAATGCTAAAAAAATACTTTTTGATGTATATTTGGATATTCATTTTTGGATGTTTATTTTTGAGCCTCTGCAGTGGCTAGCATAACAGAAAATTCCCTAGAAAAGTCATGTTGATGGGCATGTAAATACATTTTCTGAAATTTGGAAGTAATTATAAACCAGAAAGCAAAAATATTATGGTGAGTTTCAATACAACTGCCTGAACATGGAGTAAGAGTTACAAGGCAACTTCTGCTCGTGATGTGATTATGGGGGTAATAAGTTAAAGTGTCAGTTGAAGCCCCAAACCACTTTCTTTTTATTCGATTCATTAGTAGTGTATTAAACTGAGAAATGTATTTTGGTATTGAAATGTACACTAGGTAGCTATAACAAGTATGCCAATGCCATATGTAATGAATAACTGTAATGTTTTAAAGCTCACAAATGAAAAATACTTGTGGCTATTACAGGGAAACAGAGATGAAAAGGGATGAAAAAAGTATCTGATTTTTTGGACAAGTGATAAGTCAATACACAACTTTTCATTAACATTGCTGGGAAATCCTAACTTCCCTAAATTGATAACCATAAACTGAAATTGTATTTGTGGTAATGCCATCTAACTTGCTCTGCATCTGTCCTGTCATTTTTTGGAAATACTTGAAAGTTCACACATAACATTATTTATACAATAAGAAGTATGAGCTTCTGAATATTAGAATATTTTAGATAAATTCTCCAAAATTTGCAAAGGGAGAAGAAGTTGGGTTTAGAGGCTTTCCTCAATTTGTGAAGTAAAATAAATATATCAGTTTTATAAAGTTAAAACAAGAGCAATAAAGTAAGACAGCAGTGTCAATATAAGAGTAACAGCTATTGATGTTGCTAATACTGCTTCATTTGCAAAAAATAAAATTATTTTTAAACCACTTTTACTTCCCACAGTTTATTCTGGTTTGTTTACCTCAAAAACCTCTGGACAATGGCAGCCAGAATTTGAGAGGCACCCTGTGTGTAATTTCTATTTGTAAATATTACGATTCTGTGTTTAAACGCAATATTTACAGTCACATCTGAGGAGGCAACTGGCTGCTCACATTTGTGAACATCTCTCGTTAACACAATCATGTTTTTGAGGAAGATAAATTTACCTCACTTGTCAGTTTGCCAGGACCTCAGTTTCCTAATTTTCAACAAAAAGGGTATTTCTTTTTGCTGGATTTTTTAGGAGGGATTGGCTGCGGAGCAGGGATGGGCTTCTGAAAGGGGGCGTGATTTTTAGCCATTGTTTCTGTTTGTGTAGTTTCTGCCGTGGTAGTGCAGCAACCCAGAGCACTGGATTGGCATACTGTCACAAGTTTTAAAAAAACAAGCAACTACAATAAATAACAGAAAGTTAACCTTTCAGCCAGGCTGATTATCTTTGAATCAGTTTATTAATTCATTTTCTCATGTCTAGTGCTACTCAGTTTAACATTTTACCTCTGCAGAGAAAATACTTACACAAAAGTGTTCCAAGATTTTTAAATTTTAGTAAGATTTGAGTCCTGAACCCAACAATACTACTTATTAGTGAAAAAATTGCTTGAAAATAAGTGTGAAAATGAAAACGAAAATAGAACTATTCTTTAAATAGAGAATATCGGCTCATGAAGGAACATATGCCAAAAATGTAATAAATCTAGTTTTGTCAAACAAGTTAATAGACGTCCCAAATTACTGCATTCTCTTATTTCACACAGGAACTGACGTTTCAGTTCTGAATGTCAGAGAATTGTTTTAAAATTGTTCTGCACAATCTCAACCCCCTGTAGAAGTGGTAGGAATGGAAGTCAACTGACAAGTTTGGTTCATATTTTTGCATGATGCTGAAATATTGCTGTAATGGAAAAACATTGATCAAAGCTTGGTGGTTGCAGGGACTGGACCACCATCGGCTACTTTTTGATTTTTTTGGTCATCTGAGGATACAGTTTTAGAATATGTATCCTACCATGATAAACAGAAAATAATTTAAAGTAGGTCAACATAAATTTGAATGTATAATTGCACATGCAAAATTTTTTTAACAAGACTCACTAAAAATAGGTTTTAAAATTGCAAACAAAATAACATGCACATTTTATGTGCTTACAAGTAGCTCCTGAGTGCTCTTTTTTGTGCGTTTCAATGTAGTGAAGTCAGTGGCAGTTTCATCGCTGGCATCACTGAACACCAGATCAACTGTTGAGTGCACTGGATTGAGCCTTTGCTTCTCTGCGTTGGGGTTGAATACACCTACTTTGGTAAAGAAACAAGTAAATAACTTTGGTATCTTCAGGAAAAGCTAAGTAATGATGTATCCCATAAGGGAAATAGTGCCCATGTATTAAACACTGCTGAATTGACTACTTCAGTGTGTACATTGTGTCTTGAGGTAGTTCAAGACCAGATGTGACCCCTGTGGTATCTCTGTGACACAAGTGTCTCTTGGCAGGAGTTAAAACCTACAGGAAATGTCTGTGTTCTGACATTTTCCCTGTCATATTTACCACGTTTCGTAGGGACGTTTGTTGGCGTGCCTGAGTGCCTTTGGGTGGTGGTGGGGGTATGCTATCCAGAGCACAGCTCCAGTCCTCCATATGCTATACATTTAGCTTTAAATACAGCATTTATGTATTTCAAGGGAACTGCACTAACTTGATAGTGTTGCCTGGGGGAGAAAGAAATGCTTTCATGGAAAGATTGTCATGGGCCGTCAAGTGATAGCAGCTGAAAGTAGCTGGCCTTATTAAGCAAAGTTCCTGGGGGTGTTTACATGTCTATGTAACTGTAAAATAGCCTTTCTTCAATCCTTTTTTTTTTCCCCTTTCTCTCACTTCTGTGTTTCAAGTAAATATATATATAGTTATATGTGAGCTTCTGTCAAGAAAAAGATTAAGAGCAAGGACTAAAGCCCATTTGTGTTACTCATGTGGTTAGTTCGGTTGCTTTCAGTGTGTCTACTTGAACAAGTAAAATAAAAACAGATTTAATTCCAAATCCTTTTACTAACCAGCAGGGAAGAGTATTCATTGACCATAATAATATCTTAGCTGAGTACTAGATGTCATCTATAAGTGATACACATTTTTTAGTCATTAAGTCACATTAAGCGGTACTAAGTTTTGCCCTCAGCATAAGTAGTTTCTTGCAATTGCATCTGTCTCTTCAGTATGCAGAGAACATGAAAGGAAAATTGTGTTTTACCCTATTATCTAAGAAATTGCAAAGCTATGAAAAACAGATTACTATTAATAAACAAAATTTTCTTCAAAAGGCTATGCGTACAGTTGTGAGGAAACAGCTGCTCTCCCTTCCAGAATATACAATTGGCAACTACATTAATTTTAAAAAAGATTATTTTGAAGGCATCAAAACCAGTAAAAGTGCAGAAACTGTGACAAGAATACATATGCACACTGTTGTGATTCAATATGATCTGACAGAGGAACAATTTTTCCTCTTAATACATAAAGTGGTATATTTAAATCTTTCTCAGGAAGCTAGATTTCTGCTAAATTATCACAAGCAGTACAGGTGAAGCATTGCTGATTTTGATCATATCCAAGTTATTTAAACAGTAATATGGCTTGAAATATCTCCACCATACCTTCCCTCTGCGTTAGGAAAAAAGCAGGACATTTTTCTGTTAAAACTATTACACCAAATACGATGTTTGTGAAGAGTCCCTGACTGAGCCTTACAGTGATTAGTACAGATACATTCCTAATTAACCTGTGAATAACCGGTAAAGGCAGGCAGCTGTCTGGCACATGTTCCCACAGCATTCTCAGTGCCTCCACCTAGAGCTAGAACATGCAACCAAAGAGTATTTCCTCCTCCATCCAGTCAGTGTTACCAGCAAGGCTGCAATCAGCAATGATATTCTTATGACTTGGGACATTTGTCCGCTAAGAAATGGATTTTTAAAAAATCTATTCATTAGATGCAGACCACCAAAGGGCCCCAAGTACAATTTGGACAGAAGCCATCTAGGCTAGCGCTGCACCAGACGCCACAAGATGAACATTTTTGTAGCTCACAGCCATTTGCTCCAGCTGTTTGTTTTGAATACACAAGACTTAAACAACTGTGAATAGGATAATAAAGATAAGCAATAATGCATGATAAAGATAAATAATATAGCTCTGGTGTTCCTAGGTTAAGCTACATGTTATTTTTGCATTGTGAATCTCAGCATGACTAGTGTAGTCTTCTGTGGTTCTCCTTGTGGTGGTAGCTCTGACTCAAAGACTGGTTGTTTGTCGCTTAATGCGCACAACCAGTCATATTACGAGTGAATAAACAAAGATGAGAGAAGGTATCACTGGCAGCTGAAACAGAGAGATGAGCTGGAACTGAAAATGGGAAAGAAAATAACACAAATGTAATTTTTATCATGCAAAAAACATCTGTGTGGGTAAGGATTCCAAGTTGTTGTTTGCCAGGGAAATTATAATGGCAATTTCAACTGTTGTTGATATTATATCTTGATGTAGGGAACATACGCTGTGGTTATTAAAAAAAAAGGTCTTATATATGTGAAGTTTAATTCTTCTCCAACAGAGTTGTTGATTACGACTTGCAGATTAGAATGGTAGTTCTCCCTTACTCCCTGATTCTTCATTAGACAAGGCATCATTTCTAGATTAGATCATGTGTGAGACCTACAGCAGAGGAAGTGTCCCTTGAAACCTTGAGAGGGATTTTACAGAGCTCTGAGTTCCCCATCTGCAGCTCTAAGGTGAAGACTGTTTTCACAGGCAGAGGTACCTGCCCACCGGTTGTTTGCCTTCCCATCCTGAGAACAAAGACTGAGGACTTCTCCTTCCAGACATAGGTTTTCATTATTGCTTTCAAATAATTGCTTTCAGTAAAAGCAAGTGTTCTTTTCTTGAACCAGCTTTGCCAGCATCCTTCCCAGGACCACTTTCCTTCTTTCCATCCTAATGCTTTTGTATAAAGCAAGGGACAAAACGAAGCCATTTATAGGGATGGGTTTTCTAGTCAGAAGTCCTGATCCTGGAAGCACAACGAAGGTTTGTATACTGAGAAAAATGTAGCCTCAGTTGTCCCAAATAAGCTCACATTTACTGAAAAACACATTGGGACAACCCCGTTTGCATAATGAAGTCTGTGGCATAACCAGAGTTTCTAGGACTGTTTTACCAAGTTCACTTTGTAACTCCACGTCTTTGAGAGGATTTCCAGCAACCTCAGAACAGAAAGCTCAGTCCTACATGTGCCCCTTCCTAACCTCAGACTCTCACAAAAGATCCAAGGAGAAAATTATCCTGATAGAAAAATTAGAAATGTCTGTATATTTTGTTTTCTGTTTACCCTGTCATGGATCCAGATAAGTCCCCGACCCCAGAGGAGTATATTAAAAAGTCTTAACAGTATTCCACTGAAGTAGAAGAAGCCACATTGCAGGTCCCAGTCTCACGTAAACAATCCCCAAGAATTCGCCGGGTCCCCATTTATTTCAGCTCGTCAGTCAAGTGGTGTAAATTGCTCCATCCTCATAGACACTGCAAAGAAAATTGCCTATAAATGATGTTTTCTTCTGATAAAGTCAGAATGTGGCCTGCAACGGGGGAGATCAGTCTCAAAAAAAGAGTTGAGACGTTTTAAGGTTTCCTTCACCTTGGACCTATGGCTGGTCTCCATATTTGAAGTAAGAAAATAATTTCAAATGAAGAACAAATGTTGTGAAAATGTGTCTGTTTGCCAGCAATTTCCAAGTGTGTTTTCTTCTGTTTACCAGAGATCTGGAGAAATAAGACAGCCTCTTAACTAAATTGACTAAATAAAAGGAATCTGCTTTTGAAGTATATGGATTTCAGAATCAAATTTCCTTTTTCTGTGCCTGTTGGCTTTATAGGCTTGTTTACTCAGGAGGAAATGACTTGTTTTATAATGTGTTTAACATCATGTTAGTTAATCTATGCCATAATATAGAGCTGTTTCCTTGTGTAAGCAAGCATTTCACGTGTAAGCATGTGTGAATCTCTCACTGCAATGAGGGGAGTCTGTATTCCAGCCTGTTCTTCTGTTTACAGGATGGACAGTGGAGCAGACTTGTTGGTTACGCAGCTGTATTGTATGGTTGAGATCTCTCTCTCTCAGTGTAAATACTAACTTCTATAATTCTTCTTCTCATTGCTTTCCCTCATTAATATTTTGGGAGAGTTTTTCGAGCTGCTTATATAAAGAAACAAAAGTCTCTAAAACATTACAAAAGGAAATCTCAGAATCAGGCCACTTCAGAAAAAAAGCTACAGAATTATTCTTGCAGCAATGAGGTTTCAAAAATTCCAGGTTCCTTTTTAGACAACTGCCTGTAGATGGGATTATTAAAGATGACAGTCTTGAGCAAATCAAACCTCTTTATATGCAGTTGGATAAATCATTTCCAAGTAGGGGAAAGCTACAATGACTAGTGGTTTTACAGAACCAGCTTTCTGAGGAACAGAGAATATACAGGCATTGAAAAATATTACTGCCTTGCTTATAGTATTCATAATAATGAGAATATCTGTGTGTACATATATTAGAAATAATCCTGTATAAATCATTCTCAATTACTGAAATGGCTGACTACTGCAGAATATCTTTAATGTTTCTTGAAGGTAGACACTGTAGAGATATTTTTGGATAAGACTTAAAAAAATTTCTTACATTAAATCATCAGTCTATCATCAGAAAGTGAAGGAGACGTTAGCTGAAGTTCAGCTGCTCCATTCATCGCTAATACATTGCACACATTTATTTTTTTTTTCATCATTTCTGATGAAAAGCAGGGGGTTGAAATAATTTTTTTTGTAAGTGATCAAATCATCATATCAAATGGATTTCAAATCCAAAGCTTTCAGTACGTTGCACCCATTCATGATAAGTCTTTCTACTCTGTTTGAGCTGGTCTGCTTTACCCTCATCTACCTCACTGTCCTGCCTTGCCGCTAAGGTTTCCACAGAAACTGAAAAGTCAATGCTGTTCTAAAGAATGCTTTCTTCCCTACTACACCTCTTAAATCTCCCAGCTGCTCTGGGGTTTCTGTGCTGTCTGCACTCAGTCACCTCACCCTTTTAAATTAGGTTTAGAATTTAAAAATATAGTGCTTGATGGTGCCACCCCACTGTTGTGTATATCAGGTTTTCTGTTTAGAAAGATAGAATGGTAAATTACAGCTGTTGTGGGTAAGGGGGAATGTTGTGATATTAAAAAGTAGTTAAGTTTTGAAAAATAAATGGCGATTCTGAGTAAGAAAAAACTTCAAGGAAAAGCAAATTAGGAGTAACATGGAAATAGTATCACTTGGCAAGTTGAAAGGTTGGAAGTCATATTAGAAGGTCCCAGGACAGTCTATTAATTTTTTGTGGTCTTTTTCATTCCAAATTATTGTGTTTTCCTCTTTTGCTAAAACATGGCTACAAAACATGCTTGATAAAATTTACACTAGAGGCAAATCAGGCTGATAAATATTTTGTCTTATTTAAACTATGCAGTCCATTTCTGGTGGTATAAAAGAGCTGGAACTACAGTTCCAGTACAGTATTACTTTAAAAGAAAGAGAAAGGAAAGATGTGGCAAAAGGGAGTCGAGCCCATACATGTGTAATAGGAGGCAAATGATTGTTTCTGGCCCTAAAGAAGTAGAGCCTTCTGTGAAGGGGTTTATGTAATTTTGTTCAGCTGAACAAAGTGGAGAATACTTAACAAAATTGCCATTTTTAAAATCTCATTGTGAATACTCAGCATGCTGTGATCATACACTGTGTAATGGTGTTTGCAATGAATAAATTGCTGTAGATACTATAATATAAATAACTGTTTTGTGCATTAAGAAGCAGTTCTCTTCATGATGGATTCTATCTCAGGAATGCTCTAAAGACAGGACTTTAGAGAATAAAAGCATTAAAGTACTCTTTGAACAATACCAGTCTGCTAAAGTGCTAGAATACTTTTAATTCTTAGTGGTATTATTTAGAAGTGAATAATAAAATCAGCTAAGTGATATTCACTTTGGTCTTAATCTATTTGTTATTTTTACTGTGGCCAAAACTTACTAATTTTAAACACAACACAGCTTCAGCAAATAATTTTTAATGGCTCCAGTAACAGGAGGGCAGAGAAAGTTAATCACAAGAAAGAAAGGATTTGGCTCATACGGGCTTTTGGTACACTGACCTGGTGTGCTGCGGGTTTGCTGTAAGAAAGTGGAAGAAGCCCCAGAGTTAAGCTGCATAATGCTTTGGGTGATAAATGGACCTCTAGAAACACCTTGCTAAAACTAGAGAAGATTCACAGTGAAAAAATGCTGTACCATACTGAATGCAGTCACTCTCCATAAGCATAAGAAGGACTATCTTGTGTTGTCCTGTAATGTGTTGCTGCTCCTTTGACAGCTCATTGGGATCGGTTTTCCTTGATATTCATCCAATTGCGTTTCCCACAAAAACATTGGTTCCAAAGCATAGATGAAAATGGTAACTGGCTTCAATAAAAAGCGTGTGATAAAAGCAGGATATAACTGCTTTGAAGGAATTGTAGCATGGGTTGGGAGAATGTCTCAATATCCCCCTTCTCTTGCTGCTTGCCTAAAAGTACTTCTTTTTTTTTAAAAAAAGTTTCTTACAGAAAGATGGTCTCAATCAGAAAACTGGAAGAAAGTCTGATCCAAATTTCTCAACTGAATTCTCTCACTGTAATGGAAACTAAGTGGTGTAAGGGATTTGTCTGAAGTTCCCCTTTCTGCCAAAGCCTTTCTGAGTGACAAATAGCCAAGTCACTTCACTCTTGGTTTCCATTATGAACAATTAAGTCTAATGAAAGATACCTACCCAAAAATCATGCTTACCTCATCTAATTATGTTCATATTCTAACATACGTAAGACATAAATTCCCAGTAATATTGCAGGCTGACCAAAAATACTGGATCTAGCATAGACCCAAATTTGAGTGGAAAGCCAAGCTTTTTCATCACATATAGTGTCTAGTTAAAGTAAAATGAACAAGTCTTTAAAAATTCATATATATTGTTAATTTTCTTAGAGTAATTCAGATCTCTTGGGCTTCAAATTTAATGTGGAAAAAATTCTAGCTTTGGTCTAGATAATAACTGGTAAGAACCATGAGCATCTTCCAGAATTTTGGTAGTGGCAATTTTTGCACCATTTAGATGGGGGAATTGAGATGGAGATAAATTTAAAAGTAAACAAACAAAAAACACACAAACAAAAAAAAAATAAGATTTAGGATTTTTCAGCAGATTTTCAGGAAAAAAGAAATTGCAAAAAGGTTATGCGTTCCAAAGATACAAATTTGGGGAGGGTTTATTTCTTGATGAGACTTTAAGTCATCAATATTATAGCCGAACTAAGCACTTATCTCTAATTCTGAGGGGGTTTATTTCTTTAATTGCTCTTTGATTTTACTGCTTGGAGACCAGCCTGCTAATTTTATTCATAGCAGAGGTGTTATTAACTATACAACTGTGCCCATTGCCACAGGCAGTCTCAGTGTTCGCTGCTATCTCTTTGTTTTTGTTTTGTGGAAATGTATTCCTTTGGCTGCTGTGGCAACTGTTTATTACATACATTTATAAAAGTACCTACTGATATCACTGTAGCATCTGGGTAGGCAGCTGTGACTCCCTTCCCTACGCCACTGTTGCTGCAGCACCCGCTCTGCTTGCTCTTCATTTTCTGCATCTCAGAAGAAGGGCAACAGGGAAGGAAAGAAACCAAATGAGTAACTGCTGTACTGTAATAAAATCCCCCTGCATCACTTTCCACCCCCTCCTTCTTTCTGGAGAAAGAAGAAAAATAGCAGGATGTGTAGATGGCTGTTGATGAAAGAAAAAGCAAGGGGATATTGGAGGGTGGGGGGATCTGCATGTACCTGAGGGGTGGGAGAGACACCAACTTCAAGCAGAAAATAGAAAATACAGGTTACACGAAGAAGAATTGTCAGTAACAAGGGAAGAGAAAAGGGTGAAAGCTTGAGAGGTGGAGGATCAGGTGGGCTTCCAGAATGGAGAGGAGAGAGAAGTGGGAGAAGAGTACAAGAAATTCAACAGATGCTGCTGGCACTGTCTGTATCCATTCCGAAGCCAAAGACACACAGCGGTGGCTCAGGGGGCCGTGATGCCAGTGCTTCTCAATGGCACCATTTTTGCATGTTGTTGAACGGGGCTGGGCTGGGTGCGGGGGTGGGTCTGAGTCACCTGGTGATGTTAGCATCAGCATAGCTCCTGCTGCCTTACTTCTTCCCAGATTGAGATTATCCAGCAACCACTGGTTGTCTTGTGGCTGTCCCCAAGCACAGGGACAGCCCCGAGCTGAGGAACAGACCAAAGCAACGCTTTTGGTTAGGACCGGTTTCAATATGGGCACCATGTTCAAAGCAGAGCAGAGGCATGTCTTGGGTTTCTTTTAATGAGGCTTCGTATGAGCTTCTCAAGAGGTGGATCTCACTGTAAGCTGAATCTGCAGTCTTCTGATTTGTCACATCCATCCCCTTCCCTCACCAGCTGTGCTCTTAAATTATTTTTCCAATCTTCCAATATTTTTGTAGCCGCTTTGCCCCCTGGGCAAATGGCTTCCCAGAAGCATTCATGGAGGGCAGCTAGAGGCAGGATCTGCTCCAGCGTAACTGTTAGATGTGCAAGGAATGGGATTGCAAGGAACTGTCTTGTATGTCTTACAAACGGAGATAATTCTGTGGTGATCTTCTCTTCTCAGAGGGAAGTCGCTTAAATAGTGAAGTCAAGGCTCTGTGTAATGAAAGGAAGAGACTTGAGTGCGTCCCTCCTCTTTCTGCTGTAATAATGTTACTGAAGATAGTTGAAAGGGTCTGCGTCCTCCATGGACTGCACCTGGGTGCAGTTCTGGTGTGTGTTTCTGTGTGCTAAGGCAATTCAGATTAAATAATGCAGCGATAAGAATGAACTGCCATAAACAATGCCATGGAAAATGAGTTAATGAGTTCAAAGTTAGTATAATAACCTCTAGCCCTGCTTTATTCTGCCCTGCTATAAAGGATGAGTATAAAAATGCATTTAAACTCACCCAGTCCAGAAGAATTTTTCCATTTCGTTCCGAGTCCTGAGGAGTGGGAAGTCCTCCCAGCCATCTCACTTTCCTGTTTTATTTGGCCTGACCACTTCCCCCACACACCACTAGCGTGTTGGAACTAGAAGGCAATTTAAGTTGCAATTCCTTTTCTTACTTCTTTGTTTTGTGCTACAGTCTTGCCTTTACCTTGTGTTAAAGAGTGCAGTTATGCTTTAAAAGTGGATACCAGGAAGATTCAGAGACCAAGAATGGAAGGGAAGACATTTAACTGGTTCTTATTTTCTGCATCACCAGAAACACGCTATGAGGTTATGTTGCCTCAAGATACAGATGCTTGGGAAGCGTGTGATCCCTCCTCAAGAAATACAATCCTCAAGTTAGATTAGAAAACAATAACATTATTTTGACTAATTTATTCCATATGACTACTTGATAAAGGAGGGAGATACCATTACTTTTTTGACCTTCTGTAATTTTAATTTTTTGAGTTATTCTCTGGAAATTGAGTAAATTTGTATACAAATCACAGCTCTGATAAAACTTAAAATCAACTGTACTTTCCTAACTTCTCCAGACAGCTTTTCGTCTGGTATGTCTCATAGATGCTGTTGTTTTCACACAGGTCCCCTAATACATCATTTTAAATTTAGTATTTTAGCATATTCTAAATACAGGGAAAGCTTAGTGTTTATAATGCATTGTACTGGACCAGCAGTTTTTAGCAGCGCTGCTTCCAAGAGGCTGTCTGCCTAAAACACGGTGAGGGAATAAAAAAGGCTCAGGGCATTAAGCATGTTTAAAGCAAAATGAATTCAGTTATAGTAGCATTTAAAGTATTTTGCTACTAAGTGTAACTGATGTGCATACATTTCACCTGCAAATATGCACGTGGGAAGCGGTGGCAGAAGTGTATAAGGAGAGGCAAAGGAGAGTGGAATACAAAGGAGACCATGTTAGATGTTTTGACTCCTTTGGCCTGAATTTCATACACCCATACTGATGTCATTCTGGGAGAGGAAGAAGGCTGGCTCCTTGTCCACCCAGCTGAGCTCTTCTAGCCAACAAAGCCTCCCCAGCGGGTAAACTGGGCAATGTTCTGTGCAGTGTCTCATTGGCTATAGGGGAGTAATAACAGCAGGGAGCTAGCTCTTGAGGAGCCATTGGTAACGTCGGGTCTCCAGGGCCTTTATGCTCAGCTGCACCTCCTCGGTCCTATGTTACGAATTCCACCTGGGAGAGAATGCTGGAAACTTGGGAGTGCCAGCTCCAGGGTCACACTGTGTGCTTCTCGCTGGGCTCCTCGATGGCCTCAGCCTGCGGGTTTGTTAGGGTTTCAGCACCAGGGCTCAATCTGGGAGGCTGCGCTGCTGGTCTGACAGCAGACCTGTCCTTCTCCTAACCACCTTATCCTCAGAGTTCAGCCACTTCCACCCGGAGCCGCCGCAGCCGTCACTGTTTCTCCTGTAAAGCTGACCCATTTAGCCGTAGGTTAGTGGCAGGCAGCGTGTGTACCCCTGGCCCTGGGTCAGTCGAGTTCAAGGCAGATACAGTCTGCCCTTTGCCGAGCGGGTGCACATCTGAATCCGTCCTTCCAAAGGTAACAGAGCTCCAGGCACGGAGAGGTTTGGTTTCCTTTCTATGAGATCTGTGGTTTGGTTGCCAGTAACATTAATAGAGCTGGAATATAAATCATACTGAATGTAAAACATTTGGGCTTCAGTGTGCCGGGCAGATATCCATGTAGAGAGAAGGGCAATTAAATCCTCTTGCATTACAAACCTTATAGAATAAGGCTCTGGCTGAGGCCTTGCACATATGGGAATTTTCTCTGGTGAAGCCTGATGAGTCTTCCTTCTGGTTGCCAATAGTGTGGATAAATAAATGCCTAACACTTAGGAAGGAAGGAAAACAAAGATAGCACACCTGTCAAACTTTTTGTATTATTAATGTGCAAGTGAAAAAAACGTTACGCTTGTGCACGCTGTTGCCCTTAACACCAGCTGTCGCCTGTGCACGTGGATCGGTATTTTCACATGGGTTGAACAGCCTTGCTGCCAGCAAGCACTCCAACAGGCAACGTCAATAACAGCAGTCTTCCCACACTCCATACAATTCAAGCTATTCTTCGAATTAATAATAATACTTAATAAAGCTTCATCTCTCATTTGCAAAGAAAACCTTCAATTAATGTTAATCAGCATCCTCAGAATGTGATCAGGCTGGGCTTGTAGCTGGACGTGCCGAAACAGTTCAACTGGCAGATGGAGCATTTTCCGACTATTCTAATTAATGACTGCTCATTTCAAATGTTAACGCAATTAAATAAATAGTCAAAACAAATAAAAATAATATACATTATGAAAATGCCACTATCAGAGAGAGTTCTGATCAAAAAAAGTGAGCCTCGCTCAAACCCAGAAAGGGCCCAGCCATCCCCTCCTGGCTAGATGAGGTCTAATAAAGACAGGGCTTGCTTTTGTCCCTTGCTGTTTCCAACCACTTCTCTGGGACCCACATTTATATCACTTCCATTTTAACCTGCTGGCATCAACTGAGTCATTGTTTCTCCAAGTATTAGAACATTTTTCTGCAGAAAATGGAAAAGCATTTCCTTCGCATATTATGGGCTTTTTTTCATGTAGGATTTAGACTGCCCCTGCTTCTTGGCTTTTCTATTTGAACTAATTGCCTGATTTTTTTTTAAGGGTTTTCACTTTCTGTGAACCTTGTATACCATAGCACTGATATAGTCCCACATTCGTTTGGGCTTATAAAGAGTTCAATTAGCCCCTTAATACCTAGTTCAGTCACAATTAAACCTTCCCTGTTGACTCGGGATTGGTCTTTCTAAAGGCAGTGGAGGTGTTTTTAATTATTCATTCTCTGGTTTGTTTCTTACAGCAGTCTCAGCTGTGCTTTATTATTCAAAGGTTAATGCAAACTGAGAACTGGGTAAATTAAATTTGTTTGGCAGCTAGCAACCTGATGTATTATAGACACTGTGAAATATGGATGGCAACACTTCTGCTATTGTGACACTTAAAAAGCCAGATTTTATCTTTAAAACAATGGCTAGTTTTGTGTGGCTGATAGAAAATGAGTGTTCCATAATGTTATAGTCTCTATAACCCATTTTTGTTGAGAAAGCACGTAGTTCAGAAAGCCAAGAAGCATTAACAGCTATTATAGAAAATTGATGTAGGTACCATGACTAATGAAGTAGACTGCGCAGTACTAAGTCACGCAGTTGTATGCAGGGAATCATGCAGTCAGAAGTTTTAATGAAGGGAGCCCAAGGAATTTCAGGTGAAAGAGGGTTTTATTAATTTTCAGTGAACAAAATGAATAGTTGAGCAGTGAACATGACATGATGTTGTATAATAATTGTATGCCTTGGGTACATTGTGAGGCATGGAGCATAGCCAAGAGCTTTCATCTGTTCTACACACAGGGTTATTTCACAAACCCCTGCATGCTGTGGAAATCTTTACTGCAAACACAACACGAATTGTTTCACAAGAAATACTTTAAGACAATACCACATCACTTACTTGAAATCTACCAGCACTGCCTCTGAAAAATATGAATCAGATATCTAGAAGTCACCATCCAAATTGATCCTAATTAAAATTCAGGTCCTGTATCAATGACTGGTATTAGCAGACTGTGAACTGAAAAGAAGTCTTCGTGTTCCTTAAGAGGCCACCCTGAGTACCTTAGGTATTTCTGTGGACAAGCATTATGTTGTATGAAAGGAGGCTGTGTTGGCTTTTGGAAAAGTCATGTCCAAGAAATTTTATTAGTTTTTACTTTGACTTTGTCAGGAATTGACCATGTGGGTGAGCGATTTTTCTCGTTTCACATACAGGATTATGTTTTGTACATTGTAAATATTGTTTCAGGACTATGTTTTTAAATGAGGACTTTGAATTAGCACAATGCAACAGTTTATAATTTTAAGATAGGGTAATGATAGCAGAGAAAAGCAGCCTTCTGGACTAGTGACTGGAGAACTTAGTTTAGTAACTTAGAAAGTGCAGCTGCAAGGTCGTTTGTACCCTGCTCAGTCTTTAGTACAGGCTGTACTGTATAATAATGTGTGTAATTACACTGCTACTGACTGATGATGTAGGTGGATGAGGAGGTAGGTGAAAATAGGCTGGCTTGTGAGGCAAGGCAGTGACAAGACATCTCAGCAAAGTCTCTGTATCCTTGCACTGTAAATACTTCACATCTGCCCACTAAAATATTTGAGAAAAGACAGTTGGAAATTTTTCTGTGCTTATTTGAATAATTTATAATGTGATTTTAATAATTCTTCCTGGCTGAATGTATCACTTCACTGATGGAGCTTAGGACACCAGTTACATGTTTTATCCAGGGCTAACTTAATGAATGTGACACACAACTTTAACTTGTAGTGTTATTGCAAAACCGGCAGTAATACTAGTAGAGTGTAACTGATGCAGTATTTTCTTGATTGTCTGTGGTTATTATGTTTTGGTTTTTTTTTTTTTTTCTATTTTAGTGCTGGACCCAAAGGAGACAACATTTATGAATGGAGGTCAACTATACTGGGGCCTCCAGGGTCTGTATATGAAGGTGGAGTTTTCTTCCTTGACATTACCTTTTCACCGGACTATCCTTTTAAACCACCTAAGGTTAGTAGGAGGATATTAAAAGTCTGATAGGAGTCCTCTCCTTGTGATATTTTTTAATGTGTATGTTGGTGTATTGTTGTAGAATGAACTATAAAACTTTCAAGGCAATAATGAATATTTAAAATTAATATTTTGATGGAAAGAATTTAAATAACTGCCTAAAATTTGCCTGCATATTGCTAGTATAGCTGGATGGATATGGATTTATTTAGCAAATGGTTGCATAATTGCCAGCAGTTATTTGTTTGATTTGGATTTGTTTCTAATATGAAAGCATTTATTTTTGAGTCGAACCCTTTATAAGCAGCTGAAGATACTTAATCTTTCCGCTTGACCCTTATCATTCACCAGGGGTCTGTAGCAGTCTGACAAAAATAGGCACCTTTTGCCCTACCCCATATAAATTACTTTTGCAAATGCAAGATACACTATTGTTCATGAAGTTGTAAGTAACTGCTTTACATCAATTTTCTGGAAGAGTATGGAAATACAACAGCAAAGGCAAGAAACTGGAGTTAGAGATTTACAGAATTTCTTACAGATTCATTTTCTAATGCTGCCAATAATGACAGTAACCACAAACATAGAACTGTACCAGTGACATGAAGATGGCCGGTCAGTACCATGATCGAGCAGGCTCACAATGTCATACAGGAGAAACCTAGTGATTATGAAGACTGGAAAAACAGAAATGGGATGAAATGTGATACTGCAGAGGGTCATCAATAACCAGTTGTTATAATTGCTGAGGGAGGGTGTCAAAATGGGGCTTTATTAGGTGATCACAGGATGATTGCAAATCATCTGTCGAATGCATCTATCAAAAAGGCAAATACACTCCTAAGATGCATCCTCTGGCATCGCCTGTAGAGATAAGGAGTTACCAGTGTCACATACAAGACGCCTGTAAGACCTTATGTGGAAGACTGAATGAAATTCTTAACACACATGTTCACTAACAGGAACATAAACTGGGAAAATTTACCCAACAGGTCTGTTAATAGAATCAAATAAATAGAGGGTCCTGTCTATTATGAAACAAAGTGAAAAGGAGTGAATTGTTCACCTTGACAGTGTGCAGAGTGAGAGTCTGAAACAGCTTCCTGGAAGGAGTTATGGGAGCAAAAATATTTACCTTCTTTTTGACACATTTGTGAAAGGGTTGGTGTGCCTCATTGGTCTATAATTGAAGGGTATTGCATTAAAAGAGAGAGTAGCTGATTCGTGTTTGTTTACCATGAGTACACTATTGAAAAACAACTGTTTATAAACAGAATTTTAATGCCACAGTAATAATGTTTATAGGAATTAACATTGGTATTATCTGGAAAAGTTTTTAAAAAGAATGAGAGATGTGAATTCGAAATACTTGTCATTCTCTAAATTGGACTTTCCCAGCCAGTGACCTAAAGATGGGTCAGTATAGCGGTACTAGCGATGGCCTAACTTTGTTTCCCAAGTTTGGTGTTCCAGTTTAGGGAAGCTTTGAGGTGACTGACAAGCCTTACAGGGGTTGTACACCTTGCTAACAGCACATTTTTGGATTTAGGTAACTGTGATTACACAGTGAAGAAAGAATTTGAAACTTTTTATAACTTCTCCTTCAGTTAGTTAAAGCTTTGGGCACTCTGGGCGTGGGCGATGCCCTGTTATTCCTGCCTCCCTCCCAGCCCAGGCCAGTCCAGACTTCTTACTTGTTATACAAGGTCCATCTTGACAGGCTCCTTTTGTTTGTTTCTTTGCTGGGTTTAGTCTGTTTGTAGTAGTTATAATGCCAGGGTTACATTCAGTCCCCCAGCACATTAAAATTATGTTATTTAGGGGATATTGGCATATACATTAAATGGATTTCTGGAATGTAAAATGGAGCTTGAAGTTCTCTTAGAGATCCAAACCTAATATGTGAAGAACTACTCTGAAAGATAAGTTGGAAGGATATCTTTTGTCATTCTCTCTGTTGAATCTGTTGAGTCTCGAAGCGATATATGCAATAGACATTCTTTTTAAATGGGAGGAGAAGGTCCAGTTTGCTGTTTCAGCACAAGGTAAAGGCTTTTTCAGTCCACACTCAGTTGTGTTTGGCGACTGTATAATTTTGAGACATCAGTAATGCAGCTATGCATTGCTTATTAATGAAATATCAAGCAAAGAGGTGGTTCTTGTCCTGCTTTGTAGTAGATTTTTCTATCATCTGCCTTTATCTTGATGCCAATTGTCATTGCAAGAAGTGTGTGCATATAAATCATATGAAAATGTACTGCAGGATAAAGGATGAAAGAGTCGATGATGGCATATTGTATTACTAAAAGGCCAGTATTTATGATGAGGAAAATTTTTATCTGTAAGAAAGTAATGAGTACATGTGCACAGTGTCAAATATAACTAATATGTCACTAGCATATTTTGTACATATGGATTCTTATTCCACTCACTTCAGCCACTAGTGTAAATGACCCCTATTTTCAGTCCTGCTGTAGGATCTCTCAAACTGTTGCTATTTCTTACACCTATTTTCCAGACCCTGTGAAACTAATTCATAGATTAAATAGTTTGAGAAATCACTTGAATAAAGCAGTGTGGGAAAAAAACTGCTTGTCATAAGGTAGTTGCTGCCAGTCAGTATTGTTGGGAAATGATGGTTAAATATGTTCTCCACATGCCTATTTCTAGCAAAAGAAAGGTAGTGAGTACATGGAATGTAACATACGGCCTCACAGGATGGTGCTATCTGCAGCACTGGGTGTTGGCATCTCTTCTATTTCACCACAAGATTTGTGATATTTGGTGCTGTTCTTAAAATCATGGGCCGTAGGGTTATGGGAATAGATCATCTTAGATTTTTTTACTAAGTATAGCCTCACTCCTTATGGCTCTATCATCTTAAAAAATCTAAAGTACAAGACCGTGGAATGTACTGAGAAAGACATAAAATGTATTCCTGAGTGTTGGCAAGATTATCTTCCTGTAAGAAAGCAGCAGAAAGGGACTAATTCACATTTCTCACTATGATTGAATTCATACATTCCTCCTGAGATTTCTGTGGGCCATTTTCATCCCTCTTTTACTAGGAAGTAAGGAAACATTTAAATGAGTACTGTCAAAATTGATCTTCCAAAAATGTGACCACAAAAGACCTGGGAAGAAACAGAAACTGTATTTCCCAGATGCAATTACTTGACCCAGCCTGGAGTTCCAAAGCCAAATGCCCATGTCACATAATATAGTTACTGTTAAAGAGCCTAATCCAAAGAGTATTAAAATCTGCAGAAAGATTTCCACAATCCCTTTTCCTTATCTGTTCTCAGAGGTTCTGCACTCCATTATGCACATGGATGTTGTGCATGGATGTTGGGAAGGGTAAAATAATTTTTAAAATAAGAAAAATATATTGCAAGTGGATTCTAGATAAATGTATTTTATTACTGTTGTTGTTATTATTAATATGCATTTGTGATATAACTACTGTTTGGTTTGTATTACACAAAGTTCTCAGTATTTTCTGAAGGATCCAGGTTCCTTCTATAAACACTGTTGATGCCTATTCTGATCATTTGGCAACCTGCTGCATATTGGAAAATATTAATTAAAGCAAAATTAAACATCTGAGAGCACGTGCACTTGAAGAAAAGATGTTTGGTCTATATTTTGAGGTTCTTTAGAAAATATATGAAGTAATTTTCATTTGTTCTTCTAGTTCACCTGCTTTCCCACCTTATCTTTATCACGTAAAAGAAACTGAATCCATCAGTCATTCAGATTTTGTTTGAACAAAGTGTCTATCCAGAACTTTCATTTTTATGTATTTCTTCAGTTTTTACACCTTTGTAGCCTTCAACATCACATCCTTTTAAGATTTAAAGTTTTGTCTCTATTCTTTACATCTTCTAATTATATTGTGGGGTCCAGTTCTTGTTCCTAGTTTTGTATAGCCAAGCATGACTGCCATCAGGTTTCCCTTGCAGTCTGCACCAACCAATCTTTGCCCTAAAGGTCCATAATTCCTTTTGGTCAGTCCTTACCTGTTAGTGTCTCTCTAAAGTTAAGTCATAAGCATAATATCAAATTTAGTTATTCTTCACCAAAATAGAATATACCATGTGGTAAGTAAGGGTATAATTTGCTATCATGATATTCATTTTTTTCCCCTTTGAAGTCAGTCTATTTCAGTCTTTCAGCTTTGTCTCATGTCTTGAAACTGGACTCCAGATTTCGCAAGCTGGAGGTCACTCACCCTTTCAGCTTTGCTTTCCTTTTAAATCAGTGGCATTTTGTTTTACTCAAACTGCAGCACACTCATGCAGAAGAGAGAGCTGTTCTTCCCCAAAAAGTTTGTCTGTCTGTGACTGAGGCTACCTGAATAGGAGTGAGGGAGGGCCATCCCAGCCTAACTCCTATTTATCTCTACAACCAGAGAACACGATTTTTAGAACAGCTCATCTGAGAACTGACAAATTAGCTCTGGCTTTCTGGGAGGCTCTAATCAATTAAAAATATTTCCTCTCCTCCACTGTGAGGAAGCTTCTGTAGCACTGCGGAAATTAGCTGAGCACCCAGTTGGCTGAGTCAGCAGGAAAGCAGGCAGCCCGCAGAATCGCCGTTCTCTTTTCAGCTGCATCCCAAGTATCACGTTGGTTTTATGGAATGCAAGGCAGGAGGCAGGTATGGAACAGACAAAGTGAGGCAGAGATGTGGACATGATCTCACCTTCTGCTAAAGAGCAGGTGCTGCTGAGGTTTCAATGTTGGTCACAAGGTGAGGTTTCATTTCAGCCCCAAAATACAGCATCTCTCTTGTAGTGGAGTGGGCTGAAGACTGAAGAAAGCTGTGCCCTGTTCAGAGCAGCCACTTAAAGAAATGAATAAAAATACTTAGATGGCCTGCCAAGGAAATAACCTTACATTTCTCCAGTGCCTTAATGACCCCTCAACCTTTTTAGAAATACCTTTGAGATTTCTTTTTCCTGCTAACTATCTTCCTTTCATCCTTAATGGATTCAGACAGTTCGCCCCTTGGCTTTAACAAAGGAAAGCGCTCTCTCTTGCTCTGTCTCTTTCTTTGGTATATTGAATGAGATATATAGCTATGCATGGATGGGGGGGGGAGTATCTGTGGGTGTATGTCTGTATAGATATATATGTATATACGTATCTGTATATGAATAGGCTTTATCATATCTTTCTCTCAGCCTGATCTGAGAGAAAGAATTTCAGCTAAATTACTGTCCTTGGCCCACATAAGAAATCAGTGAATTCTCCAAGTATGCAAACTTTTGATCTGAGATCCTTTAAAGTTTAGCCATTACAACAAATTAACATTTCATGATTATATACACTATAGTTATTGAAGGAAGGGCAGTAATTTCATTATCCTGTATGCTGTCCCTCCAGACCAGGAAGCCTTGACAAATCAGGAAGCCGTACCAGGGTCTTTCATACAGGTGTTTGTAGAAAAATGAACACTCTTCAAGAGAACTCTCCCCTCAGGAATTGTCACTGCGGTGGTGTCTGCATTTTCATCAAGAATAATCTTTATTAATAACTTCTACTCTCATATTTGACTGCATTCAGTCTATTACAGTGTCAATTCAATTTAACTGTAGCTGATACAATATGGATATATCTATCATTATCCTAGTACTCTGCTAGCTTTATTTTTGAATTTGAGTGATTTATAAAATCTCTTAATCCCAACTCTACAATTAATCTTGCTAGGGACTTTAATCTCAGCTGACTGAAAAATGGTTCACAGGACTTGAAAGCTGCAATATGCTAAATCACCTCTAAATCAAAATTAAAATAACAGAAAACTCCATTTCCTCCTTGTAAATCTCATATGTCTATCGACTGAAAAATTGTTCTCAGCATTTGAAAGCTTAGCTGTTTTAAATCAACTGCTCTGCTGCAAGGAGGGTCTTTTTCCTTTGTAAATATAATGCACTCTGTCTACAGAATCTGGTCTTAATGGCAATATTAAGCATCTTTTCAATTTTTTAATGCAATTGTCATATAGCACTAATCTCTATGCGCTAAATAGCATCAGGTAGAATCCTTCTGTGGCACAAACTTGCTACCTATTTCATAAATTCAGTTTCATGTACGAGGGGCAGTTCTTTTTGTTCTTGGCTTTTACTCTACTTTTTCATACTTATTTTATATGTGGTTGGCTATTAAGGACACTTTTATCTGCAGTGTAATATAAAAACAGTGTTTGCAGGAGCAGATGAGAAAAAATGAGCATTCCTTGGTATTGCTAATCTCAATTTTTTAAATTAACCTTACAGGGCAGACCCACACTTCAACTTGCGTATGTCACTATTAACACAATTTACATTTGAAGCTCTCAAACTCAAAACAACCTTAAGTACAGCCTGTTTGATGATGGCTGTTTTCCATCTCTGCAACCGTGTAGGCAGGGCTTCAATCTATCTGCTTTCCTGCCCCCTGATGTTGCCATCCTATGACCAGCTTTCAAGTGTGATAGTCTCCTGTCACTGTTAACTCTTACGTTCATTTGCCTTGTCATACTCCTCTCATAGCCTCTGCCACATCGCATTAGCTCTCAATGGCATGCTGCGCAGCTCACAGGTTTTCTCAGCAGCCTCCTGCCCTCCCCATCTTCCTCCTCCTGATGGTCTGGTGGTCCCTCGCCTGGCTCATTCCCACACCACTGCCTCCCCCAGCCCCTTTGCTGTGCCTCTGCACTCCCTCGTTCTTTGCCCATCCTTGCTATTTACATCTTCTTGCTGAGAGCAGCCCATGCATGGATCCTTCACCCATGACAATAAATGGAGTTGACAGGCTTTCCCAGCGAGTGAAGGCTTCGGGTGGCTGCAGGCAGAAATCAGATGCACGGGAGTCTTTGAGAGGGAGAAATGGACAACCTACCACCAGCAGACCATTGTCAGAGCTCACAGTATCAGCCTGCTCTTCTGGAGTGGCTGTTCCCAGGATCTCGAACTGCAGCATGCGGTTCCCACGCTTGCACCACCTGCAGTCAACTCCGTTCCTTATTGGTCACGTATCTTCAGGTAAGGCTGAACCTATAGGGCAGACAGCAGAGGTACAGGGCTCAGGACAGATCGAATCCGGACAGCTCCTTAAGAAACTTTACTGTCTCTCAAAATGACAGAGTCACAGAGATGTAAAGTGGAGGACAGAGATGCAAATAGAAATATGTCAGGCTGAGGAAAGGATCAATGACTACATTTTATTGCAAATAAATGCAAAAGTCAGTTTTGATAGGGCAATACCATGTAAATCTCTGAGATTTCCTTTTAATTCAGTTATCAGATAATTCTTCTAATAATTGCCAAACTGAATTGCCATTTCTTCTAATAAATAACCTTCTTTTTCAATCTGTTTTTAATATACTAATTCGTATCAGTAGTTTGTATTGATTTATTTAGTCTTGATGAAAATGTCCCTATCCCACTAAACTCTTCCTGTTTTCCATCCCCAAAACTTGGGTGGTTCATAATTTCTTTGTTTCCTATAAGTACCCAATACATGAAGCTCCTCAACAGGGCCTGTAGAGGCATCTTACGGGGAATATCTTCTGCCTCACAGCAGCAGTACAAGCGTACTGCTTGCCAAATACATTTTCAAAAGAGGACTTGTGATGTCTATTGGATGTTTCAGAAACTACCTAATATTGACATATTACACACGTTTCCCTATTGCATAAAACCCACATGTGATCTAAAGATATATCATATGTCAGTGTTCTTTCTTGTCCTCTTTTACACAAACACACATATATACACATGTGAGAAAAAGAATTTTATGTACATGATCACTATAGAATAAGAGCAGATGAACCAACTAGGACAGAAAAGAAATGATGAACCACCATTTTAAGGTCAATCTGCCTAGAACTTCTTGTGTAGGGAGCACCTAAATAGTAGAATCATAGAATGGTTTAGGTTGGAACGGACCCTAAAGATCATCTAGCTCCAACCTCCCCACCATGGGCAGGGACACCTCCCACTAGACCAGGTTACTCAAAGCCCCATCCAGCCTGGCCTTGAACACCTCCAGGGATGAGGCAGCCACAACTTCTCTGGGCAACCTGTTCCAGTGTCTCACCACCCTCAATGTGAAGAATTTCTTCCTAATATCTCATCTAAAATCTACACTCTTTCAGTTGAAAACCATTACTCCTCATCTGGTCACTATACTCCCTGATGAAGAGTCCCTCCCCATCTCTCCTGTAGGCCCCCTTCAGGTACTGGAAGGCCATTATAAGGTCTCCCTGGGGCCTTCTCTTCTCCAGGCTGAACAACCTCAACTCTCTCAGCCTGTCCCCGTAGGAGAGGTACTCCAGCCCTCTGGCCACCTTCGTGGGCCTCCTCTGGACTCACTCCAACAGTCTGTTAAAGCTGGGCTAGTAAAAAAAGCCCAGGTTTCTTAGAATAAAATTTCAGGCCTTGAAGTGCCTGGCGCAGCCTGTGCCCAGGGCCCTGTG
This sequence comes from Limnodromus scolopaceus, assembly GCA_028565335.1. NCBI lineage: Eukaryota > Metazoa > Chordata > Aves > Charadriiformes > Scolopacidae > Limnodromus > Limnodromus scolopaceus. Next base: position 39,758,878 of record JAOXNO010000013.1, read on the forward strand.
CCAGCCACAGCAGCCTCTGCCTCCATCCCCTGGGCACATCCGCGGGCTCCCTCCTCACAGAAGCCTAGCAGAATTAGGAAGAATAGTGAAACGCCAGCTACTTCCCGTCACATGGTGATAAACGATTTTTTTCATGTAGAGTAAAAATGTTGCTGTGTGCCAGGGTAGCTTACATTTAGGTGAGAAGAGCTGGATTGCATTAAAGCAAATGTGAAGGAGCACTTTGGGGAACTCAGAGAGGTGTGTAGGACAATACAGCCTGCATGCTTTAAGCTACAAAAGGGAGGATTTATTTTATAAAAGATAAATGGCCAGTAAATCTTAAAAAAATTTACTCTCTATGGAAGGATTTTATTGCTGACTTTCCATGTGGAATTACTAATCATAAGAAAGATTACGCTGATTAAACAAAAATCATTTTATGAATGCTTGTATTGACTTTGTCAGAGAAAGCTTTGGTGCTTTGCATCTTACAATATTGTTTCTATTGTGAATGTCCCTAACCAGAACAGTAATCTGTTTCCGTTGTTCTCCTGCCCTTCCTTTATTTTCAGAAAATTTTGTACAGTTCAGGATGATTTTTTATTTGCCCTCTCAGGTACATCACAGAGTATCAAGGTTCCTTTTTCTGCTATTAGGTCTTGTGCGAAATGAGTACATTTATATAATATAGATGTTTAGTATTGCTGTGCTTAGTTAATAATTTTTTTTCCCTGCAACAGTCTGTTAATGAGACAGTGTGAGCAGTTACTCAGCTTCATAATTACCATGAATATAATGAATAATTACTCATATTGCATACTGTTTCATTTTCAGTAATATTAAAGGTTAACTCATGTGGATGCTATTATATCCCTTTTAAATTGTTATCACTTTTAGGTAGCTATGTCTCGCATGGAGCATTTTGCCAGAGAAACCCAGAGTAGTTTGCATATCAGGCTTTTCTGTAGGTCAAGCAAAAGTAATTACAATTTATTATTTCCTGCTAATGCAGATGACGTATATTTCCTTTTGATGAAGTAAAATTAGGTGTGAGCAAGTTTTTTAAGAACTGGCTGAAGTTCATTTTTTGGCATATATTTAAATTGTGCTCTTTAATAGTGAGCATCATGTGGTCAGTCATTTATTATGCACTTGCTGTGATAATCCATTAAGTATCTCAAAAATTGTTCATGTGCATGCTACAAATCCATAGTTACAAACCAGAGATGGATCACCCTATCTTAGAAAGGCAGCCTCAGTACTGGATATGGATAAAATGAAGTGCCCTCTGTAAGAAATTTAAGGATGCTAATTAGTGTGAAGGCTGTGGCATGAACTTTGTGTCACTCAGGACTGCAGGTATTTTTCGTTTAGGTTGTTTGATAGTATTTTTCTAATATGACTAAAGAGTATAGACCTGATCTTGTTTTTATTATTCTCTCTATTCGAGCAGACAAATCTATTGCTCATAAAGTCTGACAAACTGAGATGGGAACTACTTACTCCCTCCTGAGCTCCATGAACATCATCATAAAGGGCATCGTATTTTTTAATATATATATAACCTTTTCTGTATGCAGTACAACTTCTTCCACTTCAGGTAGTGCCACCACAGTTTTATTAAAACAGAACTCCAGGGGAATATTTGAGGAAGACAGAAGTTTCATCTCAGGCAGGCATGCAGAATTGCACCCTTGTAAGAAATGAATGAGCTTGAAAGGAACTTTCCAAAACTGCCGGAATGAGAGCCCTGAGATCTCAGCCCTGCTTCCAGTGTTGGCTGAGCAAAAGGGGCTTGGTTTATTTATTTTCCTATTGACCCTGGGAATCTTTCACCTCTCCCTGCACAGTCACCAGGCTTCAGTGGGAGGAATAGGGAACGGGAGGTGAGGGTTTGAACACAAACAGGCTGAAGAAAACAATTCCTGAGTGCACGCTGTAACCCCTCGTGTGCTAATATGCAAAAGTGGAGAATCACTTCTTCCTCCTGATAAGTTTTTGAAGATAATTACAACTGAATTCAGTGGAGTCTAAAAGCATATGAGATGTGTTTGTGGGACCAGCCCTTTCAGAGCTGTGGTGCCTTTACATGCCCATCTCTTGAATCTCACAGCAAAGGGTAAACAAGTCACACCCGTAGATGCTAATGTCACAGTGGCTGCTTGGGTTTAGACCTAACAGAGGAACATTTGGTGCAAAAAAGAGCTAAAGAGTCGTTTTAGGACTCCATCATTCTGGAAACTTGGTGTTCAAAATCACTCTGAGAACCAGTTGCCTCCAATCACTCAACCCAGGTTTTTTAAACAGTCTTTTCAGTCCTAAAAGTTACTCAATGAGCAGCCAGCCATAGCTTTCCATGTACTTCTTTTCTCTCTGATAATTTTTTCTCCTCCTTTTGAATAAATAACCTCATTTTCTTCTTAGAGAGTATATAAAGCATTTTTTTATTTGTTTAATTCTGTTTTACAGTATTCAGAAGGGTTTGGCATTCAGCAGTAGATAAACAGAAGAGTTTATTATTGTTTACTTCCAAAACTGATTGAATATAAATTCCTTATCATTACCTTTCAAAAGCTTGTTTATAGTACTCTTACATTTTTCAGAAGATAGTCCCATTTTTCACTATTTCCTGTTACTTGCATTTTTCTGACCTGCACTTTTATTCAACAAAAATGAGATACCCTCTTAAAACTGCAGAATCAAAGAGAGTAAACCCATAGAGGACACTTATCATTCTAAAAAAGATAAATTACGCCTACCATTCTATTGTCTGAGGATAACTTCTATACAGCCACACACTCCCTTGAGCCCCTGCATGGGATTGTTTAGGTGTTTTCATTAGGGGATAAATAGAATTAGAGTGCACTGTTTATAGGGACCATTTAAGTGGCATCAAGGGTAAAAATATGACCATAATAAAGAAAATGTAGTTCCCCTGGAATGGTATTCACACTTGGTTTCTCTCTACACATATAATAGGAATGAGCCTGCATATCTTTAAAATAGGAGTATGGTAAACACAACATTCAGAAAGTTACATGTCAGCATTTCCCACATTAGCTCCAATTTGAGGCAATACCTGGATAAGGAGAGCAATATGTCATCCCAGTTGTTCTCTATGCTGTTCTGGGAGAAGAGCACCGTTACCTGCCACCATCAGTCCACAACTCCCAGCGTAATAAGGCTGTCATTAATACAGCTTCTTTTGAAATTCCAAAAACTGATTTATTTATTTTTTTTCATTAAAATGTCTCTGTGTACTTAGGCAGGCATTTTAAAGTGCACTGGCATGTTTGGCGAGTCAGTGACATATTTGTCAATGATAAGCAGCATGCCTTATCCTGTGAGTGGGCGCCTTCCTCAGTGACACGGGTATAAGATGTGCTCATAGTGAAAAAATGCTACATTTCAGGTCTAAGTATTTGCTAGAAGTAGCCTTCCAACTACAAATGGGTGTAGTCCCAAATGCATTTGTCCACCAGATATCCTAAGATGGCAATGGAGTGTTGAACAGTTTATAAAAGACGTGAACTACCTCCATTCATCCCAGTGGCTCTCTAATCCTACCAGATTCCCCGAGTCCCTGCTTCAAAAGCAACTGAGGCAGGTGAACATGTGGCAATGTGTCTGTCTTCTGAGCTGATGGCAAAACAGTTACATATTAAAATATGGGCTCAAATTGGTGGCCTTCTCTTAAGCAGTTCTCAGACAAGCTCAGACTCACCTGTCTATAAATAATTTAAAGGGTATAATTTAATCTGTGCGATGGATTCAGTGTGTTTCCCCTGCATTTGGTACCACGGGTATCTCATTACTCGGTCTAGTCAGGTATCAGTCCTCAAATTTTTCATCACAGCGTATAGAAAACCACCTTTGTTCAGGAAAAATAATTACACAAAAACTTTATGCCAACAATGTACTGAGAAGTAAGCATACAATACTTAAAATTAAGCAGGTGCTAAAGTTTGCCTGAATCATGGGGCATCCTGCTAGGAAGCCTTCCCTGATTCGCTTCTATCTCAAGTATAAGACAGCCTGGAGTTAATCTATCTGGGGACTTCATGAACACTGACCTGAAATTCATGGGATGCTCCTCCATACCAGCTCCCTTTGTGGACACTTTTGACATGCAGTTTGGAAGGTAGTTTACCACTTTTGTGTATTTGTAACCTTCTTCGTTTGAAATAGCTTCCTTATGGAGACAAACATTTGATTTTATCACTAAATGCTTTTTTCTTGATCTTGCAGAAGACTTCTTTCACTCCAAACACTGAATGTGCTTGACTCCTAATGAGGGGAAAAAAATAGATCATCTAGCTATAGTGTTTGGATGAATTGAGCTCATTGTGCCAGAAATATTTTAAATTCTCAAAAATGTCCCAGAAGTGAAGCACTTAGGCTGGAAAACAATAAGCAAAACCTCAACTGTAAGGGAACTTACAAAAAAAGAGGGAATCTACAAATATGTAGGATATGGATTGGCAAACTATTTAGTTATCCTATGAATTGGCAATACCATTAGACATAGATGGGTTTAAAAACCGATGAACTTGCTTTGTCAAGATCTTTGTTACAGAACTCACTGATGCATGACACTGGGCCCAAAAGTGTTTTCCCAGATTTATGCAGTAAAGTACTTAAAACACAAAGTATTTATTTAATACCGGAAGTGTACTACCTTTTCTTTCCATTATTTCGTCAAAGCCTCTTGATTTAATCCAAAGGGGCAGAATGTTTTGGCATTTCAAAGAATTATATTTTTTTTCAATAGAAGTAAACCAGTTGTTTTACTTGTATCCTCTCTTAGCTTACTGATAAGTGGCCTGATCTCAGTCCCACTGAAATCACTGAGATTTCTGATTTTGAGTAAAATCAGGACAGGAGCATGCCTGTCATCAGTTTCCATTTCTCTCCAGAAGCAGGTTGTGTGGTAGAGCAGGGATAGGTGCTTCAACACTCCCAGTTATTAGCAGTGTCCAATTCTGGTGAAAAGAACAGCTTTCTTAAATCAGGGTGTGCTTTGCCTGCTGTTGTCTCCTGCCTAATCAGCCCCTCTGTTGGCAGGGTTATTGCTGATGAGGTAGACCACTGAAATGGTACATCTTAATTTTAGATGTTATGAACATGTCATTAAAACCATCTGGTTTGGCTTGTCATGTGGGTAAAATTGATGGAGAAATTACTTCGTGATGGAGATGCCCAAGGGGTAGTATTCTATATTGTTCTTTCTTATCCCTATGCGGACTTTCATAGCTGGACTTCTTTTGAAATAAAAGACCTATGTCTTCAACTTCAAGCAGAAGCACATCATTCCAGGTTAAAAGAAGTGGTCTCCTCCTCGGTTTATTACATATAGGATCACCTGGGAGACAACCTAAAATGGATACAGAAATCATCAAAATCAACTACAAAAAAAACCCAAAAGGTGTTTGTAAGCAATTCTACTCATTCAACTGTAACTTAAAATTTGAAAATAAAAGCATATTATTTAAGCAGCGTTCCTCAAAGATATTTCACTTTACTTTTTCTGGGAGCCACTGATGTGATGCCTCCACATTTGTTTTTTCCAGCTTTATCCGTTGCATCAAATGGATGAAGACAGATGAAGACAGCAGAAGAATCTGTCTTCTTCTGCCTCTCTTCAAAGCGTGAAGTAGCTGTGGGCCTGAATTATGCATGTGGTCCAGATCAGTGGCTGGAATAGCTTTTTGTGGCCCCACACAAAAGTAATGAGATCAGTGAGACCAAGGCAAGAGGAAGTTCAGAAGACATGTCTCATTCTCACCTTGCACAAACCAGATCCACTGCTGGCCATAGGTGGAAGAGGCAGACTTCATTTTCTTTGTTTTCTTATGAATATCTCTTTCTTGCCCAGTCTTTAACTGACAGTAGCAGAGTACTGGCATTTCAACCAGGAAAGCAGAGTGTTAGTTTGTTATTAATCAAGAGTGTTATTAATCATTTTTAAAATTGATTAACAGTGGTATAATTATTGGCTTGAACACCTTTGTACTTAGATACACTGTCTTTTCTAGGTAACATTTCGGACAAGAATCTACCACTGTAATATTAACAGCCAAGGCGTCATCTGCCTGGACATTTTAAAAGACAACTGGAGCCCAGCGTTAACCATTTCTAAAGTTCTCCTCTCCATCTGCTCCCTCCTCACAGACTGCAACCCGGGTAAGACAAATTAACTTTCACATTGGCATTCATTCACAGTTTGTATTTGGTCAGCTACTAGGATGTGGTCCGTATGCTGTTTTACTCCTACCTCCTAAAAAAAGACCAAAAGGTGAATTTAAAATGCCATTCATTTAAATTAAGACATAGCATAGAAAGAAAGCACAATTTCAGGAGCTCAAGTGCATTTTTAGTACTTGAGAATAAAATTTTTTAATTCAAATAGTCTAATCAGTAGAAAATACCTTGTAGTAAGCACTAATTTGGATATTACAACCAGGATATTAGTACCAAGAAATATTAATGAGTTAATAAATATTGAAAAGGAAAGCTTTCATTTAAATATGCTGATAATGTGGTCTCTGAAAAGAATATTAATAGTACTGACAATGATAGATGTCTAACACAGAGTCTACAAATAATGAAAATTAATTTAAATGAGGTTTATTCAATATCCTGGGCAGGCAGTATGAGTATTCAAAGCAAGCTGTCATTCTTATTAACTAGCATAGCACTTAACCTCTTCCCTCAGCTCTTTTAAATTTGTTTTCTGCCATTGACCACTAGATCTGTAATTTCGGCTCTCTCTTACCTTATTTACCAATGAATGGTTCTGACTGTAGCCTTGAAAAATTGCAGTAGAAATTATGAAAGAATGGTTGAAGAAAAAGTGATGTGAGGTTGTTGCTGGTTTAGTTTTTATTGTACACTTCTTCTTTTTTTTAATTTGCCATCTAGTTTTTAAACCTTTAGGTTTCTTGTTTTCAAACTTTTCTCCCCAACCAAAGGGATATAAATTGCTTTGCAAAGGGCAGAATATAAGATTGTTGTGTAATCATGGGCTGAGTCAAAAGCTGTAACAGAAGACTGAATTATTTCCAAGCTCAAAATATGGTGAAAGTGGGAAAAAATGCAATTGACTGTTTTTATTTTCATGTGGGTTTGTTACTGTATATAGCATTAAAACTTGTGGCATTCCTTCCAGCTGAGAGCTGGAGTGATAAAGGAGCCATGTGTTACCATTTCAGACACATTTATTTCAGGTGTGTTGGGTGCTCTCTTCTTACATCTCTGAAAGAATGACTTCTGCTAGTGTCTATCCCAAAATATCAAAATTTGCAGAGGTGCCTGTAGGAAGTCAGGCAGATGGATGACAACAGTATAAAGAAAAGCAAATTAATATTTGCTCATGTCTCTTAGTGACCCGGTAAAGAGATGCTGCAAAGCTGTGTTGGGATTGAGAAACTGGGATTAAGTGTGTGCTCATTTGTGTTCACCTCTCTTTGTGGGGATACAGTCAACCTGAAAGCTGGCCACTTTCCAGTAGTGATTTCCAGATTTGAAGTTTAGAAACTTACTATCTCTGCCCTCTCAATCCTTTTCTTCCCCTTAGTCTGTTTTAAAGATGCTGACAAACAAGAGTTTTAGTTGACCAGGTGTGTAAGAGCAGCACAGAAAACAGTTACCCATAATATATTATCATATGCAACATTTTAATATACTAAAAATGGGAGGTTATTCTTTCCTTCAGTTTCTTTCAGTTAGTGACCATAAGCATTCTCATGACCATAGTAAATTAAACAATTTTATGGTGTTTCATTTTCAAACATTCTCTTTAGTTATAAAGTAGTTTTGGATTTTGTTACTACTTCATGTTAAAATTTTCCTATGTTTTTTTAGGAATTAATGCGATTTCTTAATTTGTATTGTGAATTCCCCTCTTGTGAGGCACCGATGGCATATAGCTGTGAACTGCTGAGTCATTTTTTGCCTTCTTTTGCGATTGCCTGTTTCGTGTTAGATACTTTTTAATAAAAAAGTGAACTTTGAATGTAAGTTATGTACAACAGAGGGCTTGCAAAAACTTACAAGTTCTTACTTTTCAGCATATTGCCTAATATGCTACAGCTTGTTCTGGTTGTACTGCCTGTACCATTGTTTTTTATGACATTTTATCATGTCATAACCAAAGGATTGGTTCCTTGCCATCCAGATTGAACAGGATGGATGGATGGATGGATGGATAGATGGATAGATAGAGATATACATTACCGATATATATAAATCACTGAGATATATTGCACATATATATGCATATGTACATATCTAGATACAGAAACATACATATATGTGTTTTCCTCTCTGTCAGCTGGGAGTACTTTTCTAATGCCTCGGTCCTCTCTTCATCTAACTACTCTGCCCCTTTCTAAATGCAGAAACCCAACAGGGGTCTCGATTTGATAAGCAACTTTGAACTCTTTGTTCACCATTCATCAGCCAGAAGCAGATCAGGTCAAATGGAAAGGCAACACTGAATCTCCCACAAACATAAACACTTGGGATGGGCAAGTTTTCCACCCCCAGCCTCTCTGAAGGGAAAAATCAAGTATCAGTTACCCCCTAGTCTTACATTTATGCAAATCTTCATTAGAACAACAAATAACAGTAAGAATGGCAGCTAATTAACCCTCAGTCATACACAGTGATTAAACGGAGCTGGAGCACAGCTGCAGCTTCACTGGCAAGCGCTGCTATTCTTCTCCAGCAGGCTGAGCAAATGAAAAGAGGTATTTGCTCCTGCAGCTCCTGTCATTCACACAGTAATCTACAAAAGCCACGGAGAGAGTCTCTTTCCTCCCCGGTTATACATCACCGCCCTTTGTTCCCTATCACTCCAGGCAGGAACGAGTTTGTCCTTTTTAAACAACTAATACAATCCTTTACTCATAAGCTGTCTCAGACCCTTCAGTCCTGATTATTATTAATTGTCTCTATTTTGCTTGGCAGTATCAGCCAGTAAACTGTGTTAATGAAATGTCTGAATTTTGTAACAGCTGGCTGAGTTTTTTCGTGGGGGGAAGGGGTGCCGTAGGGTTTGTGTATGAGTGAACATGTGTGTATTATCTGGGAGTGTCAGAGAGCCAACTGGAATGGTATCAGAGAGATGGGAGAGATGATGGGATACACTCGCACTCAATCTGGGGATTTGTATTTTTCTGTAAGGTGGTACTCTGGGGCACAGCACACACCTTTTGCTACAAAGCCGGGCCCCAATCCTGTAAATATTTCGGCATCCACATGAGCAACCCTACAAAACCTGATAGATACATTCATCTGCATGAAACCCAGTATGTGAGTACATGCTTGGAGGATATTTCAGTGCCTGAGGGCTGAAAATACTTACTTTCAGTGTTAGCTGCTAGGGCTTGCCTACATGGGCAGTTAGTTATTTCGGAGTAACTCCATGTGTGGACACTCCTCTCTGAAAATTTATTAAATCAAGTCAAGAAAAACTGTCTTACTTGGAGTATAAGTCAACTGTACTTTAAGTATTCAAGTGGAGCCCAGGGAGTGTAAATTCCCACGCTGCCTTAATGCAAAGGAGCTTTCAAGTGAGGATGGCCCCTAAGGTTTTGTATTTTTACTAAGCTTCAAGTATGAAAACAAATTAATTATTTTTATATTTAGGGAGCTGCTGATGCCGATCTGGGTTGAAATGCTTACTGTTTCAGGTGGTCATTGCCACCTCAGCCCTGCCAAAGGTTCTCAAGCCCCAGGAAAACTCTCATTTGCAAATGTTTCAGAGAAAAATTGAAACACAGATGTGGCTGTGCTGCAACTTCCCTCTCCACGTGTTCTCCTTCACACCTTCAAAGTCTGAACTTGGCTGATGTGGTTATCCCCAATGTCTGAACACTCTAACATCAAATCCTGGTTGCTTAATGACACACAGCTAAGCCTTGATTAGGACATCAGAACAAAACCTGCTACATCTCCCTCACACCAGCCTCTTCACTTCTGGTGTCATCATCCGCATCTAACTGCTTTCTGTTTTTTCCCCCACACAAGTTCCACAGCCAGTGGGGATTTTATCCCTCAATCGTACCACTGATGTTCCTGAACGGAACGCTCCTGCCCCTGTTCCCCGTGTGTCAGGCTGTGCCTGGCTGCGAGCTCCTGCTGTGGGGATGTGCACACTGGTGCAGACAGAGGATGAGAGGGGCGGCCTGAGATGAGGAGCAGCCACGGCATTGCTTTCCCACAAAGGTGTGGGGTCAGGCTTGGCTGGCTGCTGTAACCAAAAAAGCTGCAGAGGGGCTCTGTGGGAGCCGCGCTTGCTTTGCTCTTTAGAAACCGCTGCCTGATTTCTAGCCTGAACTGATTCACAGGGATTTTATACCCGCTTGTTTTTAAGCAAACATCTTAAGCAAAGCATCTTTAAGCAAAAATCTTTTACGATACTGCCACAGACTTGGTAGACAAGGGCAGAGCAACTGACATCATCTACCTGGACTTATGCAAAGCATTTGACAC
>JAOXNO010000013.1:39769456-39817294 GCA_028565335.1 Limnodromus scolopaceus
CCTGCCCATGGCAGGGGGGTTGGAACTCGATGATCTTTAAGGTCCCTTCCAACCCTAACGATTCTATGATTCTATGAAATCTTATCCTATAGCTTAAGTGACCATTTTCCTGGTTTTCCTTTACTATGTACTAATGAAGAAGCATCCTCTTTCCTCCTGGTCTTTATTTGGTGCACACAGACCTGTGTCTATTAATCTCCTTCCGTAACAGTGGCTTTCCATTCCCCTGCTTGTCCTCACAGCCCCCTCCTGCCCCTCCATCATGCTACAATCATCCTTTCTCCATATGCCTGACTTGTGTGGAGTTCATCAGGGCATGAGGCATGGCTAGACAGACTAACCTGCTCATAATCTGGGTTGAAATATTTACTGCTCCCCGCTGGATGTCCCTGTCTCACCGGCAGACCTGTCAAAGGTTATTTTTTTCTTAGCCCTGTCATTGTCACTGTTTGTCTGCTTTCTAACCCAATTTAGTGAAATAATGGAGAAAGGAAAAGGAAATGGAAAAGGAAAAGGAAAAAAAGGAAAAGGAAAAAAAGGAAGAGAGAGCAAAAGAAAGAAAAAGCTTTTCCTAGAACAGAGCATTTACCTCTGGCAAAGGCAAGGCACAAACAACTGACAGCAACTAACTACCCTCTTCCCCTGGGTTAGCAGTGGCCAGGTTAGTCGGTCTGATTCTGCTCTCAGATGCTTCAGTGGCATATTATATTAGCAGTGTAAAGCTGCTTGTCTCTTATTATCTTTTAAACCCACCAGAAAGTGTGAGACAGTTTGTGCGGTGTTACATGTAAAGTTTGCTGTGAATGTAGTTGGAGTTTGAAGCGTATGTGTCCTTGCAGTAAATGTACTTACAAGAGTAAATGAGTTGGACAGATACTGCTACATTACTTTGATGTGAGCCCCATCAATTTTTATAGAAGCTGCAGTTGCTCAGCACATCTGAAAAGTAGACTACTTATGTTAAAAAACACATATTGTGGTTTTCAAATGTAATGTACCTTGTTTAGAGGTATATGATGTGCTGGTGTTTTACAAGTACCACCATGAATCATGAATTTACTAGATGGTTTCATACTTTGTTAACCCACATTAAGTAACGTGGCTGTGCGTTTTAATGACTTACATTTATCTAAGCACAGATAAACAAAGTCAAACAAGATCCTAAGATTATAGGGATCTTTACTTGTCTCACTAAGGGACACAAGACATGTTTCAAGCTTTCTTTATATGAGTCATCCTTATGTTTTGCCTTTATTTTCCCCAGAAACTTCATTGTTTTTATCACAGAGTAGGTATAACTGGCAATTTTGAATAATATGCTATTGTTGGTTTTGTCTTGCAGTTACAAGTTGTCCATGTGGTTTGACATGATTTAGGTTTGCCTTAATTTTCTGCCAAAAAAATATTAACACCTGCACCTGCACGAGGGTGCTGGTATTTAGGAAACTTTAGAGATGGGATGCAGTTATTACAATATTATTTTTCCTTTTTCTTTTTTTTCTTTTTTTTTTCCCCATGTTATTTTCCTAAAGGTTTGTAATGTTCTGTACTCTCACTGCTGAGAGTATAAATCCCAGTTCTGTCATCCTTTGCAGAAAAGGATTCAATAGTGTAATTTAATGCATATCTTTGATCCTCAATGGGATCTGAACAGCACTTTGGAGAGTCACTTTTCAACATAAGCATAAAAGCCCTAAAAGCCTGAACAGTATTTGCCCTGTTACAACGCTCTTAGAATTGCTGCTGTTTCCAGGACCTTTGCAAAACAGGAGTAGGTGGGGAGAGTTAAGTCAGAAAACATGCGAGGGGAAGAATTGAATTAGCATACCATTTTGATTTCTCAGCCTGTTTTCCTTTCAGCCAGCACAGTACACTTTCGGAGGGAAGTTGGTGTCCTGCTGCAATGCCCCCACCCCATTCCTCACAGGCTTGCCTTCAGCAGCCTTCCCTGAAGCTCACTGTTTGAATTGCTCTGGCCAAAGTGCATTCCTGCGTGCCAAGCAGGAGGCCCCAGAGTATGGTCACAAGTGCAATGTGGGTAGATCTGGTGTTTAGACTAAAGTTTTGAGCACCTCCACATTTTGAATTTGTGTTCATATTTGGGAAATTTAAGCTTCATCCAATTGTAGCAATTCATAGAATCATAGAATGGTTTAGGTTGGAAGGACCTTAAAGATTGTCTAGTTCCAACCCCCCTGCCATGGGCAGAGACACCTCCTACTAGACCAGGTTGCTCAAAGCCCCATCCAGCTTGGCCTTGAACACTTCCAGGGATGGGGCATCCACAGCTTCTCTGGGCAACCTGTTCCAGTGTGTCAACACCCTCAGAGTAAAGAATTTCATCTTGATATCTAATCTAAATCTATCCTTTTCTAGTTTGAAGCCATTACCTCTCATCCTATCACTACATGCCCTTGTAAAAATTCCCTTTCCGGCTTTCTTGTAGGCCCCATTTAGGTACTAGAAGGCCGCTATAAGATCTCCCTGGAGCCTTCTCTTCTCTAGGCTGAACAAACCAAACTCTCTTAGCCTGTCTTCACCAGAGAGGTGCTCCAGCCCTCTGATCATCCTTGTGGCCCTCCTCTGGACTCGCTCCAACAGATCCATGTCACTCTTATGTCCATGTCCTGCTGAACACAGTACTCCAGGTGGGGTCTCACCAGAGCAGAGAGACAGAATCATCTCTCTGGACCTGCTGGCCATGCTTCTTCTGATGCAGCCCAGGCCTTCTGGGGCCTGGGCAACCCATTGGCCTTCTGAGCTGCAAGCACACGTTGGTGGCTCATGTTGAGCTTTTCATCAACCAATACTCCCAAGTCCCTCTCCTCAGGGCTGCTCTCAATCCATTCTCAATCCATTTCTATTTCATTCCCAGTCCATTAATTCCTTAATCTCTACCAATTTGTGTAAGGTATTGACAGGTAAATCTAGATAGGCCAGTTAGGGAAGTCCCTTGCTGTGCTGCCGGGAGCTCCTGCCCCCTGCACCGCCCAAAAGATCGTCTTCTGCACACCTCAAACAAAGGGAAGTAGGTTCATTTAAACCCTCTCAGGCAGACCCATCTCCCACTGGAAGTTGGAGCACGGCTGCCAGCCTTCAACGTGATGCTGCTTACACATTCCATCCTACTGACTCTGCATTGGAGTGATCATCTTTCGTGCAGGAGCATTAACATCCAAAATTGCCGTGGCCACTTGCAAAGCAGGCATGTGTCGACACGTTAGGTTTCACAGGAATAGCTCTCTTTTTTCAGCCGCTGAGCTCCAGCCATACCAACATGCATTTTAATACACTATTAGATGTCCACTGTATCAATAAAAAAGATCTATTTTTAGAATTACTGAGAGATCTGAAAGCGCTAGCCTGTCCAAAAAAAAAAAAAAAGTTTAAAAATAAATCTAAGGCAGCTTAATAAAGGAAAATTTAACATAGCTGTAAAAATAAAATCTGTTCCACACTGGAGTGTTTGGCTCCAAGTGGGGATTTGGCTGACTTGTGGTCACAGCTCTGCTGTTTGGCTTCCAGGTTCAAACTTTAAAATAGCTACCCAGCCCCGGGTAATGAAGAACAGGTCTGTGCCCCTCGCCACTCAGCGGACTGGATGTATCTTTTTTTTCTCTCTGTTCTTCTATATATCTTGATCTAACAGGAAGCATGTATAATGTTTCTCCTCATCTGGTGCGTCTCCGTAGCAGAGGCTGCTTTCTGTCAGTGCCGGTTCATGTCAGATGTTCCTTCTGCAATTTTTTAGACTTCCCAATTATCGTTCCTTCTTTTCCCCTCACCCCTGGTTGTGAAGTGAATTTAGAAACTCTGGATGACAGCAAGTTCAAGGGATGAGCCACTTCTCATTTTCCTCATTCTTGTAATTTTATTCCTTAAAGCCATAATCTGCATGGGTTTTTTTGCTTCAGAATCCAATCTGATTTTTTTCCTTCCCATTTAGGAGTTTAACAGCTTTGTTCAGTTTATCAAAAAGGACTCCTAGTCCTTCCTGTGCCCAAATATATTCTGTACTGGTTTGTAGTGAAATTTTCTTTCCTTTTTAGAACATTTTGTCAAGACATATAGAAAGCAGAGGAAAATCATAAATACTTCTGTAATAATCCAGAACATATTTGAGTAGATTTGTCAAATATGATGAATGTTCTGGAAAATGTCTGAAATACTTAGAAGTTGGCAAACCAGTTTTTAATTTGTCCAATTTTATGAGGCTGGCTAAACCCTGCTACTTTTATTCTTCCCTGGCACCCACAGGCTACCAGGTGCAATGTCGCAGCACAGTACTATCAGACATACAACAAAATAATCTCGTTTTGCCATATATCCTTTTTGTAAGCAACAGAGGGTCATGTAAACAATGAAATTGCTCTGTTGTCTGAGATTATTTATATTCTTTAGCTTGGAGCTGTTTTTCCCCTTTCTTCAGAGTTTGTATACTGTGCTCTGTCAGGAAACGGGCAGGTTTCTGGCTGTTTAAGCACAATGGAAAATGCTCTCTTTGTATCTGGAGCAGGAAAATACTCTATGCTGTGTCACTCAAGCATGGCAACAAGGAAGAGATGGTAAACAAAAATTAGAGCGGCGAGCAATCAATTCATGTAGTAATGATTTTTTGGTTTGTTCTAAGTTCCAACATAACCTTTCTGTCCCTTTTTCAATCTCTGCCTTGGGTTGTCTCCAAATGAAATGAGCTCAGTCCGGAGGCTTTTGCTTAGCAAATACAAAATGTAGTGTGTGGTTGCTCTGCTGCCTTGGTGCTGCTGGACTGGGAGCAGAGTGGATGGGTGTTTTACATAAATGCCATCGTAATAAGTTGCCCTAAAGGAGCACAAAGGGAAAATGGAGCATAAAACTCATGGGGTTTATTCTGCTCTCAGTGAGTGCAGAATGACATCAAAGGTGGGATTGCTTTGGGAAAAGCTCATCACCATCAACTTCATTCACATGAGCAAAACGATCTCATCAATTGCAAGTCCTTTTTGCCAGAAAGTACCTATTTATCTTTAAGTACTGTATGTTCCTCCGCCTGTTCTGCAGAACCTGCTCTATATTTATTGAAGTGATGTATACATATTTGAACTGATCCTATCCTGTATTCTAGAGCTGATATTTACAAATTCTTGATAGTCTGTTTGTGGTTTCTCTTTCTATTCCTTTTAAAAGATACTGTACTATACTATCTATACTATAATATAGAATACTAATTACTATTCTATAGTTTGAATCAATTACAGTTTCTCATATTATGAGCACACACGCAGTACCAATATGTTAAAGGCATTTAAGCACCTAAAGATGCCATCAGACAGCCAGCAGGGTTTTCAGTACTTCCCATGGGATTTAGGCATCCAAAGTCCCACTAGGAGTCTCTACACTGCCAGGAAGAGACTTTCTGCACATCTGGTCTTTAAATATTTGCAGACACATACACCTATATGTGTTAAACTCTGTGAATGTGACTTATAAACATGAAATTAAACATATGTAAACGCAAGCAATGCAGCAGCACATTATGAAAATTATGAATAGATAAGCATTGAAAGAGAATTAATTTGCTTTGCCATAAAGATCTGATGAAAATGTTACAACATTTTGTTCTTATCAACTGACTAAGTCCCCTCAACATGAACCCATGACTGTGGAGATTATTGTAACAGCGGGAAAAACATTTGTGAACTGTCATCCCTTTAGTATTTATCAGGAAAATATGTCTTGGAATATCTCCTAATTATGTGTGCAGGGGGAGGAGGCTTGGATCAGCATTACTGTTTATGTTGGCCTAAATCTTTGCTCTTTTCAGTTGCACATTGACAACACCTTATGGTGTGGTGGGTTGACCCTGTCTGGATGCCAGGTGCCCACCAAAGCCGCTCTGTCACTCCCCTCCTCAACTGGACAGGGGAGAGAAAATACAAGGAAAGGCTCCTGAGTCGAGATAAGGACAAGGAGAGATCATTCAGCAGTACCATCACGGGCAAAACAGACCCAACTTAGGGAAAATTATTTTAATTTATTACCAATCAAAAATCAGAGCAGGATAATGAGAAATAAAACCAAATAAATAAAACCACCTTCACCCCATCCCTCTCTTCTTCCTGGGCTTCACTCCCCATTTCTCTACCTCCTCCCACAAACCTGCTCCAGCCTGGGCTCCTGTACTCCACAGGTCCTGCCAGGAGCCTGCTCCAGCACAGGCTTCCCACTAGGTCAGCACCTCCTTTGGGCATCCACCTGCTCCGGTGTGGGGTCCTCCATGGGCTGCAGGTGGATATCTTCTCCCCCATGGACCTCTGTGGGTTGGAGGGGGACAACCTGCCTCACCATGGTCTTTACCATGGGCTGCAGGGGAATGTCTGCTCCAGCACCTCCTGCCCCTCCTTAACTGACCTTGGTGTTTGCAGAGTTGTTTCTCTCACATATTCTCACTCCTCTCACCTGGCTGCTGTTGCACAGTTGGGGTTTTCCCCCCACTTCTTAAATATGTTAACACAGAGGCCCTAGCACCATCCCTGATGGGCTCAGCCTTGGCCAGTGGTGGGTCCATCTTGGAGCCGGCTGGCATTGGTTCTATCAGACATGGAGAAAGCTTCTGACATCTTCTCACAGAAGCCACCCCTGTACCCCCTGCTACCAAAACCTTGCCATGCAAACCCAATACATATGGGTTGACGAGGGTTGTTCGTGAGCATAGAGGCATTTCATGTCTTACATTTAGGCTATTCAAACCTCACAAGACATCATTAAAAAGATTAATGCAACTGTAGAAGTAAAGTTGTTTAGAAATACTTAGTTTTAAACCCCCATTATTGTTTCAGAAGTCTACAGTCTGTTTAAATATTTTTTTTCTCTGAAAGTGTCTGTAGCTATTTACATAAGAATATTGGTAGGTTTATACAATTTAGAAAGTGAATGGTAGAGATTACTTTTTAAAAATAAAATGTGCACTCTGGATTTTGTGGTATCCAAGGCATAAAGCAGTCATTAGCTGTAGCTCCATTAGCTGTAGTACCAGTCACACAGACACTTAACCCTATTCTTTTTTTATCTGACGTATCTGTACCTCTACAAAGAATAATCACTAGAAGAAGGAATACAGTCCTCTCTAGCAGAAAACCAGTACTACTTGGTTCAGTCAGGTACATTGCCTGTGACTGCTCACTGCTCAGTGGTTCAATAAAAAGTGTAAAATTCCCTCAAAGCACTTTACTCATACAGTAATATATTGGGGAGGAAATTCCCTCCTACCCACAGCTAATGACCAGATTATATGTTGAAGCAGGAGCAGTAATAGCCTTTGCAATGGTAACTTAGGTTATGCCATGACTAGTATGTTTTCTAATTCTTTTTTAATTTTCTTAAATTACCTTCTAATATTCCTACACTATATTTGTGGATGCGTTTAACCATTTGGTGTATGAAGTATCTCTTTCTTTTTAACTTTCGCTAAATGCATTGGGGTTTTGTTTGTGTTCTTTTCTTATTATGGAGAAGATAAGCAAGACCACTATTTTTAAAATATCTTTACAAAATTACCTGTCACATCTTATTTTGTCTTTTTTTTTTTCAGAATAAATAAGCATAGATTTCAACCATTCATGAAATGGGAAAGGTCTGACTGTTCTGCTAATGATTTCATGTCCTTTTCAATAAGTTTTCTATTCCTATTTTGTTTTTATTTAAGAAAAGGTGAGAAAAATTGAACTTCAGACGTAATAATAACCAACCATATAGTTTATTAAATGGCATCTGATGAATTCAGAGATTGAGTAAAATCCAAATCAGTAAAGAGGCTTTGTACATCTGTGGCAAGAAATAAATGTAAAGGGGTGTAATTGGCACTCAGCAGAGAAAAGAGTCTTGTCACTACCCTTAACTTTTCCTATTTTTTATTATTCCTCAAAAGGAGCTTCTAGAATATAAAAAGTTCAGTCTTATCACAAAATGGAAGTAAAGGTGGAAAAAAATACACCTGGCATTTTGATTTTTTTTCAAATAAAGCTTATAAAAGCTATATGGTAATTCAAGGTTTTTAAAAGTTTGCGCACTTCTACTCAAGAAACACAGGGTTTCTACGAGCTTTACCTTAACCATCATTAAATTAAAAGTAATTGAGAAAAGGCATGAATGATGGATGCTACAAATACAAAAGGTTACAATCCGTTTTCCTTCCAATAAACATGTGTAATTTAAAATAGTACCAGTGGAGGTTTCCTATGCCCATTACCTCAGAGAGAAGACAGGTAATTTAGTGCATACACATAATATATCTTTGTGTGAATTGAGACCAAAATAAGTCATCAATGTTAAATGTTTAACAATGTGAAGTATTTAAATAAAGCTATTAGCTATTTCTCATATATAGTATATAGAATCCTATATCTTACTTTGAATGAATTCCAAGATACAAAGTAAGGTGCCTTTTACTTTCAAAATACAATCAAATGATTTACAGTCATTACATGTATTTCCTTTGTTTCGTGCAGGATTCGTCTAGCCAATGCAGACATGTCCTTAATTACATTGGAATCTTTTAAACAAAGCATATACAACACTTTTGGGCTTAACCAATTCTGCTGGATATATTTTCTTACTAATATAACTGTATATATCTAAGGGAAAAATAATTAAAAGTAGAAAATCAGTGAGTTTAAACATCACATTTACCTGCATTCCTACGCTTAATTCTCTAAACCCATAATAATTTAATATAATATTCCCAGTTTGTATAGATAGCTCAGATCTAAGATGGAATAAACCAGCATTGGTCCCGTTAAATTTTTGTACCTCAGATTTTTCATTTAGACTTAGTTCCATTTTACTAAGTGGGGGGTTGTGATTTGGGTTTTGAGGTTTTTTTTCCCCCTCTACCTTTTTTAATATGAAAGCAAGGACAGATTTTGAAATTTCTTGCCTTATGTTTCTAACTGCCTATGAACCACCTTCAGGACCCTGATTAGCACAACTATTTTTAAGGCTGCTTCTTCCTGTTCTTAAAATACACTTATTCTTGTTTCAGTGTAGACTTCACACTGCTCTACATTCTTTAAGCTCCTGCAAAGAAGCTTGCTACATTTGGCGCTCTAGCAGATTCACAGCAAGAACGTAGAGTTAGTCCTGAAAAGCAAAATTTATAACCCTGGGTATAAGTATGTTAGCTATTAAATCATTTAGTCTCTCACTTTCTTGAGTAAGATTTCAGAAATCAGTATTCCTGAGTTGTTCAGATTCTACCTTCAGAGATGATTTACACTACTGCAAAACATGTCTCTTTTATTTTGCATGGCTAATCTACATTATTCAGCAGGGGAGGAGGAAACGGTTGTTTGTTTTTTACAATTTTGCAGATCTATCAAAGGCAACAAATAAAACAAATTATATGCAGTGTGTATTTCAGAAACCCTATTTTCACAGCAAATTAAGTTCAGGTGCATTAACTGGAGTAGCAGACAGTTACTTGAGTAGCAAAGTGTATGGTGTAATTGTCCCAAATTTAAGGATGGGCTGTACTGTAAGATTTCACATTCATATGGGATACAGAAATAGAGCTCTGATTAGTAAATTGTTTGTAGTATATTCCATCTGTACAAGGCTTAGAAAAAAAGGCCTTTCTATGGAATGGAGCATTTGCAACTTCAAGATGAATCAAATTTCAGAAAATTCTCAAGGGATGGAATCCTCATCACTTGAGTCTTTATCATCACTTGGGTCTTTATAATACCAATTAGATAAAGTGGCATGAAAGTAGAAGTTACTGTAAGACACAATATTATACCAGCAGAATGCCTTCACGACCTTCCATGGCTTTTCCTCTTCTGCCTTGTATAGCTTTTTTCTAGGGCTCGGTCTTAGGATTTCTTATGTCAATGCCCGAAATCATTTGACAAAGTGATTATCATTTAGTCAGGCATGACAATGGAGTCAATATGACCCTTCACACAGGAAAGACAAGATTTCCAAATAAAGTGGTTTTACCTGGTATAAATATGAAATTATTGCTGCAAATATCATAAATTCAATCTTTTTTCAGTGTTGCCTTGTAACTTCATTGCAACTAATCCAGGAGCTAGACCTGCCTACATGATGAATGCTAATTATTTTGTTTAACCTGTTTTTCCTTCTAGTCCTATTAGAACCTGTTCGTAATTAAGCCTAATTATATTCATGTTCTGAAGTTAATTTAGAAGTGGATAGTTCATTTGGTTACTGAAATGAGGTTATTTTCTCCCTCACCTGCTGATTCTTTAGTCATTGCAAGAGCAAGTCTTGCACCCTGCCTGCAGTCCAGAAAAGCCCCAAGAAGCCAGCCCACCAAAGAGGGCATCTGGGCCATACCAACAAAAATCCCAAACAAATTAGTTTCCAGGCATTTTCTTTCCACTGCTTCTTGATGCTGTATAAACTTAGACATGTCTGAGCCAGATACAGCCTGCAACTTCCTTGCACGTGTTCCCTGGGAGAAATGGATCTACAGAGAGGGAACAGAGAGGCCTGACTATATTTTAAGTTATTATTGAGTAGCAGTAAGAGGTGTGTTAACACAAGGCACACCTAAGTTCCAATTCCTGTTCCAAGGGATTTTCAACTTGCCAAGGGATTTCAGGCCCTGGAGTATGAAAAAGGGTCCTGTTGGCCTTTAGTAGGGATAAAATTCTTCACCAGCTCCTCTTGCCCCCCTTTTGTAAATAAAAGCCTCTTGTATTCTTTTGACATTTTATGTGGGATTCGTAATAACAGTTTGGGATTTTTGTGCATCAAATTAATAATGAGATTTAATAGGACAAGAAGGAGAAAATCAGATTAAACCAAAATAAGCAACATCCATAACATATGTAGGCTTTTCTAATTACTCCAAGGATTAATTGCAATAAAGGAACAAAGGAAGAGCAGGATTCAGATGACTCCTGCATCTGACCTAAAATGATACTGATGTGTTTAAGTTAGAGATTTTGGTATTGCTCACATTCAAACCCTTCTCTGACAAGTGAAGGTGGCTTTAGGACTCATTTTCCTCTCAGTGTCTAAGTGCCACCAAAGACCAGACCATGCAGTAACACTTTCTCTCTCCCTGTCCCCTGGGAATCCACATGGTAAGTCGATCCTATTGAACCTCCTGGTTTTCTTGCATAGTAATCTACCTTTGGTACGTGTGATTACAGGATGGCTAACACTGCACGAAGCATGGCCATAGAGAATGCCTTTACACCCAGTTGCTTGGGGATTAGACTGTTCATTCGGGATGTGTAAGAACCATAGGTCACTCCTTTGCCTGGAGATGGTGATTAGTGGGAAGTGAGAAGAGACAAATCCAGAAGAAAACTGGGGTTTTTTTCTTTAAATGAAAGAACTAATAAACACTCTTGAATTCCTATAGAATAGCTAAATCTTCAGACACAAAAAAAGTGTTTTCTGAAAATATGGTTATGACCCTGTGGATACATGCCAGCTACATTATGGACCTTAGCATTTTGGTGGCTTAACAGCATTTTGAGACTCAAGTGCTGTGATTTGCTTATTATTTGCTCACAGTCATCTTCCACAAGGTAAATGCATATTGCTGTAACTTTTCTCCAAATTTTATCAGGCCACATGCCATGTAATGTCTTTCATAACAAGTTCTTGTTTACTAACACCTTTTTATTAATTTTTTTCTAATAACAATGGCTGTTTATCAATTGAGTTCATTATTATGAACTGATACATTGCTAATGTATCATGCTTTTAATTTTGAGACGCATCCAAGCATCAAAGTGAAGTGTGTTATTTCAGAACTTTAATTGTTTCAGCATGCTGGCACTTCTAATAGGTGCATGTTCTTTCTTAATTAAAGACAACTCTTCAAGATCAGTACACTGTGCCTCGCTGATCTGTGATTGCCTCAGCTAACTCCCAGTCAGCCAGCAAAGTTTATAGAAATCCTGCTAAAAACCGAAGGCTAAAAAAAACTTACTCTTTAAACAAGAATGATTTCCCTTGGCAGGATACAGAGATGAATCACTGCCGACACTTTCCTTTAAGAGCCATGTTAATAAAACTGGGCCAGATAATACTCCTTATTTCTGAAACATCTTTTTCTTAGGCAGCCTCGTATTTCACACAGATCTGTGGTAGGTAGTTGGACAGCAATCAAATGCGAGTCTAGAGAGAGGAATGAATTTCTCCTTCCATGTATCCACAATGGGTATTTTAGTAAATGAATGTTTTCTAAACTGGATCTGCAGAGCTCTTTTATTTTTGAAGATAGGTAACATTTTTCTCCAGACAAGTTTGGACATTGGAATGAAGTCACACATGCCTTAATATTTGTGTAACTTTGATCATTGTATGAACTGACAGAAGTCGAGTGTTTTTCTGACAATTCTACAGAGCACAAAATTTAGAGTTGTGTCATGGATATCAGTCTTGTTACAATACACATCTATACAGCCACATTTACCACAGTATCCAGATACCTCACAATTTTTAGCATATTTATTCTCAGAATATTCTGGGTCATGGAGAAGCATCAGCCACCACTGTAAGACCACTTAACTTTCTTGGAGTCATCATGACTACTTGCAAACCATGAAGACCATGAAGCAGTCCGGAATTCCGCCTCTTGTGAGCAGTATGATATGACCGCTTCCCTGCTTAGCTGCCCAGACAAGCACCCTGGCTACACCTTGGCTGTACAACAGAACAAGACCTCAGGGTCTTCCATGATTTATGTCACTCTCTCTTTCTCCTCCTGCACTCTGTTTTCTCCCATGAAAAGGATTTTAGGTGGATAGCTAGAGAGGTAACTGAGGGCTGGAGAGACCAGGCTATGGGATGTACTGGCAAACACAACTTCATAGGAAGCCTGATGCAGTAAGTCTCCTTTAGCCCTGCATTAGCACAGTGACCACTAGGTTGGCTTTCCTATATGGGGACGAAAAATTTAGGCAAGCTTTTGGCTTTAAAATTACACAGTTTCCAATCTACAGCATCCATCACAGTTTTCGCTTGGTTCTCCAGATGCAGAGGTGGTTAGTGTAAACATTCAGATGCCTTTCCAAAGATTGTGTCCCAAGGTCTTATGCATCTACCCTGTATTTCCTTCTTTCCCATGCTATAACTGGAAAGACAATCCTCGGTTGTATCTGAAACTGAGAAGTGACATAACAGAGTCAGCCTTTGTTTCTTCTGACTCCAACACGTTCGATCACCTTGTATCTAAGCATGCCATGTCAAAGGATATCTTACTGCATCCCTTGTTATTTTGCTTTGGTAGGAACAATGCTTTGAGGTCATGTGGTTGTCCACTTTGTCCAATCCATGTCAACCATAATAGCCAGCCTAATGAGGTACATGAGCTCTAAGGCAATTTCAGAAGGCATATTTTGATGTTTTAGCACACTGGTATAGCCAATATATGTTAGAATTTTTCTATTGAGTATTAAGATGCGACCAACCAAATCTGCCAAACTGGTTCCTGAAACAAGTTCAGGAGAGAGTTCATTATATTCCATATCATATGGTTTCTGCCGTAAACTGTGATTGCCAAAATAGATATTAACTTCACTGACTTCTTTCGTAGTAGACATTAGGCCTTTCTAGAATTTGTTCCTTTCTCCTCTAAGGATTACCTTTCTTCTTTACTAAGACAATTCATTTTATTTGTTTTCCTTTTTCTATACAGTGTTTATTGATCATTTTTAGCATTCTTCTGTACTGTTTTCAAGGCGTCTCATAGATGGCTAAATACATTCTATATGGATAGTTGGAACCGTGATTTTATGAAAGTCAGAAATATATTGTAGTTCAGCTTGTAGGGTGTGTAAAGCAATTCAGAGCCCTGCTACCGCCCTTTGTTCTGGCTTGAATCCCTCTGTTGTTCCAGTTCGCACGCGTGTGTTGATCAGGCTTCCAACCGCGAGGCTAGTTTTATTGCCGCACAAACAGGGATTAGTGCTGCGCTGCACTCGTTTTCACTTGTGCCCTGATTTCGAGCACTCTTTTCAAAGGTGAAAGGTTAGTAGAGTAATTCAGTGCGCTACATCACCTACCTCTGCCTCCAAAGAATTACTTAGTCTGTGCATTATTATTAATGATAGCAAAAGAGAGCAACACTTCTGCTGTAACATCACTGAAGGATACTATGATGCATTGCACATACCTCATTTTCCGCATCAAGACTCATGGTATCCTTGACATGGTCTTCTAGGAGTTCATTAAGTTTAAAACGGGTGACATGTGGCAAACTATGGAAACTTCCTGAGGCAATGTGACACTATAAATAAAATTACTCACAAACAATTCATCTTTTCTTAATCCTTTCCTCTTGGAGTATTAAATTGTTCTGTGACATATTTGGTGTAGCATATCTGACACTGCTTTTGTCTGCAGTTTTCACTGACCGGTCTTCTTGTAACAGTAGCCCAGATGCCACTGAAAGCAACATAAGAAAATATAATTAGATATTAAATAATTTTTTTTAAATAAGTTTAAGAATGTTTTTGGTGTGCATCAAGCTGTCAGCATTTGATTTTAAGAAAACCAGTGTTTCAGTGAATTATTAGTTTCTGCTTTTTCCCCAATCTTAATTTTTTTTTAGTTTGCCTTTTGGGACCTATTTCTTAAAGGTTGGTACAATATTAAAATCCAGAAAAATTGGATTCAGAAAACTTGGCTTTCACTGCAGGCCAATATGGGAATATATTCTGTCCTGCACTGCTATTTGCACTGAAATCACCGAACAAAATGTAGTTATTGAAAATATGAACTTTTATTTTGGGGAGGTTTAATATTGGAATAACCAATCCTGCCTATGTGGCTGTATAAAGATGATTCCAAGGCAGCTAGACAACATACAGACTTTTCCTGAAAAAAAAAGAGCTCAAAAAAAAAAAAAGCACTCCCAATTTTTTTTTTTGCAAAATGCAATACAGCAGAACATTTGGAAAGAGAGGCGGGCCTAAAAAAAAAACCCAAATAAATAGTATTCCATAAACCAAAAGCTCTTCTAAATGTATAACTGAAGTCCAAATAACTGAAAAATTATTTGGTGGTTTTCTTGTGCATTTCACACGACCTGTCCAAAGAAAGCAAAGCAGATTTAACTTTTCGTGGCTGGTGGTTCAGAAAAGGTAGTTCCATAGAGCCTGTCAATGGGATGCCTCTCACAGCTATGAGAAAAGAGTGATTTTTAGCTCAGGAGATGGAATAAGAACTTTCAAGTTGCATCTCACCTTTGGAAATTCCTCCAGTTTAATTCTGCTTCTTCAGTTAGAGGCCAGCTCTTCTGAATTCCCCCTGATACAGAGCTGAATCTAAACTTGGACCAAAAAAAAGTACATTGTAAATATTTGGCTGAAGAAACTGAGATTTTTATAGAGCTGTGGTTTTTTTTAGTTTTTAAGGTGCTCCAGAAATCTTTCTGAGAACCCATTTGTGATGGAGTAATAACTAGCTCCATCAGCTGTTCTCTATTAAAACTATAAAATACTGCAATATAAATATAATTCTACTTTATAAATGCTCATAAAATATATATATATGCATACAAACACCCGTAATGTACATTTTAAGTCTAAATGTGTGTCTCTTTAACCATGTTGGCACTACCAGTTGGAATTTTCATTGCATATCATGTGGCTGATGGAGAAGGCACATTGAAATCAAGCTGTTAAATACACCATCTCCGTTTTTTATTTCACTGGAGTATGTTTGCTGTATTTTTAAAAGAGCATTGAAAAGCCCAGGAGATGAATTCTGCTCTGAAATTGCTATTTGCTGACATAGAAATAGCTGTAAAAATACAAGTGGAGAAAAATACAGTATAGCAATATATTTTCATTTATTTGGGGGAAAAGTAGTTTTAAAGAAGAATTATAGTCTGTCTCCTGAATGATAAAGCAGTATAACTAGCATTAAACACAGCTGAAATTTTGTAATGACCAAACCTCAGCTCATCCAAATCCCCAATAGCATTAACTCCCTCGAATTGGGCTGTAAATTTGATTAGCCTTACAACAGACATGAGACACAAATGTTCTTCCTTATGCAGTCATATTAAGTGGCTGAAAGAAGATGACAAGTCATTGTAGAGCAGCACATCCAACCTTTGTAAGTGAGACAGGAGCTCCAGCTCACCCAGCCTTCAAAACTACATTTAAATGCAGGGTAATTTCTTGAATTCTAGTGTAACATGAGGATTACATATGGTCAGGTGAGGGGGGATTTAGCAGCTGCAGACCTCCTATAAATCATCCATAAGCTTTTCTTCACACTTTAGTTCTCTTGATTGACATTTTCCATGTAAGCTACATTGCTGATCCTTAGCTTCTGTCCATGCTTGGTTTATTTGGTGGTTTTTTAATATATTTTTGTGACTCTTCCACTGTCCTTTAACATGAAATGTGATGCTGTAACTCCTGGTGTCCTTCAATTTTACACGGAACTAATCCGAGTATTGGATCACATTTTTTTCTTTAAACGAGCTAAAGGTTATAGAAATGTCCTGGGGCAGATTTCTCTAAGTGAGAGTCAGAGACTAGAAGAAATAGTAAGTTATAAGACCGTGAAGGTTCACAGAGTTGCAGCAGCTTCTCAGGTGAGCTGATGGTGGGCGCCACGGCCCGACTCCCCACACATGGCAGTCGCTGCCAGCACCACTGGCCACCAGAGCCTTGAGGGATGGAGTACTCATGACTCTCAAGCCAGGCACCCTGCATCTGGTGATCCGAGAGGTCCCGAAGTACACACATCCTGCCAAGCCAAGATTGCAGAGTTTTGTTGTTATTAACTTATTGTGGGTTTATTTTAATTTATTTCACTAGGTTGTTCTGATAACACATTTCTGGCTTAGCTTTATATTCCAATCCCTTGGTTTTCGTTGTCATTTGGACACAGTCCCACTTGGAGTGAATTTCTGAAATGAACCCGGCTTCACTGATGAATCACGCTACTGCTAAAACAAAAATAAATGAAAAAGCTAGAGCGGTTTACTAGTTACGGAAACAAATTTCTAACATTGAGAATAAAACCACAGATATATACAAATGTAAAATAAGAAACAGTTTTATGGTAACGAGAAATGGAAAAGTGGGAGAAGTACTGTTATGAATTTTGAGATCCGGTATTCCTTTTTATCTCTTAATTAGACAGTTTACACAGCAGTTGTTTTATAAATACATATCTGGCCCTTCTTACAGAGATTTCACAATACTCCTGAAATAGTGCAAGCCGGCTGAGAACCAGGTGGTGCTCAGCCATGCGCTACTTAGTTTAGGGGGTAAATGGGAACTATTGTTTCTTCCTTGTGTTTGGTGGGACTTGGACACTGTAGCCGAGGCTCATACATGTTGGGAATTAAAGTTTTTAATTGCTTTAATTAAGGTGCTTCGATTTGTCTTGTAATCTCCATTTTATGGCCCCTCCCCGTGAACTGCATAGCGATGGTGACTCATGACTCATTAAGTGCCGAGAGGTCTGTCTCCTTGGGCCTGCTGGCCGGCTCACTCCTCCACCAGGGACAATGTGGCTTGGGCCTGAAGCTGCCTGACTTCATGAAGGTGCAGAAAGAGACCATGCACATTTCTGGAGGTCACAAGCCATCCTTATGTCCTCCAGCACAAACATAGTGGGCTGCATCAAATTGGCCAGTGTGTTACTGGTTGGGTGGCTCTGATCTGAAGTGAATCACCAGCTGTTCCAACTTCCCAAAGAAAGCTGTTGTGCCTCCTGATGGTTTTACAGCTTCACAGGAACTGCTGAAATAAGCTAGCTCTTCAAACACCTGTTGAAGAGTCCTTAT
The DNA here is from genome assembly GCA_028565335.1 of Limnodromus scolopaceus. Classification (NCBI taxonomy): domain Eukaryota; kingdom Metazoa; phylum Chordata; class Aves; order Charadriiformes; family Scolopacidae; genus Limnodromus; species Limnodromus scolopaceus. The sequence goes on from JAOXNO010000013.1 coordinate 39,787,233, forward strand.
TAAAGTCCTCATAAATAACTACGTATAATGACAACACACCTCCCTCTGACAGGGATGTGAAATAGCTGAACCTCTCTGGCAAGAACCACTTTTCTGTTTCTTCAGTTTGGAGTCTCAAACGAGCAAATGACTTTGCCAAACTGTGTGTTTGTATTTTTATTCAGTATTGTTATAACCAATAAACTGTGCAGCCAAACTGCGAAGAACAATGTTATTGCTGTTACTACCGAGAGCACCTTTTAGTAGCATCCGCTCAGCAGCTGGTGGTGGGTGTAGCTAGTCCTGCTGATGCTACAGCAGCCAAGGACCTCTCTTTTGCTTCAGCAGTCCTGCTTCTCACAGACAGACACGGATGGAGGGAGGCACTGACTCAAGGAAGCATCCAAGATGATAGCTGATTCACAGGTCACTCCCTCGGTGGGAATTTACACTCCTACAACAAAAGCTCTGTAGACCTCAGACATCTTGCAGGCCGTCACCTCCACTCTTTCCCCAGCTGCCAAGCAAAACGCTGCAAAGACAAAGGCTTGAACATACAGATAAACAAACAGCCCGGTTCCCTACAGTACTGGGCTTCAACAGATTTCCCCACTTTCTTATCAAGAACTGCTCTCACTGATTGCCCCACCCCAAAAGAAAGTAGACACCCTCCCATGCTGGAAAGAGGTGAGACGAAGAACCTGTACCTCCCAAATCCTTCCAAAGCTAGAAGTTGTTGAAACATTTCCTGGCTCCCGAAAGGAGACATGGATGAAAACCCACACTAGGAAACCAAACATTGTAATCTATCATCCAGGATTGGGGATGATGATATGATCCTTAGTACTGTTTCCATATATCAAGGAAATTGATTCACAGCTCACAATGTGAAAGACATGCTTTCATATATACATTCATCCCGCACATAAAAGACTTTCAGATTTAAGATGGGTAAACCTTTACTACAGCACATCAATTTTCACTGACTCACGTAAGGTTTTATAAAGGTCTTAGCGCCAGCACTTTAAATATGCACTAAACCTCATTAAGCACTTGCTACATTCCAGATGATAATGCCATGATATTCTTGCAACCCATCACAGCTAGATGCCTCAGAGGCCAAACCCCACCTTCCCCAAAAGCATGAAAACCAGCACATGCACTGAGTTTTGCTCCAAGGATTCCTTCCAAGTTCAACCCTTAGGCTCTGTTTCTCCATGGATCTTTGAAAGCGTTTCTTCTCACAGTGGTGTTGCATCTGAGGAGGGTGTGGGAATTCACAGGAGTGCTGTCAGGCTCATCCCTGAGCTATGTTATATTATGACAAGGTTTCTCAGTGGCTACTCCCTCAAATTTTTTCTGAGAGAAATTTTGCCTTTTCCCATTGTCCCCTTTACCCCGCAGTACTCATTCCAGCCATTGACAACTTTGCACTCCTTAAATACCTGTGGACTAATAGCCTCCTATTTGCACAGAAAAAAATCCTTCCAGTAATCTCCTATATAGTTCTTCTCCTTGGCTGAGGAGTTAAAGGTGATATACTTTCTGGTCTGAAACTTTTAAAATGGATCTCAGATTAGGTATGCTGCTTTGACCCTCATGCATGTAAAAATAGCAAAGTCCAGGGCTCAGTGACCTCCTCTGGCTATATTAAGATATTAAAGGTAAGTATATGCAGGACTGAGACTACAGGGACTTAGTACACCACAGTGACAGTGATAACGTGCCTTACTAATTTAGTAGGTGCAGACTTAAGATCCCAATCATGGGCTCTTCCTGAAAGTAACAAAAGATTTTTTTTCATTCGATATTGTTCTGTAATATCCAGTGACGTTGGCAGTAAGCCAAACAATTGATTTTTGGTTAAACCAACACATTTCTCCTATCATAGACTCTTTAACAAAAAAAGCCCAGATTTACTCTACTTTGCAGAAGGCCTGACATCTAGTCCCAGTTATTTCAGTTGTTAATAATGCAAATGCCACACTCTGATTATGACTGTACTGAGGAAGCTGAAAGTCATATTGTTCAATGGCACCATCTTCAGTCAACTACAAAGCTGATTATTAATTGGCTTTAAGAAGTCATCTTCATCTGCCCTAAGTCAGTGCTTCTGAACTTGCATGGTGTGTTGCTACAGCCTCAGGAAATTTACTGTTGCAGCAGAATTATAAAGAGTGTGCTCTCCCCAAAAAAAGGAAAATCCCTATTCATTCTTTCTGCTTTAAACTGAGAAGAGAAAAATGATGATGACATACAGACACTTCTGGGAATTTGGGGTGGGTTTTTTTTTTAGAGGGCTGATTGTTTTCATTTAATTATTTGTGAACTAATTTGTAGATCCAGATTAATGTAAGAATACTTTTTCAGGTTGTTTCTTCATTTTTTAACTACAGAAATAGCTTGAAAAAACAAAATCATGCAGCATTCTGGCCATATAGGTGCTCAGAAAGATCCCATAGATTAAATACCAATTACCAAAGTTTGGAATTAACTTCTGCTGCTTTGAAAATAATACTTACTGCCCTGATTCCTGATCTGTCTTTATGCTTCAAAACTAAAAGTATTTTAAAAAGCATTGAACCTGATAATTGAAATAGAGCCAATCCTCTTCTTAGGTGATAGTATAGATATTTGTGGGAGTCTAATACCATAAATAAATGACATAGCATGTTTATTCTTATCACCTGAAAGAGACTTTTAGCTCAAAACAAAATTATTGGAACATTTCTTTGTGAGGCAGAATTTTAGACAATGATTTTAATTATATATTGGCCAGAAATGGATAGCTAATTGCCAGCCGGCTCCTCCTGATCTCCTTCCTCTTTTCCTGTATGCATGAGTTCTTTCAAAACGGGCCAAGTATATGTAGGCACATTGTTCTTACAGTTAAACCTAAGAGAACTGAATGAATCTGGATCTAAGAATAGCTTTTGCATCCTTCCAAGGCTGACAAGTTTTTCATGGTTTGTGTTTCCCTTTCAGCTGACCCCCTGGTTGGAAGTATTGCCACTCAGTATATGACTAACAGAGCAGAGCACGACAGAATGGCCAGACAGTGGACCAAGCGATATGCCACATAGGAACCTGCTCTAGGATTTGCTGGACCTGTGCAAGCACATTCACTAAGTGCATCAATAGCCCTTCCCTTCATTCTTATTTTTTATTAAATTTTGAACCATTTTGTGACAAAAGGTTGTCCTTACTTTCTTTTTTGGGGTTATTTTTATTTTTATTTGTTTTGGGGTTTTTTGTTCTGTTAACTTGAAAGTCGTTTCCCTCAAATGTAGACAGGGAATTTTGGTTATCAGTGCAAAGAATGTTGGATCTGTAATAGTATAGAGCTTTGTCACAAAGCTTTGTATTAATGTGTGGTTTGGTTTTTTTTTTCTTTCATGTGGTTTTTGGGAAAACAAACAAATTCAGAATTATATCTCGTTTCTACTTAAATGTAGTGTTTAGGGTTATTTTTTTGTACTGAAGTCTTTAATGGTGGGTGCATGCTACTGGGAACAAGTTTTGTATAAAAGCTTAAAATCAAGAATCACTGTGCATTACTAAGACTGTGTTTATCACTAGCCTTCTGTTTCCCACGCAAAAGGCTATTGCGTTGAACAAATTAATATGTATTTTGATTTACTTAAAAAAAAGTGCTTGTAAATTTCTTAGGGACCTGCCACTTTTGACTGTGGATCAGTTGATGTACACTTGTATTATTAAAGCACTCAATAAAACACTGTGGCTGATAAATGCACTTCTTGCAAGACGGTGCTTTTCGTTTGTGCTGTATAGGTTGCACAGTCCTCACATAATACAACTGCAGGTTATTTTTAGACCTAAACTATTCAATTCTTCTCAACAATGCATTTCTTAACTTAGAATTCTTCATTGTGTATGTCTTTCATATACAAACATCTTCCAAATGTTAAGGCTTTTCTTTCACCTGGCGGTGCTCAGTTCAACTATTCGGAAGCCTCTTGCTGCATCTTTTATACTATGGCTTTGCTATATCCATTTAAAATAGTTGGCTATAAAAATAGCCTTGCAGTGAAAGCAGAATATTGATGATGATTTTATCCAGCAGGCCTCATTTTGCCTTTCTCCAAGCTCTTTAATTGTAAAAGCAACTGTTATTTAAAAAAATAAATGAAGGTTTTCGATGGGAAAATTGAGCCCATTGCACCAATCATTCCCAGCACGTTCAATGGCAAGGGTGTTCAGATTTGACCTTCAGGCTAATTTTAGATATGCAGCCATAGAAGGAAAACTTCTACTTGGCTAAGGAAATGTGTGGGTGTTATGATTTAGAAAATATATACTGTGATGCTGATATCTAAATGTTCTTTGTGTTGCAAGGCATATTGGAAAATCCCTGTCTCATATAATTAAACGTTACAGATGCTATATACAGTGCTTGCCTGCCCTCTCCCCTCTCTCCTTGCCCCTTACGTTTAAAGGCGATCCCTATCTTAAAGAAGATACATTACAATAGAGACAATATAAAGATACAGGGAGACCCAATCCCATTACACTCCAACCCAATCCAACCATCCTGAAAACTAAAGCAGTCAAGGTGACACCGTAGGGCCTCTACACCAGCCGCTGCGCTGCTCAGCATTTCCAGGCTGATTTGTTTTTCTCTGAGTCATTTGCTAATAACTGAACAGACGTACAGCTTGGATCCACTGGTGAGTTGTCCTCTGTGTGAAGAGAAGCTGAACGTTGACTTTGTTGTAGATAGGATGTCACTATCAGTGACTTTGGTTAACCACCACCCTAAGAACCACGGGGATCTCAAAGAAGTAATCAGTCTCTTTTGATCAAAGCAAATGGAGAGCCTTCTGGTGTCTGTAGCAGCCAATTGTTTACAAGCCCAGCCATACGTTTTGAGGCCAACAGATCCTAAATACAGATATGAAAGAATAATAACAGTTCAAAAATAAAATGAAACCCCAAAACCAGACTTCTTGGAGCCAGAACACCTTCTCAGGACAACTGTTATATCTGCTTCCACCGTACGACTTGCCATGAAGTACCTCCATGAGCTGAAGGGAACCTTCCTGCTGTAAAAATACAACAAAGGAGTAAAAGGATTAAAAATCACAACTGCATTTTGCCCAGTACAGTAACGGGATTACTTCTCTTCTTATCCCATCTGCTGAAGAGATTCCTACCATAAAGGACTTGTATCCCCTGAGACAGTAATTAATGGGCAATTTCAGATTTCTTATGAATTATTTTAAGTGTCTGCCGCTCTGCAGCCTTTATTTACACTTAGCTGAGCATAATGCAGTAATTTTCCAGGTACATTTTAAACCTGCTTGAAAAAGAAGTCTCTAATTTCTGCTATCATCTTTTCTTTTTTTTTTTTTGGCCAACCTATAAAGAGGACATTATAAACAGAAGAGACTATGGTATCTCTAATGAAGACATAATTTTTGACAGACAACTAAGATACCTTAGAGGAGGAATCACGGAATTCTTAATAGATGTCTATTCTCAGTTCATCAGCTCTCACTTGCCTTTCTTGCCAAACAAAAGCTGCGCAGTTTGAATTTGCAGGTAAGTTGCCCTCTGTGTGAAGCTGAGCAGTCGCCTTGTCCTAGATAATATAAAACTACTGCCTTAAGAACCACAGAGATCTCAAAGAAATAATCAGAAAGGATCAACCCATGTTGATTAAAGCAGATGCAGAGTCTTCTGGCGTCTGCAGGAGCCAAATGTTTGCAAGTCTGGCCATAAAACATTCTCCTCTATTTGCAAATCTGCTCTGTTTGCCTCCCAAGTAATTCTTTTTCTTCATCTGCTAAACCTGAGAAATATGAAGCGTTATTTGAAACCTGCTGTTGTCGCTGAGGAGAAATGAGCCATCCCCAACAGAATTCAGCCTGCCAGCAGAGCCCCACTGAACAATAATGTATTGGCATTATCTGTTTTTCTCCTTTTCTCTTTCTTACATCTAGAAAATATTGCACGTTATTCTGTCCCACCTTTGCTCTTCACATCCTCTGTAAATTTAGCTGATCCCTGCTTCCTCTTTCATGACAAATCATCTTTCTAACTTCTTCTAGATGGTGACGACTACACGCTGCCCTCCTAGGGTATGAAGATCATTCAAATGACTCGCATGTAGTATAACATCAAGAGCATACATTTGTCCTAAAACAGCATATAAAGGCCATTGCTTCAGCAAATTTCAGTATTTTCTCAGGGATGCATAAATGCTCAAACTGGGTTATGTTCTTTAAAGACATCTTACAGCTTTTCTGAACTCAATCGTAGTAGCAAGCAAACCGTACTTAATTTCCAGTAACCCCAGCTAAATGTCCCGTACCCTTTGAGTTCCACTCTGAAACAGAAATCAGGGAACTCTCCAAACTGTATTTACCCATTCACGAATTACTGAAGTGGCCTTCACATCCTCCTGTCCAACTGAGCAGCTGATTTCCCTCATCAGAAAATTGCAGAACAACATAGCTTAAATTAAGGTACCCAAAACCATCCCGTATTTCCAGAGACAGCATTTCCAGACTGCTCCAGGAGTAAGTTTTAGCAGCCCATAACCCTTTTGATTGCATGCATGGTGGGTGATTGCAGCCAAACAGTTAAAATCTATTAAAACCAGCTGCTGTGCCATGAATAGGGCAGGAGTAATTCCTCTTGAAAGCTCTTTCTTAATATTTTCATATTGTGAGCTGCAGATGGATACACATTGAGACCCCATGCCCAAAGAATGGGCAGCAGCTCACAACCCTTCTTCCCTCCTACCCTGTGCAATGGTGCTGTGTAAGTATAGAACACCAGAGGTCCCGTGCACCATAAATCCCAAAACTGGGCCCCTCTTCAAGGCCCTCTCACCCTTTCAAATTCTGGCCGGACGCAGGCTCTGTTGCAGCGTGCTCCCTCTCGCTGGCTGTCTTATCTCCAGCAGTAATCCCTCTGACTTACTTCTCATTTCACCCTTTCCTTCTCGCTAGCTGCTTTCTTCTGCTTGACTGATTCATTGCTCACGGCAAAGAGGCCACCCAAGACACTGATCCCAGTTCAAATAGCTCTTCCTGAACTTGCCTGAGCAAGTCTCTCTGTCCCCTAAAAGTATATGCCCAGAAAGTGCCCCCAGGCCCCTCTCTGCTCCCCTTTGCCTGAGGCAGTGCCTCCTGCAGCAGGAAAAGCAGAGGTGGCTCCGTTGAAGTACAAAGATGTCATGAGATGATTCAGACAGCAGCTCCCAGTTACTCCAACCCCAGTGTTATCCTGGGGTCCCGTTTCTCCTTTCCAATTCTCCAAACTTCTCTTGTTGCTGAAGTTGGACATCTTGCCCCAGGCTCAATGCACTTGCCTGCATTTTGAGTTGGACAGACTGAAGCAAGAACTCGGAGTAAAAATTCTGGCACCTCCAAAGTCCGATTGTCCAGCCTTGGCAACCGCGATTCCTGCAGGGCCAGCTCGCTCTGCCTCCTGGTTTTCCACCCTCAGTTGCTCTTTCTTCTCTTCTCCTTTTCATTCCCTTTTGTTTCTCCTCCTATCATTTCCCTCATGACATCAATATTAAATCTTGAAGCTTTCTTTTCCCCCCTTTCCTCACCTCAGTCACAGCTCTGTTCTTGCCCCCTGTGCTAACGACACCATGTCACATAACACTGGGCCTCCCAGAGCTGCTTGAAATGCCCTGATTTTTAGTTCTTAGAAGCAAGAAAGAGCTTTGTATGAATTAAGTACTTCCTCATTGTGCCACGCCTGGCACTGGCTATAAACTAAATCACTTCTCCCACACACGTCATTAGCAGTAATGAAATCCGGGCTGCCCTGCCTCCTTAGCATGACATCCATATGCAAATGCATTTCCGCAGCTCAAACGATCTGCAGAGCCAATGCGTGGATGCTTGGGACACCTCCAGCAGCCTCTCTCGGGTCACAACTGGAATATATTTGGGGACTACTATTTAGCAGGAAGACTTTTATGATACCTTTAAATCCATCATTCTGCACCCTAATTCCATCATGCACTTTAATAGGGACCTGCAGCACTTCGGGATAATGAAAAGGGCAAAGCAAAACATCCCTTTCATGTCTACTTTGGTTGCAAAAGAAAGTAGTCTTGGGCTAGTAGAAGGTTGAAATAAAGACAAGGGCTGCTAAACCATCCTAATCTCTTGCCAGTCCTAAATTAGAAAAATCCCACTTCACATCACAGTGAAATAAAAGCTCTACTTACTTCTATAGATTTTGTGGAACTGAATTAAAAAAACCCACTCTCCAAGTGTCCCAAGGTGGATGGTCAGATCATGCTCTTCAGGAGAGGTTTTGTAGGGAAATGCTTCCACTAGGAAGAGCTTCCTGCTACCTTCATCTCCTCCACCTCTACTGGGCTGCACTCAGGACTCCCCCCTTGGCAGTCCCTTGGGAAGCAAGGGCTGGAAACAAGCACCTCGGGTCATTCCTTATTGTCACTGCTCCTCAAATACACTCACTCACAACAGGCATTTGTTGCTGCAGAATCGGTGCTGAGGTCCCCTTTTGTGTCGCTGGGGACCCCAGGGTCAGGAAAAACAAAGGGTCACACTTCAGTTTCTGTGAAATGCCTCCTTTCTTTGCAGTTGACTCATACCCTTTGTAAGGCCCTGAATGGAGTCTCTTCACATGAATGGAGCTCCTACCACACAGATTTCAATGCAGCCCCGCTCCTTTCTCCACTTGTCATAAAGGGTGCAAAGAAAGTGCTTTTGCCCATCGTGCTTTGGAACACCTTGCTGGTAGCAAAGCTTTACTGGGTGCTCTTGCCCATCTTCAAACTCTGCCATTTACATTTCTCAGAGACCTCTCAATTACAAGGGCCTTTCTCTAGCAATCACTCCTTGACACCAAGGACTTGCAGAAATCCTTCTTCCTTCTTCCTTTGGACTACATGCAGCCTTCATCCCTGGTCCTTCTCTGCTGCTCCCCACTTCCTAAATGTGCTGCTTCTTTCAGGCTTCAGTGACCCAAACCCCTCGCTAAGCCCACCAACACACCAAACATCAGTCACCTCTGCTCCAGGCTCCTCACAGCCCATTGCTGAATCACCACGGTGTGCCAACATCTCACTGAAGAAGGGAGAGCCCACCCCAGCACCTGAAATTGCCACCATCTTCACAAAAAAACTGCTTTTGTGGGAAAGAGCAGGTAATGCTCCCCATGCTCAGCACTTACGCTGAGGCACAAATACTCTCTGCAGATCTCCTGGTCTCAGAGTTCACAACAGCACTCTCTGTTGGTCTTTTAGGAGGGGTATTGTGAGCAGGAGCAAAATGGTTTGCATTAAATGCCCCTGAATGTTACTTATCTAATTAACAGAATGAAACTTAAAAAAAAAAAAAACAAACCTCCGTGTGGTGGGAACTTCATCATCTTTTATACCAGAAAATAATTGTGTGAATTAAAAAGTCTCTCCTGTTTCCTGTTCTGCTTCATTATGTGTTGTCCACCCACTACCTCTTGCTGCAGTTTTAAAAGAAAATCTTCCTGAAATCTACTTAGAATGTAAATCCTTATTGCAAAGCAGCAAAGAATAATCAAAACGTGCTCTGTCATATCAAGGTAATCTAATCAGAGAGGCTCATGGAATTATTTATACACATACATTTTTATGATAATTTAATAATTGATAGGCTTAAACGAATAATCTCATTCTCTTCTATTTCATAATATACATCATGAAATACTATATTTCATTACTGTGTAAACTTGCCATCTTATCTATTTAAAATAAATACAGATTTGAATAACTTTAATCAATAGTTTTCCGGTGGAAGAAGATGACTGTTACTTGTGTAACACAGTACTGTGTGGGCTTACTTATCTTAAAAAACATAATCTTATTTGTAACATTTTTCTTTGAAATTTTATAAAAGACAGAGAAAAGTCTGCAAACGAAAAATGACAGCAGTCAGTTGAGCCCTGCGAATGTGCTGACAGGAGCTGTTAGGCATCATAGCTCTGTCTAATTTCCAAAGAGTGACACTGAAACTCTGGAGGCAGAAGGACAAGAGAAGCAGTCAAACCCCAAGAAGAAATGAAAAGAAAAATCGTTACAGAAATAACCACTGCACCCGCACGCTACAAATTTCCTCCAGCGATGTATACGTGCTGCAGCATCCCCCTTAGGTCAAAACGAACTCTGCCAGCGGCAGGATGTTGAGTGGTTTGGGCAAACGGCCTGCGGCACCTCATCCAGATCCAACAGCTTCACGCTGCTCTCGCTGGGTACCCGGCTCCTGGTTGAGCGTGGGAACAGGTAACCTTGGGAAGGCAGCACATTAGATGGACACGCTGAGGGAGTTGTGCCTTCTTCCTCACTCCTGGTCCCATGGGGGCCAACCCCCTCACAGCTGGGGGGCTTCCCTCTCCTCCTGCTAATCCCACTCATCAGGTGCTGTTGGGTCTACGCCTGCCAGGTGAAACTTGGCAATGGTTCTGCTGACTCTGCAATGATGCAAAACTAGCTGAAGGAGGACACGGGGTTGTGCCTGGCCAGGTGATGCCACTCTCCCTCAGCACCTGCTTTAAATGCAGCTCACTCAGGGCAGAGCCCCTGGCTTGTCCCTCCTGCAGAAGCTCCTGCTCCCAGGGGCTGAGGGGACCACCCCTCTCTCCTGTCAAATCCAGCCCCTCTGCCATGGCTCAGACCCTCAGGAGGTATCACTGTGCCTCTGGCGTGTTCAAGTTCAACCTAATGCAGAACCGGAAGGATTCTTCCTGGATTCAGAAGCCCCACGTAGAGCCGAAGTGACAGCAGGTAAAGCCGTCCTGTACAGGCCTTCATGCAAGGGCAGGGCTGTCCCCCCTCTGCCCCAGCAGCGCTGCGTAATGTTCACGGCACAGCTTCAGCAATTACAGGCCTCGAGATGCAATGTTAGGAAACTCTTCGTATTTGGGGGGTTTTTTTTGATGCAAAGGTGGTTTTTTGTCTTTAAAAAATAACATGGTTTCCTCTCCTCTTCCCAACCCTCTGCCTTCCCCTGCCATGCCCCTAGGAGCCCGGTGGGCTGAGCCTGGGAGCTTATGTGTGGATCTAGAAGGGATTTTTTTGTTTGTTTTTTGTTGGGGTTTTTTTTTGTGAGAAGTGGGGAAAGATGTAACCCCACAAGAAAAATATTGGGAAGCAGGAAAGCAGGAATTTTCTCCCCTCTGGAGCCTGCCCAATGTGGGCAGAGCTGAGGCAATGCAACACTTACCTGGAGGGCTGGACCTTATTTGCAGAGGACATAGCCTGCCTTTTCTTAGGTTATATCAAGCCAATGGATGGACGTGTTTTGAAAGGTAACACTGCACATGTTCTTATTTATAAATCCTTCTCCTATATTATTTTAAGCCAGGCTTGGGGTGGCATGAGAGGGGACAGCTGGTAGCTGCAGCCCTGTGACCCTCAGGCCGTTCTTCATCCCACCACTGCCTCCAGGACTTGTATGGAGAGCAACACAGGGCCAGGGGACAGGCAGTGCAGACAGCCAGGGCAGAGGAGGAAAAACACAATTGTGAGACCCAGCTTAAAATCAGGCACCAGCCTGGTGCTTCCCCAGCTGTCTGAGAGTATAAATATATGTGTGTATATATGTGTATTGATGCATGTTTCATATACATACACACATGCCTGCTTTGGACATGTGCTGGCATCAAAGAGGGTTCAGCCCCCAGGTGTCCCCAAAAACGTGGTGGTGGGTGTGAGCAAGACCTTCTGCGGTGCCATCCATAAGGGTGGTTGCAGCACTATAGAAGGTAAAACAAAGACAATAACGCTATCAGGAACTGATGGTGAGGCCCTCGGGAGTGAAAGAAAAAGGGAGGGGAACATTAGCAGAAACCTGCTGTAGATCTAGCAGAGGTAAACATCCAAATAAGTGAATTTAGGATCAAAATGTCACCATGCGGTGATAAATAAATATCTCAAAGTAGAGAACAGCTTTTCCCTGTCTAGCGTTGCACTGCACCTCGGTAAAACAGGACCAAGCCACTTCCTCTAGGCACATAGTACACAGCCCTGAAATGTATGGACTTGCCTTGTTCCAGCCCAGGGTGGGGTGAGGGTAGAGACCTATTAAAATGTTAGTTGCCTATGGACAACTAATTCACACATGTTATTACACAGCCTTATTAGAATTATTAACATTATTAGGAATATTTAAAGTTGCTAAAGTAAAATCACCCCCCATGCTGAGCTCCTTAACACTAAATACTTGCCTTTTAAAGACCTGTTCCTCCAAATTAGTATTTCTCCTCCCAGAAAGCAGCAAAGCCCATCAGCAAGGGAAAAAAATATATCTCCAGTTCTTTATTAAATCCTTTGGGAAAAGTAGAATATATTAAAGTCGATAATTCTCCAGGGAGGCAGTAAAGTGCTAGCTCGTAGTTGAGATGTCTTCCTTACTCCCTACAGAGGCTCTCACCGCTCCCCCGTGCCTGAGCTGGGGGGACAGTCCACAAGATCCACGCAGAGTCTCAACCGCCCTGTCCCGTGGTTAAATTCATGTGCTGTGAGTTGTACACGGTTTGTAGATTTGCACAGCTGCCCTTGATCCACAAAACTGAGTATATGAGGATTTTTTTCAGAATCAAGACCTTTTACATGGTAGGTATTTTTGCCAGGGGGGGAAGATTTCAGCAATATTTTGTATCAAATTCAGCAGCAAAAAAAAAGGTTAAATAACTATCTGTGTCACCAATCCTCCAAATATTTATATGTGCAATTGTATATGTTGCACGCATATGAGATCTCTCTAATGAACCTGCTTCAGGTACCTGCATAACTTTTCTCCAGGATACTGTTTTTCCTTCGTACTTATTTCTTTTTAAAGTATTTTGCTTGTTAAAGTGCCTACCCTCAGTATGGGTCTGCTTTAATTTCATAGAAGTACTTAAAAAATAGTCCTCCACAGATTTGCCATTCAAACACTGCCACATTGAAAATCTGAATATAAAACACAGTATAAACTTAAATGAAATTGCCCTACAGGAATTGATTTTTATTGTCTCGGCTGACAGAAAAGCAAAACGTAAAAAGCATACTGAAAAGTAAATTCAATTAAGTGCTAGTAATCTGAGGTGTCATTAGTAGCATAAGCAAAGAGAGGTTTTGATTTACTGTGTGCTGTGTTCAGCCTGGCCCTGGTGCTCTGAGCAGCTCTGCTCTGCCGGGAGGAAGGAACATGGCAGCGGAGGAGTGAGCTGCGGAGATTGTCCGTGGCCTGTCCTCGAGGGCCGATGGCCACCACAGGCAGCCCCAAGGTGGGAGGTAGAGGAGGATTGGGTAGGGGGTGAAGGCATCGTGTGCTGACTGGGTCAGGCGTAGGAGACTACCAAAGAAGTTGGGTGCTGGAGCAACAGTTAGAGCCAGGGTAAGTAGGGCTTTTACTTGAGCCTGAGGAGAGCTGCCTGCTGGCATGGTTCCCTTTCTGTTCATTGGAAATTGGCTGGAAGAAGCTCTTTTTTTTTTTTTTTTAATTCTTTTTCTTTCTTTCTTTAGATTGGTTCTCTGAGTTTAAATGTGTATTTAGGTGACAGTGTCACCAGAGGTTGTTGGCTTGTGTGGCTTGGGCTGCCTTAGAGGGTCCGTGCTGAAGGAGGGATGCCTTTTGCCACTCAGGAGATGCCTGCAGCTGGCCAGCTGCTGGGAGATGCCCTCCTTCTGAGAGATGGCTGCGGGAAGGGCAGCCAGCTTGGCCCCACTCTTGGCTTCCACCTACACTTGTCTGGGAGGCGACTTACGATGGGTGCCAACACTTCTGACCTCTCATGTCGGGGAAGGGAAAAAAAGAGAAAGGATTATGAATCTCTTTGTCTGAGCCTTTTTGCAAAATAAAAAGCTGTTTTGTTCCAGGAACAGAAGCCTCAGAGGTGCCTCTGCTCTTAGATGACAGTTGATAAAACCGTGGGATGTATTTTCTGTTTCAGGTGAAAGCTGATTGTAAATGGGAGGGATTTAGTGCAGTTTAAAGGACACCCCCAGAAAGTGGGAGAGGCCTGTAAAGCACCATAACTTGTAAACCTGAATTAAAAGAGAGATGACCAGTGGGAAATAATGGTGGCCTTGAATCAACTTTAGTTCTTGCACAGATGATCCTCTGCCTCCACAGGTCTCACTCACTTATGGTGAATTCACTGACAGACAGATGGGCTACACTGTCAGCCCTGTAACAACTTCAGTTTTCTGATCTTTCATACAGGTCATACTTGATTGTTTGACTCCAAAAATAAAGTATACCATCACAGCTGTGGAGATACATACATTGTTAATGTCAAAGATTTTTTTAATTTTTGTTTTCCTGACAAGGCTAAAAAAAATTAAACACTTTGGATAAAACCAGAAAAAAAATCTTCTCAACAAACTTGTGGCATCCAGTGCAAAATTTCAGACCAAGCAATAAAAGCTAATAACATGAAGCAAGCGACAATATAGTACTAAAATGAAAAGTGTTGCACAGCTTCAACAGGGGATGCCACCCACCTGGCCTTGAAATGCCTGTCTGTGATAGTTCCATCTTGGAGGAACTGATTCATTACCATTCTCTGTCCACATGCCACTTCCACAATGAACTGCTCAAAAGTATGCTACTTTCAAAACTGGTGGGAATTAACTGAAGTTGATTGGTAAATTCACTTGGTAAATTCAAAGCCAATTTTGCTATTTGTTTGAGCCTTAACAAAGTTAGAGAGGGAACTGGTTTTTATAAATCATGTGGTTTTCAATGTAACCCTGGCTAGCTCAGACCTAGCTTGGCTTTTTCATGACTGGCCTCTGAGTTTTACTACTAAACGAAGTTGTGGGGAGATCTATGAAATGGCCCTGATGTTAACCAGTTCTGAGCCTCCTTTGGGCTCTGGACTGCTCAGCCCTCCTGAGTGAGAACATCAAGCAAGGTTGCAGGAGGATGAGACCAAACTGTCTGCATCTTCCAAAAGGCAAATCAAAACACGCTCTTGGCCCAAAGTAACAGGCTCTGTGGGAAATCTGCGAGAGCCAAGAATTAAACCTTAATTTCCCCCTTAGACATGACACTGATTTTTCCTATCGAAAGGCTTACTTTTGTCTATTCAGTATGGGCTCCTGGCTTACTCTGTGATAAACAATTTTCTCTCGGTTTAATTAAAACACTTTTTGTCTGCTAGGATGCCATCAAATCTATCTTTAATTGTATTGCCAGTCACAGCTCATTAGCCCTGTAGGCATGGTGGTCAGGCTGAAATACTAAACAAGAAAAAAACTGATGAGAACAAGTTGTGAAGATATTTTGTCAGTTCATAAAATGTATGAGGAGGGAGCAGAATTTTCTTATTTATTGAAGAAAAAAAAAAGAAATTAAAATCCCCAAAATGCAAAGGTTATACATTCTTAAAACCGAAAGAGACCAGCAGTTCTAGCCCCAACCTCCCGTCTTGTAGGGAGTTGGGGCTCGACTCTGGCTTTAGACTTAGCACTGCAGGAATCCCCTGTTGGTCATCTTCCTCCCAATGCTGCCCAGCAGACCTGCTCCGGCCTGTTTATTCTGCTTCTCCCTACTTTTTCCATGCCACTTTGGGCAATAGTCCTTTTTTAAGCATGCAAGGATTCTTTTTTGTCTTGTAGCCTCTCCACAAGAGTACTTTTATTCTGTCACGCAACAAACCCATCAGTTTACTGTCTCTTCAATCATCATTTTGCTTTTCCACATGTTTTTGGACTTTCACAGTACTGCTTTGCCCAAAGCTGACTTACCAGGGCCATATGAAGTTTCTGTGTTCTGGTGGAGCACACCACTTCCTTTGCTCATTTCCTCTCCTTTACCAGAGGCTGTAATATATGATAATGCACATGAGGCATAATTTCTTCTATTTATAGGTACAGACAGCTATATAAGAAGTGTGGACAAGACAGCGCTATGTAACGTATGCAGAAAACTTCATTACAGATGAGCACTTATCCTCGTATTTAAGAGTTAGTCTCTGTCACAAAATACCAGTAAATCCACGCTGGGGGAATGGTATCCTGTCAGAAATCTCAATTGTCTTCCTGCTGTAGGGTTTTGCTTTTTTTTTTTCCTCCCCCCTCCCTTCCATTTTTATTCGGTTCTGGCTACTTCAGTGTCTTTGAATTTCCGTTAAATTTACCTACATCTCTCCCTGAAAGATCTGACTTAATCTTAGAGCAGGGCTATTAGAATGGCCAAGTAGGCCGGCTGCTACGAGGAGGAGCAGCCAGGGTTGCTGGAGCCTGCGCAGGGGAGCGTGGTTATTGCTCAGCTCCTGGCTGCAGCCGGTGCCTTGCTCTCTCTTCAGTGTAAAGCTTTGTCTCCAATTCTGTAGCCCGGGCCTTAGGGTAAGAGGGACTCAAATGAGTGCAGAAGCCGCAGGGTACAGCTTGACAGCACCAGTTAACTGATCTAATGACTCCCCGGTGCTGAAAGGGAGCAGCCCTTCTCACCTCCAGTCATGCATTTCCATGCCGGTAAGGACTCTTGCTGAGCTGATTCCATTTACTGACCTTGCATAAACCACGAGTGTGTGTGTGTGTGGAGGGAGGAGGGTCAGGTCAGGCTTTGGATAATTCAGCAAGGGATGGGATTAAGTGGCATGGGCAGAGGTGGAGGGAGCGGGAGGGACCACAGCGATGGGCTGCCAGATTTCTGAACTCACGTCTGAACCTCGTGGTCCCACCCTGCCTCAACCGAGCGCTTCCATCCCTTTCTTTACACCGGCTCTAGTGTGCATCTGACCTGGCAACCCGTCGCTCCAGCATGCTAAATTGGTAGAAAATGGATGGGGCTTTGGGTGTTGAGGGTGTGTGTCTGGTTTGCATTCCCAAATGGCTTAGAGTATGGTTAGATGAGCACGAGAGCTGGCGTAAGGAAGGAGACAGGGAACATGCAACCAGGGGTGGGAAAGCGGGTGCGATTGCAGCATTCCGCAATTAAATTGGTTTAAGCTGTCGTTTTGTGGCAGCCAGAGCCAATTTTAGGGGCGGCTTAAGCCCAAGTGTAAGGATACAGTTAAGCATTCTACCAAATGAAAGCATTTTCCTTGGTAAGTCTAAGTATGAGCATTGTGTGGCTGTTTTTCTTGATTTCACAAATACTCGCGTGAAAAATTTTTAAATGTTGTATTTGTAGTAAGGAGACAGCTCTTTAAGAACTGTATCCCACTATCTGCCAGTCACTCCTGTGGCTGCAGCAGCCGTGCCTTTCGCTAAGAGAGGTTTCTGCTAAAAGCCCTTTGATTGCCTCCCCGTTTGGAGCAGGGTGATGCCAGAAAGGAGACGGTGTCTTCTGGAGAGCTGGCAATGGAAGCAGAGTTTTCTCTTAGAAATGTGTGTCAGCAATGCGTTTTGGCACTAGCCTTGCTCTGTGTGTTGCTTTGTATGTTCCCAACTGCTGTAGAAAGGAGGAATCGCTCCCTAACCGCATCTGCCTGCTGGTGTCCATCAGCTCTCGGCAGAGCCTGGAGCAGGTCGACCGTGATAAGGTCTCTGGGCTGCCTGTACCGGGGGATGCTCAAAGATACAGCGCCCTTCTGTGGCTCCGCACCGGCCCTTGGAGCACGCCTGGCTGCTGTAATCTCTGAAGCCCAGCATCAGGGTCCCCTCTTATCTCTCACGCCAGTGTGGATTGATCTCTGGGCAGATCTGCAAATGAATGGCCGCAGATGGGAAAAGCGAGGGGAGGATAAGTGCTTCCTTTGTGCCTGTAACTACCACAAGTGCCATTAAGGAACATGCCAAGACCTTAATGAAATAGCGCTGGGTACTTTCTCCCCGTCGCTGTGGCAAGCCAAAGAGGATGGGAGCACGATGCTTTGTCTTGTTTCATCCAGTGTCTCCATCCAAATAACAGCCATTCTCTCCTTACACGGTGCTCCAAAACCAGTGGAAATGGCCTCAGCAGCCTGCCAGGTCATTTTGCCTAGGAATCCCTGGCCCACAAAAGCTGCTAAACGTAATTTTGAAGTCCCCAAACCAAACATTGATAAAGGAAGCAGCAGTATCTGAGGCACTTCATTTAGGGGCTGATTAAAAATCAAAATCCCAAAATGTCAGTGGGAATGTTTTACTGCTTTCAGTGTGCTCTGCATCAAGCCGTGGGCCCTGGTGTTGCCGTGTGTTGTGGAAATGATGGACAGGACTTCAGAGCTGCATGCAGCAGCGCCCAGGGAAGCGGGGAGTATTTGGGGCTCGCGTTTACAGCAGGAGGGAAAGCAGCATTGCAGGAATGAAAGCAATCCTTTTTCTGACTACTCACAAGTATATGCCATGCACTTCTCCTTTTGGTACCCTGTAACTGATCACATCAAGCGGTAATGAGGAACCGAATGGACAGCCAGGTAAGTAGTGCGGTCGGATGAAATCTCACCCTGCAGCTCATTATATGGAGCTTGTGCGGAATCTAATGTGTTGGCACCACAGGGATACTTGGGTCTGGATTCACTCTTCACCCTGTCTTCCCCATGGCAGCTGCAGATAGGCTATTGATCTTTCTCCTCATTAATCAGAATAATTTTGAAGAAAAAAGTAAGGGGCTCATTTCCTATCCATTCTTCCCCTAAGTTCTTTAATTTACTAACAGCTTTATTTTGAGCTTTTCCTGTTTCCTGCCTCCTTTATGAGGCACCATTCAATGACTGCTGCTTATTTGGTAGTGATATGTGACTCACAAAGTGTCTGGGCTTTTGCTTTGTAAAGCTTTAAGATGCAAGTAAAAAGGGAGAGAGGCGGGTCATGTTTTTAAACAGGATTTGCTGTGCTGTAACTTCATCAGACTCCAGGTAAATGGATTCAGTTGTTCAGGGTGGAGGAGGGAAAAATGTACTATTAGAGTCATTTTGGGGCTTTACATTTTTAAAGGAAAATAAATGCATCTATCTAGGGAACATATACATCTCCCTTTACTCCAGCCTCAGAATCTTTAATTACCTTCGCAGCCTTGCTGTGCAGCAATAAAATGCTATTATCCTCACTTCATTTCTTATCCTCATATAAGGAAAGGAGGCAAGGGAGGCAAAGGACTAGCAGAACCCAGACCCAAGGCAAGACGTTTACAACTCTAACAGAGCAGATGGAGGCTCGGTGTCTAAGCAAACTGCAGCAAATCTGCGTCCCAAGTGGAGAATTTTCTACTTTGCCAGCAAAAAATGTGAAACAGGGAGGCCTGCCTTCTCCTTAGGATTTCACTGCCTGAATCAAAGACACATGGAAGAACCCCCCTCCTCTTTGGATTCAGAGTTTGTATTTTTGTCATATCCAGTTATCTGATGAAGTGATTTGGGCTCACGGTGACTTTGCAAAGGACCCCCACGTAGGTGGAGGAATGACTGAAGCAGAGGGAGGGGGAAGACGCTGAGCCGCCTGGCATAGTGAGCTCTGAGGGACTTTTCAGGGTCTGTGGAGCTCTAATGTTTAAATAACTATTTAAAGCAATTAAAATAGCAGTTAAACCCAAAAGTCTTAAAGCTTCTTTTGATTTTAAACTCCCCTAGAGATGACACCTGAACATGTGTGCTGTGGCATAGGCCCTGAGACCCTGGTTCTGAATATGGACTTGCATTTCAAGTCTACTACCCCAGGCTGGTGGCTTCCCGCTTGGGTTGGCATCATTTGGCTTGGTTTTATTTTTACTTTATATTCTCTTTTTTTTTATCCTCCCCCTTTTGATGAACCCTTATGAACTAAACATAATTGCTTCCTTTTAATGCAAATCAAGCAAGAGATTTGGATGGATTGCTGCTTTTGATGCTGCAGTAGACTAGGTATATGCAAGAACCAAGTTATTAAACTCCATAATGTGACACAGTGTTTTGTTTAATATGTATATGCACAATACGAAGGGAAGAGCAATTGTACCCATTTCAGGGTTGTTTGGAGCCTTCTCTGAGTTGTTTCTTTGTTAAGCAGTGACTCACAAGGTGCTAGGAGTAAGCAACCTGCACTTTTGACCCTTGATGGGCAAAACATTTATCTTATGCTTTTGTAAGATTGCCGGTGTTTCTGAAACATCCAGTATGGTACTAAACACAGAGCACAGAGAGTGGGAGCGTGTTATTTACAAGGAAGTTGTCAAGCTATTTGCTGCTGTAATATTGATGAGGCTTCTTGGACAGGTCGCGTTAGGACAGCGTGATAGGAAATGAAAACTCTCTTACGGCTCCGAAGCTGGAGCTTGGGGACCATGATTGGAAATTGCTAAGCACCTATCCGGAGGAAAACAAAAGGCTGCTGCCGGGAAGCAGTTGTTGCATCTAGTTCTCAAGCTACGTAGCAGATTGTGTAAGGCAGCGTTCAGGTCACGAGCATTATTAGGAGGTGGTGGGGAGCTGTGTGCTTTTGCTTCCCCATATCAAAAGGGATTTGGGTTTATTGCAGACGTTCTGACAGCTCAGTGGTGTTTGCTGCCTTATTGTGCCTACTGCAAAAGGTCAGTCCGTTCTGGCTCAGGCAAGTGCTTTTCAGCCAGAGTCCTCCTGATAGTAAACTATAAATGTATTGTCTATCAGAAGGTGATGATAGCTTGGTATTGCAGTTTTCCTGTGCTACTGGAAATCTTTTTGTTTATATAGACTCCTCTGTCTCCAGAATTTATCAGCCTGGCAGCAATTATAAACAAAACCCCATGGGTTTGGGACTTTCTCTGACTGCTTTCAGAGAAATGTTAAAATGCGTTGGTTTTCTCGCTGAAGAGTCACAGCTCATTATTCTGAGCTGGTGAGGAAAAAGTGGCCAGGGAAGTAAAACTGAAATCTCCCTCTACCATTAGTGTTCCCCCTGGGGGTGACCCCATGGGATGGGTGCCCATCTCCACAGGGAGCTCTCGAGCAGGGAGGTGCTGGAGCGGGGACCGTCACACCCAGCACTTCTGCCTGGCCAGCTTCTTCACCAATGTCTCTTTGCCAGCAACAGGGAGGGGGGAATCTCCTATTCCTAGAGCCTTAGCCTATTTACATATCCAAGACTGAAGACTGTAAATATGGGGTCCATTAACTGAACTAACACTGGGGCTTTGTTAGTCACTGTCACCAGAGTATCCAGTAGCTCTAGTATCTAATAAAAGGATATTTGCATTGAGTGGGAGTGAGAAATTCCAGCCGTTAATATCCCAGAGCCTGTGCAAAATACTTATACCATACTGTTCAAAAAGCAGGCTCCAAAGGTCTTGAGGAAAGAGTGGAAAGTGTGCAGAGTTGCCACCAGAGAGGATGGTGGTGTGGAACCAAAGTACTATATTGATGATTTCATTGTGCAACAAGCTTAAAGTACTCTAAGGAAGCCATTACTAGGTGAAATTGTGCCAACGTTAAGTGCTTTGCTAGCACCAAAGTACCAAATGCATGAAATCTGTTGTACTCTGAAGAGGTGAGCACGTCCAGGTGTTGGTCTTGGTTGTGAAAAGAGCTGAAGAGCAGACTTACGTTCATACTCACTGCCCTAACCAGTGGCCTAGGAGAGGAGAGGGGGATTCATGCTCCCTTCTGCTTAGTTCTAACCCTGTGAGTATTGCATGTGTTGCCACACGCCACTAGACTTTCATGAAGAGGATTCCCTGTCCTCTCTCCCACCTATTCCTTAAATTCCTAGAAGGCATAGGTCTAACTCCTTTCTGAGTTAAAAGGAAGTGGAAGCAAGGTCTCCACATGTCTTGGATCAATGTCTTAAATGGAAAGCTACCATGTCAAAAGCTGCAGGAGGGTTTTTTCATTCTTCAGGGACTGGCCTGGGGCAGTGAAACTCAAGGAAAGCAGAAGTGATCCTTCCTGCAGCCCTTGTCCACTGCTAAAGGTTGGGAGTGGGGAAGGATTTTGGAGACCACCTCTGTTGCTTGTGTTTTCTGTGGGATCATTCTGGCAGCTTATGGTGTGCTGGCAGGAGGCCTGGTTTTCTTAAGGGGTGTTTTGTATCACATTTTAGACATGTGGCCTCATGTTACATCAATGTAGGTTGCTGCTGGAAGAGGTGATTCAGCCTTTCCCTCTGCCGTGGCCACAGATTCCAGCTCCTCCCTTTTTGCCCCAAATCCCACTCTTGTACAGCTGTAGGCAAGCTGGCGCAGCTTGCTAACCTGATGTCAAGGGGTTTCTGAGGCATGTGTAGAAAGAGCAGTTTTCTGAGAAATGAACTTGGGTGGACTTGAAATGGAGCAGTTCTGGTTGCAGGATCACAACATCCAAAATAAAGCAGTGGGGACACCTTGCTGCACACAGGCAGGGTTAGAGAGGAATTCGGGATGGGCCCTTCTGGCAGTGGCCTACAGTGATGCTGGGTGAGGAGGGGCAACAAACACCAGCCTCAGCAGTGCCCTTCACCCACTGCTTTCAAGCAGTTCCGAAGATGGAGCACGGACAGCTGTACCTGCAAACACAGTCTGATCATCACCACGTAGTTCCTGACCCCATAAAGTGCAAATTATCTCATGTGTGATGGCAAGTGCCTTCAATTCATCTTGTAGGCAGTGAAGTATTTTCAAGATCTGGCCCTGATATACTGGAGGAGGTTTGCTGCATCTTAAGCGCATGATTTCAATGAACTGGATGTTGGTGAGTGTATTTTATGTATTTCTAACAATTCCTTCCGTGTGCTTGTGGAGAACAATTATTCTCCTCCATCTACTTAAATTCCATTTCTCTTTCGGTCTGTTTCTAGTTTAGACAAAATGATTATTTTTTTTCCTTAACGCTTTTCTCAAAAGGTAGAAAATCAAATGCTCCAGTCCTTCATAAATACTTTGTTTCTGCCCTCCTCCCCCCAGCTCATTCGGTTGCAAGTGGAATGGCATATGTTGTCAGATACCCAGCACAAGGAGAAGCACATAACCCAGAACCTAATAAAACAACAAATCTAGTGTGCCCTCCTGGTCTGCAATCCTTCAACAGGCTCCCTTCATTAAACGTAAAGCCATGTGTTTCTTAAAACAGATCACATCCCTGGTGCCACGGTGTGGTATGTGTTGCTCTCGCTGTATTTCATGAGGGTTTTTTAATTTATAGCAACACAGTTTTTATTCTTACAAGGATTCTTGAAAAATTGACTAGAATATATAAAATATGGGCAATACTGATATCTGTGAGAGCTATAAGCTACGTAAAATTGATCCGAGCAGCGGTACTTGCAACTGCCCTTGACCGCTGGGCTTTATTCCTGGCAGTGTCTGCAGCAGCCCGGCTGCGCCTCGCTTCTTCAGGCGGTTTGGTTGCCCAGGTGAAAATCCCAGTTAAGTCCGGTGGCTCCAGTGGTGGTGTTCTGGATTTAGACCAGGGTACCCGTGAGCAGAATTCAGCTGTGGGCTCCCTGCGTGCTCCTGCCACCCGGGCTGCGTTTCTGTGGCGTGAGCAGCGATGGGGCACCCAGGAGGACTGACAAGTCACAGAAATATTCTGTTTGTATTCTGCCAGCTCACCCCGGCCCCGGTGTTTCTATTTTGCTACTGTTTTAAAGTGAAGGCTAAGGAGGTTATGGCCATAAGCCTCTAGCTGGTATTCAGGCTGCTTTGGGTAACCAGCAGCGCTGGCAAGTAGAGGACACAGATGGAGCTTCTTTATATTTGATTAAAGAATGAATTGTTGCAAGCAGGGGGAGAAAACCAACCTCTCTTGTAGAACAGGTTCATACCTTGCCATTTGGATATTTTTAACAATGAAAAACAGCTCCTTAGAAATGAGTGTGGTGAACTGTACATACTAAAATTGTTTCTTTTATTATTATTTTAAGGCAAAAGCACTATATAAACCCACACGTGTAATTCAGGGAAGGGTGGGAGGTAAAATGCATTGCACATTTGCATTTACAAGCACATGAGAACGGTGTTTCACTAGCTGAACTTGGTCTGGTTTTCTGTGCACAGCTCTCCCAAGGATATCTCAGCAGGCCAAAATTTCCGCTGAATTAAATGGTCGCAGTCAGATTGACTCAAATGGTGTCTTGGTCCTTCACACAAATGGAATATTTGCCCTGCTGTTATAAAAATATCTGCAGTGTTTATTAACCTAATAAAAAGGCTCCTAATTAACCACAGACCTGAAAAGTTAAAGTAGTTACTGGAGACCGGTTCTCAGTTAGGCTGACATGAGTGTGAAGAAATTTTACTGAAGTCTGTGCTGTTACCTCAGACTTTTCCCGCTCTGTCCAGAATTTGGTTCAGTCTGCCTAATTATCTCTTGTCTGGGCTTAGTTTCAGCTCAGTGACACATCTCCACCTTGCAACCAATCCTCTGGCTTTTGTGAAAGTCTTTTTTGTTGAGAACAGTGCCATTTTGGTTTCCATTTAAAAAGAATTAAAGATCCAATTATGCAAATTAATTTTAAAAGCTTTATCACCAATCTTCTGGGAGAAAGGTTATTGCACAAAGCTTGTAACGGACTTAAAACAAGGGTTCTTTGGCTTTGAAATGCATCCCGGCCTGACACCCGCCTCTGCCTCCTGTCAGCTGAGCGGAGACTTCGGGCAGTTCAGGGACCATACCTGGAGGAGAGCTGGGATCGACCCATGACAGTGGAGCGGAGAGGGATGGAGGAAGGAAGAGGGATGGATGGGGGGGAGCCCCCCGGAGCCCCCAGGCACATGGGAGCAGCTGCTGGGCTCTGTGGTTTGGCTACAAGTCTCGGAGGTTGAGTCTCTGTCCTGTTCCCCTGAGGATTTAGCACGGGGCACCAAAAGGAAGCAATTACTTTGGAACAGGGTGGAGTTTAGCTCAAGAAAAGCATGTTCAATCACGAGCTTATGTTATTTAGGCTTTAGAAGTTATCCACTGCAAATATTAGGCCAAGACAGAGAAGAGCAGGGACATGGCAAAGTAATATTTGTAAGTAGTATGTGCTCTCTGTGATGAGCCGGGCTCGGTATCCTTCCACCCACTTCTCTCTGACAGAGGGGAAGAACATTCACACAGCGATGCAAAGCTCAGAAACCAGCTGGCTGAGGAAGCAGTGCCCACCCTTCTTTGTGCCCCCCCTTCCCCATATCCAGCCCTTTCCTAACAGTCCATGAAAGCCACCCAAATGGCAGAGGAGTTACTTCTCACTCGTTCTAGCGGGGTGTGGAAATTCATAGGTCACAGAGGACAAATGGACATTGGCATTAAGCATCTCTATCATGGAGTCTACAAAAATATCTCCACGTTGCTTCTGAAGCGAGAAAGCCAGAGATGGGCAAGCCCGGCTGCGGGTTGCACACTGGGGACATGCAGCCCCTTGCAGAGCCCCAGAGGAGTTTGTGGGGACCTCTATGGGCAGAGCATGCAGATGACATTGCTCGGTGAGAGGTGCACTGCAAAATCCGGAGTGGGAATGAAAATTCTGAGTCCAAGTGTCTTTTATAATTAGCCCAGAAGAGAGGGGGCGAGGGGAGCGATGCCGCCGTGGTGCCAGGAGCAGGAGCAGCTTCAAGGAAAACCAGGTCTCAGTATTTGCAGAAAACCTTTGCTGCACTTTGGCTTGCTGTGATCTCAGCAGCCATAACAAGGCTTGGTTTCTCACGTGGCTTTTGGTGGCCCCATCTCATGCTCATCAGGAAGCTGTTCATCAGCTTTTGGACATGAACCTGAGATGCTCAGGGCAATGGCTGTCTGGAGCAGCTTGCTAAGGAACTATCATTTTGAGCTACGTGAGAGTGGAGAGGGTGGTCCTTGCTGGCATGATGAGGACCACGCTGACAGCATCTTTGCTGAGTCTCTATGTCCACACATTCATAAGCCAGTGGTCAGCGAGTGTGAGAGGAAGACAAGCTTACAGAATGGACTGGAAAAAATTACTTGTGGGCTTGTTCTGTTTACAGAGATCTTCCCTTGTAGCTATGTATGTTAAAGGGTGAAAAAAGCAGTAGAATTTGGCAAATGCTCTCCTGCTGAGAACACTGCACTGGAAATGCTTCTCAAAAGTGGGCTTCCCACTCTGAATGTTGAGTGGCATAAGCCTGTGGAGTTGCTTTGGTCATTTTATATAGATGTGAGTGAGAAGGTGTTGAGATCACTACATCATTGTGTGTCCTTTCCTTTGAGTTTTACCTTTTTAATTCTGTCATTTACTATAAAGGAATTGGGATGAAAAGAAGAAAGTTATGTATTTATGTGGACCTGTAACACTCAAGCAGAAAAGATTTAGCAGCATTTTCAGAAAGAATGACTCTGAACATCCTTGCAGTATGCTGGCTTATATACACCAGCATGCTCTGTAGCCACTGTGATGACAGACAGCTGCAGCTTCAACTGCTGCAGTAATAGCCCTGAAGACCCTACAGCATAAGACAATGTCATGGCATTTGAACAAGAGAGGTCTCAGGATAACTTCTTGATGGGATCTGTGAAAGTCCTACTCCAAGGGAAAAGCCATCCAGCCATGGTGGTGCAGGAAGGTTTTGGGTAGAGGCAGTATAAATATTTTGGACTTGATTCCCCTCCTTTTGGAAAGGCAAAGAGGAGTTTGCAGTAAGCAAGGCATGTTGTGGGGAGAACGGGAAGCTTTACATGACAAATTTTCCTTCATCAGTGTGGTAGCAGTGCCACAGAGGCTGTTGCCTCAGTGAGCATCCCCACCGGATCCCTGACAAATCTGTTTAATATACCCGGTATTCCACTTAGCTGACTGAAGACAGGGCAGACAGGGTCTCTGATGGGCTGCAGTGTCTCAGATGGGCCACAGCTCTGCCTGGGTTTGGAGGTGACATCATTGTGCCCCCAGGGGCCTGAGGGCAAAGGCAGCATTGCTTGGGCTCCTCTATGACTTGTGTTACTTACGCTCCTGAAGATGTTGTTAAATGTCTTTCCTGTTGTTCATTTAGAGGACTCAAAAATTGCACAGATTATAATTAAATGTATTCCAGCATGAATTTAGAATCAAGACTGAAGAATTTACAGTGTTATAAGGTACACAAGAAAGTCTCTTATTTGCAAATCTCTGCTCCTGTTGATCAAGTTGAGGCAGAATCCCCATTACAGCTGGTGGCAAGTAGCTCCTGGTACCTCCCAGTGCAGTTCCAGTTCCATCCAGAAGTCATCAATTTGACGCCAGAACACAAGCCACTCCCCTGGGACATCTTGCTAAATATTTCTTACTACAAAACAACCAAATTGCCTAAAGCAGGAAGATGGACATCAACACTCTGTAAATATTGGCCTGTGCAGAGCTGAACCTGAAGGCAGCAGAAAAAAGAGAACGTCCAAGACACCACATGGAGATCTGGGCTTTCTCAGAGTGGATGGAGGTCAGAGACTGCAATTGATGAATTAAGAAGAAGCCATTTGATTCACCTGAAAGACCTGATGCTCCTTGCTCTTGTCCTTGTTCTGACTTGGCTGAAGTTGATGCTGCTTTGCAATATCCAGGGCACCAGGATGAATCAGGATCCACTTTGTTCAACACCAAAGGAGCGAGCAGAGAGAAGGGTGTCTGTGCAAGCTGAAACGGGACACCCGAAGTCCAGAAAATGAAGAGCAGATCCGGCACTGAGGGAGTCAAGTTTCTTCCTAACATAGTTGGCTCAAGACAGTAAGGGCTTCAAACAGATGGGAGCTTTCATTCTCTTGCTTTCCTTTTGGGATGGATGGGAGATGAGCAAATCAGTCTTTCACCAGTGCTTCCACTCCTGGTGTTGATGGGTTTTGTTGATTTTCTGAGGGTGCTAGGGGTTTTTTTTATTCTTTTTTTTTTTTTTTTTTATTTGTGCCTAAACAACCCAACCACCAAAACAAACTCCAGCACAGCATGTTCGGAAGTGGTTTGAATATGCTGAAGATCAAAGGGAGATGCTGCCCTGTGTTTGATGTACACTTGTTTTTAATTCAAGGTTAAAGAAACAGCGAGAGCAAGGATGTACAGAATGGCCCCTATTGAGAATGCATCTGGGAGGTGAAGGGAGAGACATTCCTCCCTAGAACCCCATAAAACTATGCACATATGCTTCTCCCTATTGTTAATCCCTTTTGCTGATGGGATGTGGAGGAGATTTTATACAGTGGTGCAAAATGGAAATCTATTGCAGGAGGAAAGAGTGCTGCAATCCCAGAGGGACTCTTATGTTCAAAACAAAATACAACAATGGAGTTAATTAGCATTGCATGGTTCACAAAATCCCCTCGAGGGGATCTTTCTCTGTTCTAAATCATCACTTCTATGTGAGATGGAAAAGCTCCCACTGAGCAGGCCCCTTCCACAAACTTTTAATAGATATTACCACGGTTTTTCATCATTTGCCATTGGCTTTGAGAAAGGTAACAGCTGAGCCAGGGCTATTCAGCTGCATTAACCAGCTGCATGTTAATACAGAAATACTCTCCTGCTCCTCCCTTCTGCCTGCAAACCTCCCCCGCCTCCCCAGCAAATTAACCCTTTCCTGCCACACTTTTCCCTGCCACCGTGACACAGATACACGGGCAGAAGGTTTAGTAAAGGTAGACAACTAAGCAAGGGAGGACCTCACTTTGATTATTTGAACTTTACTTGTGTGCAGAGGAAGGAACCCAAACCAGATCCTCTGCCCGTTGTGTCCACACCCATCTGAAAGGACAGCCCCTGCTCCAAAGGACTCACCATTTCCCAGTGCTGGGGAGGAGGGCAAAAGGCCAAGAGGAAGGACCTTGCCCCAGGAGCCCCACAGAAACCAAACCCACGCCTCCCGACTCCCACGCCTGCTGTTGCTCTCAGAGCCTGTTGGCACAAGCCTCCCAGCAAGCCCAGCTATACCCTCACTGAGCCACCCTGCACCCACACAGCCCGACTTCCAGTGGGCATTAAGGCTGGAGACAATCTGTGTTCTGCTCACTAACAGCCCACAGTCAGCCAGGATTAATGCTTCTCTGCTGATTTGACTGGCCTCCAGTCACCCTCCCACTCTCTTTCGTGTCATGCCAAAACTGATCGGTACCTGCACGTCCTCCATCCATTTGCAATCACGCTGGCCAGATGGCCAAGGCTGCGTTTGAGTGGAGGCTGGCACCCCCAGTGCAGCTCGCTCACAACTGCAAACCGCTGGAATCAGCAGCAAAGCTCCACGGTGGACACGACTGCACTGCCTGATGCGCCGCCCCGCCGCTGATCCTGCATCTCCTGGTCTCCTGGGGAGAGCCAGGAGGCCCTGAAGAAATACTACAATACGGCAGTCATTGCAAAAAGCCACAGCTCATGAGTTGTTGGAGCAGGAACACGTCAGGGCACCTTGTAGCTCTCAATCAAGAGCTTGGAGCTGAAGGGCTTTGGTAAGGAAAGAAGTCAGACTCTGGCAGGGTTTGTGCTACCAGCCAAATTCTGGTGGGTGACAGGGGGTTTTGTCATGGGTCATTCCTGCTAAACTATGTTTTATTATGATTGCCTCAGGTTAGTCAAGACCGCTGAATACTTTGTGACTGGCGGGGTATCTGGTAAGGAAGACCTAACTATATGTATGCCAGGAGGAAGCTGGGAGGTAAGCACCTTTTTTCTTCCATTTCAGCATTGGATGTATTTACTGCTTTCTATCTTAGCTAAGTATATTGTCCTTCTTCCCTCACCTGGAAAGGGTCCCAAGGAGCTGACACGTTGGCTGGGTCCCAAGAGCATCTCTGTTTATAAGCAAGGATCCCTCTGTAGCACAGGAGGGAAAGACACACAGCAGTCCATAAGCACGGGTGCACGGACTGACACTCCAGGGTGAGGGACCTCAGTAAAAAGTATCTCTCCTTCTTTACATTTTATTAGCATTACAATTTAAATGGTGGTGAGACCAATGTGAAAGGGATGGTGAAGGGTGGTGATCAATTCAAACAAGCCATAGGCTAATGCAAACCATCTTCCTCTAGCTGTGGCTAAACCATCACCCATCCCCAGCTCCCTCTGCTCTCCTCTTCCTGCTCTCACCTGGCACACCACAGTGGCACACCACTGTCTTCCCCTTTCACGCATGCTGAAAGTGAGTGACCAACCCAGGGCAAGAGGAAATGGTTAAGCACATCAGTGCCTTGAGAGCCTTGTGTTGGCCTGCAAATGCCCTGCTACCACTTCTCTCACCCGCTTTTCACCCTTTCCTTCCTTTGTGCCCCTTACTCAGCACTGTGCTCAGCACTGGTGAGGCCACACCTCGAGTATTGTGTCCAGTTCTGGGCACCTCAATACAAGAGAGATATCGAGGTGC
>JAOXNO010000013.1:39817394-39831713 GCA_028565335.1 Limnodromus scolopaceus
GACATGTTTAAGAGTTGTTTAGATGTGGTGTTGGGGGATATGGTGTAGGGGAGAACTTTGTAGAGTAGGGTAGATGGTTGAACTCAATGATTCCAAGGGTCTTTTCCAACTGAAACGATTCTATGATTCTATGATTATGTTACTCCCCCGCGTCTCCCACAGCGGTGACCTGCATATTTTGGCCAACCACCTGCTTACCTTTCTTGGCACACCGGGTTGAAAAGTCCCACCATCTAATGGTGGCACAGTCCTTGAATGCTGGGTGCCATTTAGATTTGTTACTCTCCTACTTTGGCCAATAGACTGCTCTGAGATTACAACCTTGCAGTGCTCGTAGCACTGATGACATAACATTTCACGACACTGCATAGCTCATACTCTATAGCTAGTATGTCATAGTACTCTATAGCTAGTATATCATAGTACTCTATAGTACTCATAGCTCTATATAGTATGTCCCCAAGCATTTTGTCACAGCACGTGAGGAGATGTTTCACAGTATTCTATCTAGGCACTGCTCCTGGCCCAGAGCCTAAGCATTTGAACAGTAAACTCCTTTCAGGACTCATGTGAATGTGCACAGAGATAGCGAGGCAAGAAACAGAGGATATAATTAACTACTAAAGTTCCTTGCAATCGTTGCAAAATGCCAACAGACTCTGTTCATCTCTACAGAGAATGTAAAGTGGAATTTAAGCACAAGTAGGTCTCTGTTCTTGCTCTAGCAGCCTTACTCTCAGATGTTATGGGCAGAGGCGGTTTCCTCGATCTTTCTATGTGCCCTTTCTTTCTTACATCTTCTTTGGGAATCTGTTGTGGAGTAGTTGCTGATGCACAGCCTGCCCTTGTGCAAACCAGCAAAGCCATTTGAAGATGTCATCTGCGTTGTTGAAAATCAGCCTAGTTTCTAGGAGCAATTTGTGGAAGCATCTCAAATCTTAGCGTCCTGACTGCGCAGAGGACATCCTGCTGTATGGTAGAGTGTAACTGCAATGGACTGCAGCTATCCCACAACAACGCTGCATGCAGACTTCCTTGATCCATGATTTTAATGCATTTTCCCAGCTCACTGTAACTCAAACCCAGATTGACCACCCAGGGAGCTTTTCACAACTACTCTTCCTGTTGACTGGGTTTCCCTGGGAGGAAGTCTGGGGAAACCCACAGTGTAGGCAAGCCTGAAGTGACTACCTCCACTTCTGTATTTGCCTCATTATAGAATAAGCCTGGAATAAACAGCAGAAAGAAATCTGAATGTAATGACCTGCAGCAATAGCTGGTAGGAATCTGCATAGAGCCAGTCCCGTGAAATGCACCGAGATGCTGAAAGGTTCAGGTAGGTGCCTAACCACCTTGAATCGCTTCCAGAGGAAAGTTAAAGCCCTATTGTTTGAAATTGTTAAAACTGTCAACTGGGAAATCCCCTCTAGAAAACAGGCCTGCATTGACTAGTCCTCCAGTGGCCTTTCCCATCTTCAGCTCCTGTGATTTATGTGCTCATAAATGCCTTTGTGTTCTGTGCTTACCTGGAAGACTCGCCTGTGGCTGGCATCCAAGAACACCATAGCGGAGTTGCGTTAGGCTGCTCTTTCTAGTTTCCCATTGTCTCTTCCCCACCTGAATTTGGATCCAAGAGCAGATACGGACCAGATACAACGTGTCCTCTTCAGACTGGAAGGCCACCCTTTCCGATAGGGACATTTCTCCAGTTTGATTCTGCCAGATGATGGTTGAGAAGTGAAATGTCCTGTCCTTGTCAGATGCTACCAGTGTCTTCCCCTGCTGCGCCTTGTTCAGGCTCCTTGGCTTCAGTCCTGCTCTGTTTTATTTAAAGGTGACTGTACTGGGAGAAACAGAACTAGCCTGGGGCAGAACTGGTCTGAATTCAGGAACAATCCTCTACCAGCACAGGCTTTTTTGGAATATTTGCTTCACATAATTTTTCAGGACAAAGTTTTATTTCAAAATAGCATATAAGGGAATTGTTTGTTAATGCAACTCTGTTTCATGTAAGCGTGCCCAGAGCTCCTCTTTGCCATGTATACAGCAGTATATTTGCATATCAGAAGATTTCACATAGCTCCAAGTACATGCCTAACTGCTTCCAATTGCCACAGCAACATTGGGGGAAAAAAAAGCTTTTACAAATGCTTCACCAGACAAATCACAATTTTAGCAGAAGCAGAACAATTCCGTTCTCTTAGAAAGATGTTTTCAATGAGGGCAGAATCAGTACAGTATTTAGTTACAATACTGGAATGTCAGATGTTTATTGAGTCAGCAAAGGAGATATAAAAAGAACTGGCAGGGCTCTGCAAATCACTTTGATTTTTAGTAGTGACTCTACTACAGTAAACAGTAAATAATGTAAATAGCAAAGGTGTTCTCATTCACAGAGAAATGAAACAGGAAGTCAAAATCCTTTTTTTTCCTTGTGATAAGAAATCTTTTGAAACCCTCTGATGCCATTTTTTATTCCATCAGTATTGCATTAACTTGATATGTTGCTGTTAAACAGCCGCACTTAAATACATCAAATGGATTAATGCTGGCACTTTATCAGGTATAGTTTCTGTTTCTGTAAGACATCTCTAGACATATAGAAACTACTTAAAATGAGAAAGGAAGTTTCTCCTCTTCACTGATTCAGAGGACTGTGTATAACTGGCTGATATTTCTTGAACATCCTGATTAGTGCCAGGCTGGTCACAGCTATGACAGGGCAGATAAGTTAAGTGGGCTTTGAAAATTGCTCTAAGTGACATGAGTTAGCGCAGCTCCGGAGTGCTCTCATCTGTGCAGGGAAGGAAGCAGAGGCACAGTGAAGAAGAGCCCACAGACACATTCAAGGTAGCTGCAGTTTTGCCAGGCATAACTCAGCCGAAGCTGAGGTATGAACTCAGTGAGCTGTCTTGCACTGTCTTCGCTTATCTGGTATCGCCGTATGTAAATCCCCAGGCTGAAGGAAAAGGAAGGAAAGAAGCTGCTCACAAGAGAGAGTAATTTCATCACTGATAAAGGAAAGCACTGAAAGGAGTGAGTCACTAGGCACCGTTTACAGAGCAGTAAATAAATACAGTCTAGTCACTTGTTACTCTATTTTTTAGCATCAAAAGTAAGAATGAAAGCTCTTCTCCATCCCAGTCTCATTGCTGGTTCCTCCCTTGAGCATCCAGCAGTTCACCTCTGCAGGGCCAGCTACCTTCCAGGCAAGCAGGCTCCCCGTCCCTTCCTACCCCTCTGGGACTCGCGTGATTGCTGCCTTAAATATATGACTCTGCACAAATAACCTTCAGCTCGTGGGCCAGGGCCTGCCTCCCCTTGCTCTCTAGGAATGTCACTAAATCACTGCCAGCCCTGGCACAAAGCCTGGCTCCGATTGTGTCATCTTGGTCTTGTGTCATGAGCTGCTGGGGCCGCAGCGAGGTCGGGGACTTTCTGATGAAACAGGAAAGGTTTTCCCAAAAGGAAAACTGAACCCGAGAAAAGGAGATCCTTCCTTCTCCAGCCAGATTTTCAGTGCTCTGCCTCCTTGTGCGGGACAGTTAGCAATTTCCTCCCGTTTCAGCGCTGCTGACACATGGCTGGGTGGTTTCCAGTCTCCTCTGTGCACATTGTTCTGCCAGTGTTTGTCTTAGCAAAGTGCAGGGCCAGCCGCACCTTGCAATTAATAAATATGTGTCAACACTCGGTGCAAGCCTGATTATTATCATTACCCCAGAATTAGAGGGCTGGCACAGCCATTGAGCCGCCTGAGGGCCTGATCCTGCCAGGTGCACAGTGCTCTTCATTTCCATTGGCAGCAAGGAGAGTGGCGGGCAGGAGGGAATTACAGGATTCAGCTATCCAAAGGGTGATTTTTTATTTGGTCTTGAATTCTAAAAGAGATTATTCCTGTCAAGAGAGAGGAGCAAAGCAAAATTAATAGCTAGGGGCCATCCCCTCAACTGCTGTAAAATAATGCTGCTCACTTAACAGCAATGGATCACTGCTGATTTACATCAGCTGAGAATCTGGTGCTGGGTTGCTAAACATGAAATGGAGATTATAAAAAGAAATTAATAACACTGAAAGCTAACCTAAAAGCTGAACACATATGCAGGGATTCCTCTGTTGGTTACAATGCAGCTATGCAGGGCTTGAGTTGAATTTCTAATCCATCTTGACCCTGACAGGTCAGAGAACTCCCCATTTTATGCTTGGAGTGGTGCCCCCTTGGAGCCAGGGTCACACCAACGTACCTGGTGGGAGAATTTGAATCCTCAGGCCTGATTATGATTTGCACTAATGCCTCTTTTCACTGGAAATGCTGTGACATTTACCTAACACCCTGAGCACTGCTTGAACGATAAAGAAACCATGGAGGCAGATCTTGAAAGGCAGTTAGTTTCCTGAAAATGCAGACAGGACATATTTCTAAGATATCTCCACTCTAAAAATGTCTCTTCAGGCTAAGCCCGCAGCTGTCCTTGATTTCATCTAGAGTTCAGCATTGCTCCTGCACTGATACTGTGCAGAATTTGTAGAAGTGCCTAACTGGTCTTCAGGTAACTTGAGAAATCCTGCCTCCTTGGTAAGCAGGGAATTGGGCCATCCTGCAGGGTTTGGCTGCATCCTAAGAAATAGGTGGCTCTTGTCAAAGGCTGCTGCATCAGGAGGGTTGAGGATTGAGCTAGAAGGATGGAAATGAGCAGGTCCTTTGCAGAGAGTGGTAGCTGAGAGTGCCATCAGATGTAGTGGTACTTCCACAAGAGCACAGGAGAAGGTGCTCACTGCCATTTACTCTTTTCCATCTCTGTTGGTGTGAGCAGCTCTGCATCATTTAGAGCAAGAGAAGAGCTGGAGTGGATACTGATGAGCTGACCTGAATGGAGAGCAGTCTAAGAAATCTGCAAGGGTTTCTGAAACAGCTGCCTTGAAGGAGGCCTGCTGCTGAAACCCAGTACAGCTCTAGGTCTGATACTTGAGTAAAACAGAAATGGCATCTCCTCCAAGAACTACCATTAGTAGAACAATCATTATCCCAACTCCCTCTCCCCCTTTCTGATCTATACTGCAGTCGCTGCTATAATAGCAAGGCCCATTGCTATGGGATAACATCGAAACAGAGGAACTGTGCCCCGTGGTGAGTTGAAGTGAAGCGTGTTCGGGTGCAGCAGGCAATGATAAAGGGCCTGCATCATGTAATGCTGCACTACTTATCTAAACAGTTTCTACACTCCAGACTTGTCTGAGGAGCATGGAGAAGTACCAGACCTCTCTGCCAGCTGTGGACCTGACTCTGCCTCCATTCATATCTCCAGCTTGTTAGACACTGCTTTGGGAAAGTTACGCCATGAGTTTGATTCAACATGGTTAACTATTATGATCATGTAGGTCCTCCATGTCTACTGACCTCCTTGATTATTGTGGAAATCAGCTCCTGTGTTAGACATTGTTAATTCACCTCTTCGTTTTCCAAGCTCACACACATAACTTAGTATCAGTGGTCCCTCCTATGTAATAATACTGAGAAACGGCTTTTCCTAGGTAACCTTACAGATAAAATTATCATCACAGTCTAGGACTATTTTAAGGCATGACCCCACAGTTTCCCAAACCTATACCACTGTTAAAAAAGTTTCCTGAGATCCATCAGCCAATCCAGAGGTGGTGAAACATTCTGAATAATATAAAATCTTAATTTCTTATATGGTTAAAGCCCACATCCTCTGTGAGAGGCAGAGAGGACTATCTCATGCTTTTGTAACACCTGTTGCATTGCAACACAGCACCCAAGCACAAATCATGTGCGGACGGTTGTGTCAGACCTCCTGAGCAAGGTGGCAGTTAAGTGACCTCCTGGAGAGGCTGGGTGCTGCCATGCATGGCTGTGTCCTTGTGTTCAGCTGCCGTCTGTTCAGGACAGCAGAACCCTCAGTGGGCTCTGGGGCTGGCACTGCCACAATTCACAGCACAGCACGGCTTAGCCCTCATCATATACATCTTCTTATCCACAGGCTGCCCACAAACTACTGAAAGACAATCCTGTTATTTTCCTCCTAAATTTCTCTCTGAAAGGTCTCTATCCCAAAAAACACAACCCAAACTAGTTTATGGTTGAGCTGTTGCAGTATCGATACTGCTCCTTGCTGCTTATGACACCATCTATTCTTCTTTTAAACTTCTTCAGCCAAAAGGCACCCTTTTCTTCTTCTTTTTTCTTTTGTTTTCTGTTCATACATTACCTAGCAGAGCTCTATTCTGCAGTAGAGTGAGACTGGTGTGCCATCTCTCTGGTAATGAGAGTAGCATTATTATTTTTTAGAGGAAGCTGCTGCTTCATGCAGTGGTAAGGCAGCAAGAACAGCCACAGCTATAAGCTCCTTCGTGTCTCTAGCTAAGTTGCTTGTGACTGAAGTTAGTTCATTTTTTACTTGTGCCCTTTAATGGGAAGAAGTATTTTCACCAAAACTGTGTTGGCATGGCTAAAATTCTCCATGGTGCCTTCTTGCTTCTGGATCACCTGGCCGTCAGCGAGAAATCAGGTTCCTTCAGAAAACAGGAGCAGGAGAGACTGTCTTACAGGGAATTCAGAAAGCAGGTCTGCTGCAAATTGCTCATGGCTCTTTTTTGATGGCTACTACCTGATGCAGACACAGCGTTGGTGCCTGGGGAGCGTGGTACCTCTGTCCATCTCAGCGCTGCTTTCTGGGACTTTCCCTGACCTTTTGCCTTGGTGCCTGCATTTTGAGGGCCTGTTCTGCACTGGATCTCAGAGCCACTGGCTTTAAGACCTTGTTTGTGCATTTTGACTATAGGAGGTCATTAAATGAGCTGATTAAAGCCTAGATCCTCAAAGGTATTTAGTCACCTAAATCTGGTTAAGCCTGTTCGATCCCAGTGGGGTTAGGTACCCCTGTGTTTTTAGGGACCTGGGTGTAGTGTCCTAGTTTAGGGGGAGGAAGAAGAGGGGGCAAGAAACAAGAGGCATTTTTCTGCAAAATTGCATAATTGGAATACTGGAATTGAAGGATGTTAGGCTCTGGATTCCAACACTCTCATGCCTTTTTCTTCTCTCTTATTTGTTCCTATTCCTCACTCCTAGCTTGCCACTGACCATCAGCCCCTTCAGGCAAGGACTCTGCTCTCCTCCATGTCCGGAAAGTGTTTGGCAGACCCTGGGCAATAAGAACGTGCCTTTCAAAACTGGCCAGGCAGTGCAAGAATTTACGCTGCCCTGAAGCCTCACACAATAGGAAGAGCACAGTGTGTTGACTCTTTGGTATTTTTTATTGTTGGGCTTATGTGCTGGTAAGCTGGTCTCAGCCACTTTTCCTTACAACTGCTGGGAAATAATCCAGCTTCAGTTCTGATAGGCCCTGGCGAATGTCTGAATTTCAGGGGGTCTGCTGTGGCTGTGCCTGGGCATGAGTCCTACCCCGGGGTTAATTTCTGCATGTGTGAATCAGCTAATTTCCCAGGCACAGTCACATGTCAGAAAACCACTTCTCTTGTCAGGAAGGAGCTGAGCCACCGACGATGGTGGTTTGTGCCGAGGACCCCTTCGCTGCAGCTGAAGGATGCAGGGTGGTGTGGGATTGTGCTGGGAGCTCTCTCCCACCTGCGTGGCTGGACGCCTGCAAAGCCCCCCCGTGCAACCGCTCCGACAAAGCCCAGCGGTTAAGAGGGTGCCTGTTATACCTCTGGCAGACATAAATATGTGCCGGTGCTTATCTTTTATGAAAACAAATGCACAGAAATATCTGTTGCTGCAGCCTCTGAGTCTGATGGTGAAGTCTGCGGGTAGAAGCAATAGCTCCCAGCTCCCTGCAGACGCGTTTCCTCCCTTTGCCAGGCCACGTCCGACTGAAAACAGCCTCTCCCCCTCCAACTAGGAGAAGGCAAGGCAGTGCCCAGGGAGCCCACTGAAGGGAAGCCAGAGGAAGGACTGATTAAGACGTGAGCGAGGAAGCTCTGCTGGCGAGGCATTCCCGGCAGGGGTGCCGGCGGGACGCCTGCCCGCAAACCCGGCGGCAGCAGCCGCCTTCCCCGGACCTCCGGAGACACTGGGAGAATTTCCTCTTCAGCTATTTTCAGGCAGCATCTGCGTCTCTCACCAGCCATGGATGCCACGAGGCATGGTGCCAAAAAATCAGCAGCTTGGCAGCTCCTCTACATGGACTCAAGAAATATATTCTGGATTATCTGTACCATCTGCCTCTCACAGGTGTTCATCTGGGAGGAGGGGGGAGGAGAAGGGCACCTGAGGGCACCAGAATCGAATGGAAAGTGTTTTATAAGTCAATACGCCTTGTAGCAGCTGGTGCTGACAGAAGAAGAGGAAGGAGGAAGAAGAACAGATACTAATTCCTGCCTTGGAAAGACTACTAAAGTTTAATGTGCAGCTTCACTGTAACTGGGCACATCTCTGAGTCCTTGCCCCTTGGTCTGCCCGGGGCACAGGGGAGGTTTGGGTGAAGAGTCCCCAGGGTTATGTGCTGGGGGAAGGAAGCAATTTTCTGGGTAAGTTTGGAGAGGAACTATGTGGTGTGTGCCTTGTTTGTTGGAAGTGGAAGTTTGGAGTAAGCATCCACAGGTGGTGGGCTTGGGTTTTTGTCAGCTGTGGCAAATACTGCTATCTCTCAGCAGATACCACAAAGGTCTCATCCTCTTTTACTTACTCATGGTTAATCATTAATGTTTCCCTGAAAGTGGAACTCTACTGGTTCTCACAGAGCTACAAAGCCGCATTTCTAAACAAAGATCTTATTTGTGAGGAGATGAAACCCTGATGGCTGTGAAGGGTTTGCTTTCCACCGCGCTACTGAAACGCCGTTTCCTGCCCCTCCCATGAAAAGAATTTGCCGCGGCGGCCCCGGCACAGACTGCACACCTACAGAAACCACGGGCTGCCCACGCCGCCAGCACCGCCACCCGCCTCACCGCTGGGGACCATCCGTGGGTCAGCAGAAGCTGGGGCTGCTACACCTGCGGGGCTCCCGGTGCCACCCGCTGAAGGAGGGTGACTGGCCTGCCCTACATCTTTTTTTCTTTTTTTCTTTTTTTTTTTTTTTCAATCTGTCATGAGGAATTGATTTGTCTCCACACTGAAGCAGGGAAACTGAGGCAGGAGGGTATTTCTGCAGTTTGGAGACAACCTTGGACCAACATTTAGGTAGATCTGGCCCACATCTTGCCTGGTAGGTGATCCTGCTGTCATCCTTGCTGTGAGTCTTGGAGCAGTCAACAAATTGCTAGGGAAGGCCACCACCACTCCTTTCTCTGCCCACTACATAACCATTGGTCCAACATCTCCTTTAAAGCCTGCAGAAGGTACAGGGATGCCTGGGCTTCCTGCAGCAGCACATCTACTCCCATTGCCTTCAGAAATGTTCATGAGGATGGACCGACTTTTCAGATACTTTTCAAGACACAAGGCTGTGCAAGTCATGAAACAGTTGCACAGAGGGGAAAAACCACTCTCAGGTCCTCATCTGCAAGCTGTTGCTACACAAGAAGGCAACACAGAGCTGGTGTGAGGAAAGAGATTGTTGTTTCATGTGGTTTCCAGATAACCACTGATAACATATATGATTGCAGCTGACCTTGTGATACCTTATTGCTACTTGTATTTTCTTTAAACATACA
This sequence comes from Limnodromus scolopaceus, assembly GCA_028565335.1. Classification (NCBI taxonomy): domain Eukaryota; kingdom Metazoa; phylum Chordata; class Aves; order Charadriiformes; family Scolopacidae; genus Limnodromus; species Limnodromus scolopaceus. The sequence goes on from JAOXNO010000013.1 coordinate 39,827,025, forward strand.
AAGAAGCTCTGTTGCCTAATGCAAATGAGGCTGGTGGTGGAGAAACAAGCTCACAGCACCTCAGGTAGCAAGGCTGATGACTAGAGCCACAGCTTTCAACCACAGATCTCCTCTTGTCTTCCTGTTGTGTCCATCACCATCTGGAGCACATACTGTCTATGGCATTTGACTGCAAAATATGGCCCTTTATCATTAGCCACACAGTTTTCTAATCCCCCAGCCTGAATCACTGTTTTCTTTTACTTCATCTGTGGAGCTACTTACAGTACTTTGGTGGTTCCCTACCACCACGCTTCAGGCCTAATTGCAAGTTAGAGCTTCTCCATCAGTGGCACCACAAACAAACCAGAGTCCTGATCCAAGCAATTTTAATCAGATACTCATGGGAATAAAGATAAGTAATAAGAAAATAGAAAGCTTTGCTCTTTCCAACTAGACCAGGAAAACTCTGACTAAGCTCAGGAAGGCTCACAGTGAACTTCTAAGCCTCAGCTCACAAGTGTCTCAGCTATCCATATTTTATAGGTCTGCAAGAATTCTGATTTTATCAATATACTAAATAACATCAGTATTTATTTTCTAGTGTGGATTTTCTATTTTTATCATTACCGTCCTGTTCTCAAGCGCAGAATAAAAATACCCCAGATGCTAGTGGATGTTTATCAGGAACATAGAAAGCGAGGAAACTGAAACTCAGAAATAAAATTCCAATCACTTATAGACAGGACGGGGCAAAAGACAGTGTCAGTTGCCTCTGACACTTGTATGTCTTATGATGTGTATAAAGTTATATAAAGACATTAATGTCTTTGGGCACCTTGTCATTTTTAATGCTAACTTTCTGTGTCACTTGTTTTTGGGATGAAAGAGAGAGAGCAAACATCATATTAGTCCCTGTGAAAAGTGCCAGACTGACAGTCTTGAAAACAAGTACTTAATACAGCTCCGTGTCAAGCAGCACAGGGGCAGAAAAACCCACCCAAGGTGTACTGAGAGGAGCTGCACAAGACTTCTTGCCTATGGGAAGAGAGAGCTACCTGAAAGCTGCCCTGCTCTTCCCTACTTCGGATGCTGGAGAGGGTCCTGTCCTGCAACACAGGAGAGTCTATCTCAGTCGCAGCATGGACCTGTGCTAGCTACTGCACGCATCCCAACACCATATAAGCCACGGGCCTGGCTGGCTCCCCAACTGCTTGTGCCAATACCTTGTGTCCTCGGGTATTTTATGGTAAGCTACGCCTGATCTTCAGGAGTACATCTAAGTTCAATTGCCACACAGCTGAATTTTACAGAAGTTTTATGAATATGTTTTAAAAATGAGATTTGCCCTGTATTACATTTGCACAAGTATCAGACAATAAATGGCATAGCTGCTGTGCTGATCACTAGCCGATGTCTCCCTGAGGTTTCAGAGTTCCACGTGATGTACAGATTGGTTGGGCTGATTTCAATCCCAGGAGAAAAAGAGAAAAGGGAAAAAGAGAAAAGAGAAAAAGAAAACGATGACACAAGACTCAATTACTAATGAATTGGAGGACCAAAATACAATTACTGCCAGTCAACAGATGTTGTAAAAAACAGGTCAAACAAACTGAATGTATTACATCTATATAGCTGTTTTTACCAGCTGATATGTTTGACATAATACTTCATGCCATTTTGTTTAGATTTAGCACTATACAATTTTCACAGAGTATGCTTATAGTGGCCTGGGAAATGCACTACTAAGCTTTCAAAAAGTAGTAATAACTGTACAACATGGTATTGGGGGGCTTCTATCAGGTTTCTGTAAGTATCAACAGTAGGATCAAGGACATTCAACGTCTCAAATGAATGCCCTGGAAATGAATATAAAATCACTGCTAACAAAATTGGCAGATGACATAAAGACAATAATGAGGACAGAGCACTTGTACAAACTGACCAGGAGCTTAGCAATCCTGGATCATTCTAACAAAATGTGGTTTTATGCAGTAAAATGTAAAGTAATTCGTTTAGCAGCATGGAATCAAGCCAAAGTTACAGACTTCATCCTGTTGAAGAACGGATCTGAAAAAGATTAGAGCAGAAAAGCAGTTCAACATGGATTCCAAAGGCAATTCTGTGATAAAACATGAGCAGTCTTACCCGGGGACTTCTAAGCTGATGATTAGTGAGTAGGACTAAGGAAGTGATTTTACTGGGTAGAACACTGGGGCAAGTTATATCAGAATACAACATCTGGTTTTGGTGTCCACATGTTTAAAGGATATTTGAAACAGGAGAGAGCTTCCAAAATGAGAGGAAGCAAGAGATGCAAGAGCCTAGTGCTTTAGCTTATCGAAAAGCATATCGAAGGGACTGAATTATAGCACAGAAGTACCTCTGTTGTAGGCCAAAAATAGACGGGTTCCCCAGCCTAGTAGAGAAAACTGTAGTAAGGACTAGTGGCTGGAAAGTAAGGCCAGGCAAATTCAAATTAGAAAACTGAAGATAGATATATATTTTTTGTATTGAAGGTGATCAACCGCTGGAACACATAACCAAAGGAACAAGCCATTCTCCATCTCATGGCATCATCAAATCAGGGTGTGCTTTAGCCAAATGCAAATTATTGGCTTCATTACAGATATAACTGCAAGGAATTTAATGGCCTGTGATGCATGGGAGGCTATACCAGATGAGCTAACGATCCCTTTTCACCTTAACCTCTGTGCATCAATGAATAACAGGAATGAATTCTGGCACTACTGAGAGATATTGCCAACTGGGAAAGGATGAACTGGTGTTTTCAGAGTCCAGACAGGAGTAGAGGGTACTGGGAGCTTTTTACTTTAGTTATGACTTTACTCTCTAGTACTAATGTTAGAGGGCAAGAAATGAATTTATTTTTGCAGGGATTCCCATTGCTAAATTCTTTCCTATCAGCAGGCTTGGAGAACAAAATTTCTTTATTTTCTTCCCTCTAAATTCATGCTTTCAATACATTCATTTAAGCAAATGAGTGTCTTCATTTGCTAAGCAAATGAAGCAAATCATCTGGAGGTTCCTATTATTGTCTACGATAAATAGTTAATACTTAGCCCAGTCCAAAGAGCATTGAAATTAAAGAGCTTTTCCAGAGGAATTTTTATCAAGTTCACTGACATTCAGAGAATCATTATGCAGTTTTCTGGTATCCACATCCAGTCAGTAGAACAGACATCAGCTACAGTGGCGTAGATCTGCATGCCCACCTGGGAAGTCCATCTGCATTGGTTCAAAGTTTACACTTTGAGGGCTTTTTTTTTTAATAAACCATCCAGAAGCTTCTTAAAATAACATATATGATTCTGTTACCCATTTCTGCAGCAAATTATATTTTGCTAAGATTCAGGTAATTCCACAATGGGGAGAGTATTGACTTCCATTATAAGGTTCATTTTCACAATATCAGTGCCAAATAATTTGGTTTTTGAACTTCCCTGTTTCCCCCAAAAGCAAGGGACAATATTCTAGAAGACCTAACAGGAGGCTAACTGGGTGACAAGACAAAAGAACAGGATGGGAACAGGTGGATACAGGACACTTGGAGACTGTATATTATAATAAGGTCTCTAGATAAAAAAGTCTTATTTATTTAACTGTTTTATGAAATTATACATGCCTATATGCATTTAATACACATGGAAACCTTGCCCATACTGAATGCATGACACATTTTATTTTGCGATTAAGAAAACCTCATAATGTTGCCACGTTTGGGTCCATTCTAAGCAAACCAGCTGTGCTTTTGTTCTCTCTCTCAAAAAAAGAAAAACCTATAGAAGTGCATCACTGATGCACTAAACTCCTACTGGGGATATTTTCTCAGCTGGGAATGACAAAACATCAGCAGAGAGTAGATACTCTGGGGAAAAAAAAAATACAAAAAGAAGCAGGAGAAAGAAAGGAGAGTCCACAAAGTGGGAAGCTCATCGTGAGTGAGAAAACCTGGGAGGAGTTCCCTGTCCTGCCACTGACACCTCTGTGCCTCGAGGCCACACAGAGAATGTCTCTCTAGCGTCTCTGGTCCCCCTCCAGTAGTTCCGCACCACACAGCCATGTTGTGAGTCTCTCAGATCTGACAGTAATGAGGAACCACATTGAGAGCGAGCTGAGTTAGATATGAGAGGCAGCAGGATAATATCTGCTTTTATTAGGGGACAGATACTGTCTTGAAAAGCCAGGACATGGATCCCTGCCGTTAGAATATGAACACAAGGATTATTAAATGAATGGGTGTCATAACAGAAATAATAACACTGACCTCTAGTTTTCATCAGTCTTAATGTTGTTCCCTCATTATAACAAACTATTTACCCTTTGGCCTCATTTTATGCACATGGGAGTCAGATTATTGCCTCATAAAACAAAGGAGCAGTGAGATTATCACTTAAGTAATGGCCCCAAACATACTGTTAGCACAGCGTCAGGGACTGTTGCTATACAGCAGAGCAGTGTAACTCCCTTCACGGGGACACAGTCCCAGCAACACGGGCAGCGGAGCAGGTAGGAATGTCACGGAGCGAGCGAGCACAGCTTCCCCCGGAGCAGTCAATCCCCAGAATTTTATCCCTGCCACTTGTTAAACCTCAGAAAGCTCATACCCATTTAGAAGTGATAGCTGCTGCCTCCGTGCCAAATTGCTTTATCTGTTTTAGATAGATGATTTCCACCACCCCACCTCCC
>JAOXNO010000013.1:39831813-39846141 GCA_028565335.1 Limnodromus scolopaceus
CCTTCCCCCCCTGCCCTACTCCCCCCACCCCCGTATTTGCTGATAAAATGTTTGCACGCTGTTACATGGGGAAATACAGAGCACTCGGGGGGGAAAAAAATAATAAAAAAAGACAAAAAGAGATGCCTTGATAATTTAAGAGCTGGCATTTCAGAACGAGAATGTCAAGCAGTTTAGATCTTGTTGACGTTGAACCCTGGGGCTCTCCCTCCCTCCTTTTTCTTCATCTCTAAAGCAGGCAGAGTGATCCTGTGTTAAGGGCGCGTAGTCAGATACCTCTGCTGGGGATTCTTCTGACCGGCTTCAAGCACACAGCGGTGACTGAAGTCCGTGGAGACAAGGATCTGTGGATATAACGCCGGCATTGTCTACACTTTCATTTCTGCCGTACGCCGGCCCCTCTCCTCCTCTGCATTCACTGTCGCTCCTGGGAGAGAGGCCATCGTAGGCTGCATATTTATTAATCATTCTTACCTGCTTCTCTTTTTGTTCTTCACTCTCGTTCTTTTCTGTATAGGGAGACAGAAAGACAGTAGTGTATCATAGCAGAAGTACTTACACAGCACTTTTTTTATCCACAGCTCTCGAAGTGCTTTACAAAGGTAAGTGCTAATATAGCAATTATCATCCCCGTTTGTCAAATTAGAGAAGCAAGGCTAAGAGAGAAACCCAAGGGCACAGAGCAGGCCAGTGATACAGGGTGAAAGAGATCGTACAGCTTCCATACAGCATGTTAGGTTTTATGCTATGTGCTTCTTAAGCCAAGTAGCCTGCTGGAAAGGCCTCTCTTGTCCTTAATCAGAGACATTTTGGGCAGCAGAAGACGTCCTTTTTAAACAGCAATCCTGAGAGCTGGAGCACTGCACGTTCTAGTGGACAATGCAGCGCAGTGCAATATTATCTGCGCTGTAGCAATTGAGTTACTTTCATCTCGGGAGTCTGCAAAACTCCTTCCCAACCGCTGTTTCCCACAGGGATTGCCAGGCTGGCTGGGTGAGCAGGCTGCAAAGGGTGCACAGGGATCAGGAAATGACTATCTGCATCAGGAGACCTAGAAGAGGTGACTAAACACCTGATCATTATCAACTACCTCTAAACACCCCTCCCTCCCAGAGCCAGGGTCCAGCCACCCTGCATCGGCAGAGCTTTCCCTGGTCACAAACACACGGAGCAGCAAAATTTTGATTTCCCTCAAAGTAGTGGTGTCTGCATAATATCACACTGCTGATTTTTATATCTCAATTTCAGCTTTGTTTATCTTCCGTTATAAAAATAAAATCCAGATTTTTTTTTTTTTAAGTGCTGATGAGGATGGGAGTCTGGATGTCTCAGGGATTAGGTAATGGGAGAGAGAGTCTTTGGCTTGAAGTCACCCATTCAACTGTGGTCAGGTCAGCCGTGTGTTAGCATTTATATTGTCCGCTATCCCATGGACTGAGAAGTTGGTGGTCTTATTCTGATGTGTAGCTCAAAAGGAACACTTTACTGCAACGTGAAGAGGATTTATTAGCAACAAAGCTGAGGAGTACATGAGCAGGGAAAATTAAGCAGACCTGAAACTTCTGGGCTGTATCAGGATTTCAGAACACTGGAAGATGCTGTGGATAATGCTGACCGTGCTGCACACCTCTTGCAGGCAATGGAGCTAGGGAAAAGCCTTCATTGCAATCAATCCAGCACTTTCTCAAAGGTGGTATCATCACTTTAAAAGAGGCTGAACAGTTTTCCTTTGTATTGTTTTCCTTTGATAATTGAAAGTTTCAGTGGATTCAAGATTTAACTGACCCCTTTTTGGCTCATACCAGCTTATGAGCTCCATGTAATTTTGTATATTATTATCTCCACTGAAAATATTCTGTGGTTTCTTTTTTCCTCCTGGTATAAATACAATATCTGTAACATAGGACTTGCAGCCACTGCCAGGGCCTTGGACAGTTGTGGGGGGAAATGTGAATTAAAAGTGGATTTGAAAAAAAAAAATCCCTTCCTTAATAGTACCTTTGTAACTGATTAGATTTGGTAATGGACTTGCAAATGAAGTTTAAACATTAATCTAAGAGCTCAATTAGGTAAGGTATTATGGTGCAGCAGAGATTTCCTCCATTCCCCAAGCAAGTGAAAAAAACCTTGGAAATGAAGACAAAATCAGCTTCTTTTCTTTCTTGTCTTTTGAGAGGTTTAGCAGAGGTTGTTACTGAATTAATGAAATACTATTGATTCATATATCCTTTCTAATAAGTGAAATGGAAGGGGATATCACTTGCTTTTCCTGCAGCAGTTTCACACTGCAACTGGTGACACCACTGAACCCCCACAGGCCTGGAAATCCCCAAGCAAATCAGACCTCTCTGGGGGTCACTGCTGACTGGAGGCACATTAGCAAGCCATCTGACTTTTAAAAATAAACTCTTAAGATTTCACTTTGCACTGGGAGTCATAAAGTATGCTTTTCGGTATGACCAAGTTACTGGACCCCATAGTGTTTGCTCACAAAGGTTCAAACTCCAAGTTGCACTTAACCACATGTTTAAATGGGAATTAAGCATATTATTAAAGTTAAGTGTGTGCTTAAGTACTGCTCTAAATAGAAATGCTTTCCTGAATCCGGAATAGCAGCGAAGAGTAATTCCTTCCACTGTGGGCCTTGCAGGCTGGAATGCCACAACCTACATTACGCAGGAGGTCAGACGGGGCGGTTGGCTGTAGTCATCCTGTTTGGACCTCCAGCCTGCGAACAGAACACGTCGTTGATCAAACACCAACTTTCCAACTGGATGATGTCCAGCACAAGTGAGTAGTGTTTAGAATTATAAGAAGGAAATAAAGACAGGCTGGGGTAATTAAACACAGGGGAGATTTTTTCCATCCACAAGCCCCAGCCATCAGTGTTTTGGATAACTTGTTCTATTAAAAAGCTATCTTGCTACAATGTATTTGAACAGTCCTTTATTCTGCTCATTCTATTAAACTTGCTCTAAAATTATTCCACTGAGTATTGCCAGCAGCTTTGAGACCTTTAGCACACAGCATTAAGTAGAGATGAATAAAGACTTGGCTAAAATAACACATGGTGACTCACTTAAAAGGCACTGTCAAGACATTTTATACACCTCTCCTTTTACTCTGCTTTGTTTATAATATTCCTCTGAGAAGCCTGAAAATACTTGATTCTTCCCACTGGCATTTGGTCCCTTACTCTGTGCAAAGAGAGGTCGTCTTCAATGGCAGCGTGAGTGAGCCTGGCTCTTCCCTATGAAGAACCTCAGCTTGCGTGGTCTGGTCTGCTGCTCTGCTGGACCGTCTTCGTTGTGGATCAGCAGTAGACGTGTCCCAATAATTGCTCCTGTGCAGGAAGCATCTGAAATGCAGAATTGGTAGTCCGTATAAACTAATGACTTTGGGACTTTTAAATATAAATTTTAATAATAATGCAACATATTTGCATTCAGGCACTAAAATGCCCTCACAGTGCACGAACCCAGGAGATGCTGAGTGTGTTCAAGAATGCAGGTGTCTGCCATGGTTTACCCACCCCAAGAGCCACGTTCGGTGAGAGGCACTCACCCCACATGTACCTAGTGATGCCTTACAACAGAAGACATCCCTCAGCTACTGCAGGGAGGACAGCCGGAGTGGGAGGACTGTCAGCGGGATGACAGCACTAATGCTGCCTGAGGTATACAAGCCTCACAGCATTAACTGGGCGCAGGTAGTGGGGTGAGTACTGAGCACCTCAGCAGAGCCATCCAAACCATCTCCTTCAGATGCGGGCTGACAGCCTCAGCTGCACCACTTTGTGCGAGCTAGAAGTCTTCCCTGGGTAGTGCTTTGAAGCAGGGAACTGCTTGTCTCCTCCCCCATCTTCTTGCACTCTGGTGCTTTTGCAACACATTCGTCACAGCTCCTCCTCCCCCCTCTCACTGTCGTTTGGCTGCCTCAGGAGAAGCAGGATTGTGGAGCCAAGTGACTACGTTGCTGATTCAGTTCTCTCTGAGGTAACACCAACACTCTGCCAGCTTCAATTACGTGCAAAAATTTGTTTAGAATTGTGGGGGCTTTATATAAGCCCTAAGGTCAGATCCTCTTCTCGTCTATGCTGGTGTCAATCAGGAGGATGTCAACAAGAGCCAGTGAGGTCTAGTTTAAAGTACAGCCTTAATTGCTTTCCAAGTCTCCTAACAGAGTGTAGATGCCACTGCAGAACAGTTGCCTGTCAGCAGCCAAATGAAACCGTGCTGGAAGTTGTTGCTAGGACCAGCTATTAAAAATCTGCTTCCATTAGTCCAAGGCCTATGTTCTCTCCCACCATCTTCCTCCCTGTTTCTCCACTGCCTCCTCACCCAGACCTGGAACTATCCAAAGTGACAGTTGTTGGTGACAGTATCCACCTCTGCAAGAAAAAAAATAAATTAAAATCCAGCCCAGGAACACCCCAGACAACAAAACTGGAAATTTCTTGAATTCAGAAGAAAAACCACCCAGGGCAACTAAGATTTCAAAGTATTGTGAGGTGGGGTTTAGGGGGATTTCCATCACACTTCACAGATCTACTGAGAGCAAGGCTCTCTACCAGCGTTACTTCATCCGTCTTTAAGGAGAAAGGCAACAGCTGTTTAATAGCACTGTGTAACACTTCCTGACAGCTCATGACAAAATGGAAAGTGGAAACACGACTTTTTTTTCAAAGATCTTTGCCGCTACTTTACCCACCAGTTCTCTCTAATGAATTGTGTGATACAGCCCCAAGAGACCTTACTTGAAGAACAGTTCTCCCAAAGAAAGCTACTGTGAAAGCCCTTTTTGACAGTTTTTTCCAGATTTGACAACTTCCTTGGCATAAGACCCCCTCCTTCACCCTCACTCACGCTCTACTTTCCTTTCACTGTCTTTCCATGGGAAGAGTTAAAATCCTCTGTGCAACGATCTCTCTGGAAGCTTTGTACCTCAAACACAGTCCTACTAAGATGAATATTCAGGGGACATATGAAGTACTTTTGCAATCTTTGTGCCTCAGTTGCATTTTGAAGTGCTCATTGAGTCTGACCTGTAACAGGTAATACATATTTAAAGAGAAAAGACCCCCTGTCTCACTAAGGCTCTGGGTTCTCAAAGTACATCAGCCCTCGTCTTGAGCTGACGTAAATTTCCACTATGATATACTTACAGTGATTTGGCCCCACCAGGGTCTTGTCCTTTATGTTTTCTTTGAATTAGCCTCGTGTCAGCTCTTTCCCTCAGAAACAGAGCTCTGACCCCTGCCTGCATTATGAGGCGCAACAAATAGCCACCCATGAAATGGGAGACTGTGCCCATCCCTTGGCCCATTGTGAAAGGGAGATGGCATGACTGATGAGTCAGATACTTCAAGTGAGGTATTGCAGAGCAGCTGATGCATGGCACCTTGCTAGTGGGGTCAAAAGTGTCTGAGCACTTTACTCTTTACGGGGCACTTTTGAGATAATGTAGTGGAGATTTATTTCAGAGTATTTGATTCAGGGCACGGTTACAGAGTTAAATTTTGTCTCCATACCTGTATCGTTTATATGTGTATGAGCGTGTGTATTTATATATGTGTGTATATATATAGCAGGCACATTGTTTTGGTTGGCTGCTCTTCAAATTCAGGACACAAAAAATAAACAGTTTCATAATTCACTCTTAAGATTCACAGACCTTTCCAGCCTCCCAAACCATAACTGCTCTCTGTTTTTTAAGATCAGATGACAAGGACCACTGCCCCATAATGGTACCTCATAACACCAAGTACTGAAGTTGGACATTGCATTAGACTGCAAAATGCAGTCAATAATCACAGCTCAAAGCATATCTCCGACATAAGCATAAATATTGTTCATTAAATATTATGGGAGAGGAATATAAAAATCTTACTTGATCTCTCATTGAAGCAGTAAACAGCACAGCCAAAGCACCTGCTACACACAGCTCTGTAAATCTTTCTATAAGATAGAGCACCCAGCACTGAAGAATTAATTTGTCAACATGTTCATCTATGTTTTGAGGAAAGCAAGAGGTTCCCGGGGGACCAAGTCTAAGCCTTTCTGGTGGTGCTCAGCCATGGGAACCTCAGCACCCTGTCTGAGACCTCAGTAATTCTCCATATGACTGGAAAGCACAGCTGGTTCCAGTAGCCAACACAGTAATGTAAAACATGACACCTCCATCCTTTCCAAGGCAGATCCCCTGCTAAAATCAATGAGAATTTGGCATCTGTATCAGCAGCCAATTTGGCCCCTCAAAATAAGGTATCAGTATGTGGCTTTCAAGTCAGTTGCCAGCAGGGATTTGTTTCTGTGGGAAACCTCCCTGGATAAAAAAATAAATAAATCATGCTAGCAGCACTTTTGTCAGCTACATCAGTACAAAATCTGTGTATCGACCAAGCCAAAGGTTTAGGATTCAGAATATTCCTATTGGATGGTGTTAGTTTGCTGGAAACAAATTAATATATTCAAAACTCTAGTCCAGGCAAGATAAACCATACTTTAGCCCTCACAAAGCTGGTGAAACTGAAGCCTTGCAGGCACAGCCAGGCTCCGGCTCAGTGTTCGCCTCCATGAAAGAGGGCAGACAGTCATGTGCTGCTCTGCCTTGCTCCAAGCCAGCCAGATGTGAGGCAGCCAAGAAGTCCCAGTGAAGCACGTGTATTGGATCCAGCGTGTCCTATGCACTCTTGATTAGTTTTCCATTTCCAGTTTTGGAAGACGTCCTTATCCGTATGTGGCTTAATTATGCATCACATGCTCCTTTTGCAATCAAGAAAGTAACATCAGCACTTTCCTGCAGCTACAGAAACACCTTCACATTGAAACAGTCTTGTAGGTGGGCATCTTTTCCTACAGCTAAGTTGGAAAGGTGGGGGAAAGGGAGAGAAGAAATAAACTTACTAGACATTTTTCTTAGGTTTAATTTTCTTCCTGTAAGCAATGGACTTACATTTAAAATAATTAAACCAAAAATACCATATAGGTAGCTCACATAGGACTCCTTAATTTACACTGACCACATAAAAATGACCAGGTAGTAAGAGATGTTAAGTATCAGCACTTTTGGAAATCAAGCCACTAGATTTAGGCAGCTAAACAGGCATATTGGAAATGGTTTGCCTTAATTAGTTCCCCAAAGTTACACAGATTATTAGAAAAATAACTAAAGGAGCATTTTCATTCAGGAGGCAAAATATAATGCAGTGTCAAACTATTAAGCATAATTTGCATGAAACGTGGTGTGCACACACAACTGCCTCTGTTTGAACTTTACAGCCTTTCCATATAATATACCAGTAATAATTTCCCCCTTGTAATACTCGGTAGGTTTCTCTTGCTGTGGGGGATATTAGGTGAACTCTTTTGTAGGTAAAATGACAACTGCAAACGAATGGTAAGATTGTGTAGCTGAGTGGATAAAATACTTTAAATTATGGCACTATGATAAAGACACCACTGCAAAGGTTGCAAATCATTTTTCATTTTAAGGTCAGTGTTCATGATTCCGCTAACATTTTTAGATAGGTTTAAGAATGAGGTTCATTCTATTTAAATGTATCACAGGGCTGTATCTGTAGAAAGCTTTCTGTGCCTGCAGAGAACCCTGCTCCTATTCCATGGCAAGGGGAGATACAACCCTCTATCTGGGAAAGCTCCCCAGGAAATTCTTTAATTCAGCAGTAAATATTCTGAATCCAATCTATTCTTTCTTCTCCAGCTCAAGTGGTAGGATCTTTTTAGAAAAAAAAAAAAAAGGCTCATAGGCCCAGCTTGCATTAACAATAACTCACAAGCTTATGGATAAGGAGGGGGATATTTTATCTTAGAAAGCTACCTTGTGTGAGATTGCTTGATTTCAAATCTGGGAATTTTCGTGGAATTTATACTGAAGAATTATGCAAGCACTTAGGGGACTGTAAAATAAATCTCTTCCAAACGGATCACTACAGTAGTAAGAGATTAGCTTTCTCCAGGGCTGTCTGCAGTAGGGAAAATAATGTCCATTTTGAAGACTAGTTCAGCTGCAGCAGTGCACTGGTAGACTCTGCACGAGGACAGACAGGACTTGGTCTTATCATTCTGTCATGAAAACCTGCTCTCAGTTCCACTGTGAAACTAATACAACTTTTCCTTGTGCCTTAGCTCCATAAAAACTGATGTTAGTTTTGTCTTGACAAAAGCATCCTGAAAGCTACAATTTCCCCTGCATCCTTAGGGAGAAATGACTTCAGGAAGGTGCATTGACAGGTTGGGAATTTTTCCCAGATTCTGCCCTCAGTTGACTTATCAGAGAAAAGAGTAAAATAGGAAAAAAAAAAAAAAGAAAAAAAAGAAAAAAAAAAATGTGGTGCCTCCAAGTTCAAGAGGTATTTTTCAGAAAGGCATTCTAACTTTGTGAAGCTTGATGTGAATTTGGGCTGAGCCTTGCATCAGGCCTAAAGGTGTGGCAGAAAGTCTCTGCAAGAGGCCAAATTCTGCCCCTATTGCTCCGTGTAAGAGCAGAGACTTCAATATCCTTCTCCTGAGCTTATACTGAAGAAGAGAGTTCAACCCTTTGGTCTTGTGATTTTATGGAGGTGTTCAAGGCCAGGCTGGATGGGGTTTTGAGCAACCTGGTCTAGTGGGAGGCATCCCTGCCCATGGCAGGGGGTTGGAACTAGATGGTCTTTAAAGTTCCTTCCAACCTAAACCATTCTATGATTTTATGATTCCATGACAAGACTGGTAGCTGATGCTTTTCTGTCTCACTTTTGGAAACAAAGACTTTTCCTCTGGCATGGCATTGCTCCCTCCATGGGTCTCGTAGCAGATATACTGCTAAATTCAGTGCCAGTGTAAGCAGGCACAACCCTTTATACCTCGGCTAGGTTGAGGAGCCTCCAGCAGCAGTGAACCTGCCCCGGTCTATCAGAGGGAAGGTCTTATTTATTACTGGAAGCATCTTATTCATCGCTGCTAGGGCCATAAATACATGGTAAGATCCACCCGCTCCATCACTTCCCAGCAGCCGTGTGGCCTCTCAACTCCCCTTTAATTTAGTTTAATTCTCCGTCCTCCTAACCTCAACCTCAAAATAATAAAAAAAAAAACAACAAAAAAAACCCTTCTTTTTTCCCTTTGCGGGGGCGTGGGGGTGGGGACGGGACTTGAGGACGGCCTTTACGGGCACCCCAGCTGCAGCCGTGATTTTGCAGCGTTGCTAAATTAAGTCCCCTATTAAAGCCGGGCGGGATGAGAGCTCCCCCTCCTGTCGCCGAGCCGGAGCCGATGGTACCTGCAGAAGGATGGTGGAGAAGGAGGAGGGGGGGTAAGATGGGGCACGTAATTTTGAACGAAGAAAACTCTGGAGAGGAACAGGGCACTGCCAAAGGCGCCGGGGGAGGTGGGGGGGGGGGGACGGGTCTGGCATTGAAAAACTGGCATGTCAGAAAGCAAAGCTGCTTCATGTTGTGTACGCTAGAGCCTTCATGGGCTGGGATGATAAAAATTGTCTGGCACGGTACGGTGCTAGCTTTTGCCAGGACATCACTTATTTTAAACAATTGCATCTTTAAGAAGGAAACAAATGCTGAAATTACAAGAAAATCCCTTGTTCCTTTGCTATCTCTGTATCTTCCCTTGTAATGGTTTAACTCAAAGGGCTTGGGATCTAGGAAGGAGAAAACAGAGTTTTTCAGAGACTGTAAGCCTGCCCCTGAGGCAGAGAGCAAAAGTGAACACAGAGTAGTGTTGAGAGAGGGCACCACATGCATTGTAGTCAGAACGATTTTGTTTGGGCTCTCCCCACTTATGTTTTATAGATGCAGCATGTATTTATACAGCAGGAGAATGGGCAGAAGCTTGCACAGTGTGCTCCAGGCACGAGGGATGGGAGAGCAAGATCCAGAAGTGCATTTGCTGTGAATGCTACGGAAGCTCATCTTCACATACAGTGTCTTGAGAGCATTTTAAGAAGGAATGAAGTTTTCCAAGTGAAAGCTCTGCTGAGAAATCATCACCAGCCAGTGTTGCCAGACAACATGCAATCACTGCAGGTCTGCCCTTGGGTCTGACGTGGTTTAGAGCCCAGTTACACAGTGAAGATGAGCTGAAGTCGTCCAGGAGTTTCCTCTCACTCTTTCTCAGAGGCAGGGTGTGATTTGAAGCAACTGTGAACCAGTGGCTCAAGGTATGTAGCTCTTCCCTCATTTTCAAACCAGAACCAACATTCATTTAGAGGGAGAGGGGAAAGGAGGAAAATGGATTCAGGCCTCTCTTGAATGTGGGCTGAGAAATGTCACTAAAACGGAGCAAGAAGAGCACCATGTGGAGTGAAAGCAAACCCAGGCATGGGACATTTCACCCATGTCCTTCTGCCACTTCCAACTCCTGGCAGAGCATGGAAGTGCCTGCAGGATGGCCTAAGGCATTGGCCTAGGGTAGGGAGGAGACAGGGTGTTGACACACAAGGAAGGAGGCTGGGGAGAGAGGCTCACCCCTGTAGCTGAAGTCATTCATTAAAGCCGTGCATAGGGTACGAGTCAAGGAGCTAGTCATTTAAGACTGGAGGTGGGAGTAAGGAACTTTGTTACTTGTGGGCTTTCATCAAAGCCTAAGCAGAAGTCTGGGAGAGAGGAATGTGTGTTTGCACAGTTCGCAGCCCAGCCAGGGAAATCTGGCACAGCTCAGGTACCACAGGGTAGAAGTTTTCCAAAAAAATCCTACTTCTGTCCTTCCCCCCTCCCATCTCTAAAATCCATCAAGGCCATTCATAAGGCCCTATAGACTGTGGAGCACAGTTAGACTGTAGGACAAAACACACTTGTTCTTCTGCGCAAAGACTGCGTATGTGTGTCTGGATGCAAAGTATCGTGGGCTGGAGCTGTGAGCGGAGACATGCACATATGAAGTAGGGCAGAAGGAGACCACCCTACAGGCAGGGAGAAATAGAGCTTTACACCTGGTGTAAAGACTTTAACCCTTCCCAGATCAAGGGCAGTTTAGAACAGCCCTAACCTCCATCAGACAGTTGTTGTGGGTGGAGGTGCTTGTGAGTAGTCCATATGCCTTCTCTCCTCGTCCCCAACATTTCCATGCATCCTGCAAGTGCATCCTGTATGCCAGGGGCCAGGAGGGACTGACTAATTAAAACCTCACCCCTGAGCTACTTGAGAACAGGTTTATGCCACAAGGCCATTGAGAAGTATTCATAGTGAGAGCCAGACCCTTCCTCTTAGTCAGAACTCCACAAGAGGGAAGTCTGTTGGTTTCAGTCGGGTGCTTGTGTTTCTTATTATGGTTTCTAAAAGTAAATCAGAGTTTTAATCTTAGAAATAAGTGATGGGGAAACCTTCCAGTTGTCAAAGTGAGGTTTGACTCAAAAGGGCAGAAAGAACCCAGTTGTTTGTAGGCAGCCTCAGAAATCAAAGAAGCCAGAACCTCCTCTTCCCCAGCCACCACCTTCGCCAGCGCTGCCTTGGCACCAGGCTCCTCTCCTGAAAGCCTGAGTGGGTGGAGCTGTATTTGCAGGCTGGAGGGAGTTCCTGAGCTGACACGCTGCCAGACTGGGGCTTTGTTAACTGTTGCTTTCACTGTCAGCTGCTGAGATTGTAACGGGAGCATTTTTAATAACGTAGGGGGGGCAAAAATTAAAAAGAGGCCATTAGATTAAGCAGTAACCCTGGGACAATTTGTAAGTCACAGTTAAGAGAGAGATATCTGGAAGATTTGCCAAGTTCAAAGGTCTTCATTATTAATGTTCCAGCAGCTGACTTGATGGATTGTCTCCAGTCTGTGCTCCCTTATTCCTTCCACCTTCTCTCCTAAAGACAAATGCGTAAGACAAATCTCTAGATGGAAGGATAGACTCTGTAATAGATTATTTCTTATTACTTAGAAATTGGTTAATAATTTACTAATTCAATTTCAGTGTTTCATCCCCCACTTCAATTAATCTTTAGAATATAAAGTAAATGCTGTTCTTTGTTCTTCCAATGCTAATGAAGAAAGAAACTAATGAGGAGACCTGGCCTTAATACCTTTCTAAAGATGATTTAGCTGCATAGGAGTTAATTTTCTTTTTTTTCCTCTTCTTTTATTTACTTCTATTTCTTAAACACAAAATACACCCATAAAACTGAAAGCTGTACAAGCTGGTTATGAGCCCAATTTCGAGCGTGTTACGCAAGCCTTACTCTAGTAAAATTCCATTTCTTGGCAGAGTGTTACAAAAATCATGCATACCTATACGCTTCCATTCTGTAGATAAATATTTTATACAAATACTTCATACATACTCAAATAAAACAAGATATAGGAACTTTTGTACAGTGACTCAAACTGCTGTCTACCACTCTGGAATGGTGCTTTAAGATTTAGCAGATGTAGAGAGTGATTTGTTTCTGACAAATTGTATCTGTGGCTCTGTGGCCACAATGCATTTCAAAGAGGTTTTTTTTTTTTTAATCGCATCTGTCAGGAATTACACAAGTGTAGTCAATCCAGCCTCCTGACATCCCTTCCAGCCCTGCTTCCTGTAATTCTATTACCTTTTGTTTCTTACTTTTCTTCTATTGTTTTTTCTTACCCTATCCCTCCCATCAGCACTCTAGAGATGTTTCCAGCCCTGCCTTTAGCACCGTACCCAGGATGCACAGGAGTCTGGGATTGATGGCTGCTTGTCTGCCAGTGCACAGGTGTGAATTAGGAAACCAGTTCAGATTCCAGCCAACAGACTTCTGTTCTTGCAGCATGTCATGTCATCAGTGGCAGGGGTTTGGACGTAAACACTCAGGGCACTAAATGACACGTTCTAGTGCTCAGATGCTTTTTGCCAAGTGTGATTTCACACCTTGGAGAGCACAAAAAAAAAAATCTGTCAACAAACCTCCAAATAGCAACATTTCTATGTTTTTACTTACCATAGAGTCCCTTTTCTTAAAAGAAAAATTACGGTAGTAGTGTGTGGTCAGCGTTGATGAGCTTACTTCATGTAATTGCCACTGATGCAGGAAGAAAACAGCCTTTTTCCCCACACCTACAAACTTGCTTAAGCCTGTCTCGTTACAGAACAAGCGTAGTACATTAAGCCATTTCTAGTAGGACCAGAGTCTTGTCCGTGCAGTGAAGGGGAGCAAAGGTGTTGTTCCACATGGGCTCTGCTATGAGCAATCCTATCAGCCAGGACAGGACCCCTCAGAGCAGGCTGTTGGCATCCTTCTCCCCGCGAATGAGAGGTCTCAGACCTGTATCTAGCTGGAATTTGCTTCTGAGGGCTGCGTAAGCAATGGCTGGCTGGAAGGCTATATCCAGGGCTGCTACAGGCCAGCACTCGGGAGCTTTTTGTCTTTATACAGGGGCAGGAAATTCCCTGTGTGTCTTATTCTCTACTTTGCCCTTGAGCACAAGAGAGGGCAGGGTTTGCTATATAAAGTTTACTTTACAGATAACTAATTCCATTAAGCAAACACATCTACACACCACAGAGCAGACCCCCAAATATATTAGAATTGTGAATTGCCCCAGATCTTTGGCAGTAGGGGAGTAAGATTTTCCAAGTGACTGAGTAAATTGATGTCTCCAAAAGCACTGTAAACTGATCCATTGGGCTTGACGCTGAACTCCCTTTATTCCAGCGTAAATCTGGAGTAAGCCTGCTGAACTCAATAGAGTTTGCCAAGGCAAAATCAGAATTGCTCTCCTTGCTTTTTTTCTTTTACTGTGCTAGCTAATCCCATAGCTGCAATGAAACTGAAAAATCTATATATACAAACTCCATTGGCCAGGCTATCTTATTGTGAAACCTACAGTATATCCCAACCTTATAAAAGATCATTCAAGTGTGACACTGTCCTCTCTCTTGCTTTCCTGATAAGCAGAGAGGAAGGGCTGCCAATAGCACAGAAACTAGAAGATGGGAAAATAATATTTCACAGCAGAGGAAAAAACATAACTGAATGGAGATCAAGGCAGCTGAATTAAAGAAACCCACAATACCTGGGTAACATGGCCACAAAAAAACACATGGCTGCAGCGGAGACATTAAGGCCACTAAAGGATTCTCCCATTGGCAATCTTGGAGTTGCAGAAAGCAGCAGCATCTCCATTAATGAATTCCTTCCAAAAATCAGCTCCTGTCCAATGGCTTGGTTTGAAAAAGATTAAGCTAGTGAAAAGAATCTTATTGACTTCATCAGTCAGTGCATGAGGCCTGATGAGTCTAAATAAAAGGTAAACTGGTGAAATACTGTCATGATAAATGAACTCACAGTTTACCAGACAGCAGATGATTGTACTGCATTGTTTGTCCTGTGTGACACTGTGTATTTAGAAGGGTGTCATCTTT
>JAOXNO010000013.1:39855997-39897766 GCA_028565335.1 Limnodromus scolopaceus
ACGCACCCCACTCCCCATTGAGCTGTTCCCCTTCGCCTCCCCCCCCCCCCATGGCCCTGCTCCCAGGGCCTGATCCAGCAGGCAGGGCTTTCCCCACCGTAGGTCACTGATCATCCTTCGGGGTCTCCCCCCTCCCCCGTTGCCAGTGATGCCCCGCTTCCATTTTAGGGATGGTAATGGTCACCCCCCCCCACCACAAGCTCGGTCCCTTCCCGCCTCCCCCACGTGCCTCCCGGGAACCCAAGGGACCAAAGCTGTTCCATTTTTATCTCCTACACCCCTAGGCTGGATAGTGGTGGGTGGTGATGGCTTCTCATGTGTGTGCGGTTTGGGGGAGATTAGAAGGAATCGCTTTGAGCTTTCCTGATCCCCGCTGTCGTCCTCGTTCCAGTCTCTTCTGTCGTTTTGCGCTTGCTTTCTGAGAGAAAGCTTTAAAAGTCCCTTTCGCCCTGCTCTTCGGTGTTACTAGCGCAGGGGAGGCTGCTGCTCCTCCTGCTTCCACCGTAGGGCCTGAAGAGGAGAGAGAGACACGAGGACCCTTTAAAAGGAGTGTGACCCAAACACAGAGCGAGATTGTCAGCGGCCTTTCTCTGTGTGTGTTTGTGTTCACTGTTTGTTCCCCACGCCCCATGGTGTCTCCTCTCCAGGTTGGGGTGTGTGGTGGGGGGGTCGCTATGTCGGATGACGATTCGAGGGCCAGCACCAGCTCCTCCTCATCTTCATCCTCCAACCAACAGACAGAGAAAGAGACAAGCACGCCTAAGAAGAAGGAAAGCAAAGTCAGCATGAGTAAAAACTCTAAGCTGCTATCTACCAGTGCCAAGAGGTGAGGCTGCAGTCAGTTTTCTCACTGATTCACCCCATCTTCTCTCCTTCCTCATTTTATTTTGCTCTGTTACCCCAGTGCTCCCTTGCTGCTCCCATTCCTCATCTCTAACCCTTATGCTCACGAAGCTGCCATTGTCTCACTTTTTTCAGCATCTCTGTGCAGCGTCTGCCCAACTTCACTGCCCTCTGCTCTCTCTTCCTGCATCGTCCTCTGTTCCATCCCAAATATTTTCCTGTCTTTTCTTCCTTTGGGCTGTTATTCTGTCCCTCAATTATTTCTGCTGGCTCCTCCTTTTTTTTTATTAGCATCGGTTATAGGGGTGGTGTAGGATTGGCGTGTAGGACTTTAATTCCTTCTCTGCTACTGGGAGCTGTATGGTCCTGAGTAAAGCATTGCATTTCAATGTCAGTTTCCCCCTTTGTAGGTCGGGGTTGATCTAGAGTGCTTTTTTCTTTCCAGGACTTCTCCGGGGATTAATTAATGTTTGTGAAGAGTTTTGAGTTTGCTTGCACTGGGGGAGTGCACTCCAGTGCAGGTGGTGTAATACAGCCCCAAATCTTTTCTGCCGAATATATTACTGTTTTTCTGTCTGCTCATCACTTATATTGAATTTTCTGCATACGGTTGATTGGTTACTAGAATAAATAACCCACAGCAGGTCCACTTGTGGACGTTCTGCTCTGAAGTAGTCTCTGCTCACAGCACAGAGTGGGTTGGTTGTTGGTTTGTTGGGTTTTCTTTTTGAGAATTAAATAATTTTTATTCCAGACTAATGTCTACGTGGGGGAGAGATGCCTGCATAGAATAGTAATTCCAGAACAGCTACGTCAGTCAGTTTTCTTCACCTGGGCAGACTGTTAGACTCACTCATTTTTTTAAAAAAAAAAACCCAAATGGTTACCCTTTCTTGTTCTGTGTTTTGCCTAAATTCAGCACCATCCTGCTCCAGGGAGCTAAGCTGACAAATGGAAGTTTTCAAGCAAACTTGCAGTACTTCAGTAAGAATAATAAACTATCTCACGGAACAGCTTTGCCAAGCAGTGCAGAGAGGTTGTATCTGTAGGTGTCAAAAGTGACTGGGGTTTTATGCAAATGCCCTGTCATTGCAACTGAGTTCTCTGTGGCGTTGTAGAATTTAGGCAGTTTGGTTATTCCAGATCTCTGCTCAGCAGGTTTCCATGGCAAACTGACACAGATAGTGGCAAGCAGTGTTTCCGTGTCGTGCCCTTAACTATTTTATAAAGAAGGTTGTAAACTGCCTGATACGAAAAGGCTGTGGTTCTCCTGTGTGACAAGTGGAAGAGAGGCAGAAGATGCTGGCTGAGTTTAAAGGAGAAGGGAGGCAAACTGAGTGCTGGGTGGGGAAATCTGGAGGGGAAGCCTGAGTGACAGTAATGGGACTCCAGGGAAGGGGATGATAGCTGGTTGGGCGTTTTGTGGCAAAAGCAGTGTGAGCCCAGAATAGTCTGGGCAGGGAGGAGAGGGTGTTGGCTGAATGCTGGGAAGAGAGGGAGCGGCTGGAGTCCCGAGGGAGGGGACACGGGGATGTTGTGTGGCTCTTGAGGGTGAAGAGAGGGGAGAATTGAAGGTGGCAGAAGTGTGCAGGAGCCTTGGGAGTAGATATTCACCTTCCTTTAAACGTCCTTGGGAATGGCGCAGTTATTCCCTCCCTTGGGGCTGGTGTTTTTTCTCAGGATGATGATGGGAAACAGGGGGAGAGAAGGGGGGGGAGCCAATTTGGCAATGACTGTTTCTCTCGATGCAGCAAGACAAAATTCCTTTTCAGAGAGCAGTTTCCTCCGAGCACTTGGTGTGCCACATTTGCCAGAGGTTTCCCCTCGCTGGCAGGCTGGTTGGCAGAGTAAAGCGGACGGTCCCTGTGCGGTTGGCATCTATATGGCAGCGTACAACAGCGCACCTGTCTGGTGTGGTGCGCGGTCCCCGTCTGTTTTTCCGGCCGTCTCCGTAACAGGGTGCCTGTCCTGCTTAGTGTGTTTGGAGTGGTGGGAGGCTGCAGCTGAGAGTGCCTCTCTCTCATGTAGCGTTGCAAACTCGCGGTGACAGTATGTCTGTAAGGCGGACGTGTTAACTGCTATCCCACACAGTGACTTACCTTTGTTCCTTCTCGCTTTTATTGCCACAGGATTCAGAAGGAATTGGCTGACATCACCTTAGATCCACCTCCCAACTGCAGGTTGGTGTCGATTCCTTCCCTGAGGAGGGTGGGGGAAGGCGACGGGCTGAAGCGTGCTGGGGGGTGCTGTCACTGTCCTCAGAGGCTCTGCATAGAGCGGAGGAATGGCTGTTTATGTCGTTGCCAGTACTTTTGTGAATGCTTGGATGACATTAAATAGTTTCCAGGTGGGGGGGGGGGCTCCAGAGATTAAATGTGCTTTGATAGGAGTTTTCTGTTTGTTTGGGGAGTTGTTTTGGTTTAGTCTTCTTGAATGATTGCATTTCAATCTGTTATACTGCTTTGTGTGTATATTTCCAAAACTGGCCTAAAAAGAAGAGTGTGAAAACTTTCTCCTTGTTTGTTTTTTCTGGTTTATAAATCTAATGCCTGACTGCACTAATCTTATATAAATAAGAGTCCTGCCAAGGAAGAAGAGAATAGTAAAATGCTACGAGCGTTTTAGCTCAGAGGATTCTATTGTGAACAGTAACTTACAGTGGAAAAGAAGCGCGAATTCGTCGCTCAGTGGGTGCCCTACAGGAGCACACATTCGCTGATGAAATAACAAGCACAGATATTCTGTTGCCCTTTTATAGAGCAGCTTTTTTTCAAGTATGTTTTAGAAACGCACTGTTTGTTTAAAACATCTAGCAGGTTGATCTGGTTCATTGCATGGTGGTCTGAGCCTCTTTGCATTTGGAGAGGGGACAGTAGTAGTGTAGTAACATCTTTGGTTGTGCCTGTTCATTCAAGAGGAAAGTGGCTTTTTGGTCTGATCTGGATTTGGTGTAGTTGCCAAAGCACAACTCTGTTCCTATCTTCTTGTTGTGGCTGAGGCTTGAGGCCTTTTGATGTTGGTAATAGCAGAAATCAGAGAAAATTCTGTTTATAAATAACTATGTAATTTTGGTTTTTTTTTTCTGTTGAAGCCTTTTGCTGCTGTTAGTCTGCAGGGGGACACTGGCACAAGAGTTAACCTGACAGGTCCAGAGCCATCCTTTCAGTACCAGTTCCCAAGGATCATTGTTAAAGAAAGGAGGGGTGGGATCAGATGTGAGCAGAGGTCTGGGCTGATACTAAGATTTTGTGCTGTTTGGAAGACAACTGATAAGCTCTGAAATCTTTAGCCATGACAATATCGTTTTGGTGACAGTAATTGACTACCTGAATATTACAACAGCTTCCAGCTCTTGGGCTGGAGGTGTCTGTCCTGCCTGCATCCTGGCTCTGTGTCAGGATGAAGTCCACATGCTTCCCCCTCCTCCTCCCACCATATCCTGATTTTCACGGGGAAGAAACCCAGAAGTGTGGCTCAGAAAGGCACTGTGGCTTGCTCTGTAGATAACAGTCTGAATGATGAAGACACTGGGACTGCAGTCTGAACTTTGAAAATCTATTCAAAAGTTGAGATAGTGTATAAGTATGTCAGATTTCAGGCTGCTTCTTCTGAAGATGTGTGCAAATAATATTAGAACCCTAATTTGACCTTGTTTCAACTGGCATCAGTCACAGATAAAGATGAGCTGGCAGACTACCTGCCAAAGCAGAATATGGTGGTGATTTTTTTTCTTTTTTCAATTGCATAGACCACTGAGGATAATGCATTTCAAGGCCAACATAGTAAGTTCGTGTTGTTTCAGCCTTTATAAATATTTCTAATGGTAAAAATTAGCTCATAGTACAAGCAGTGATGACTGATCTTCGCCCATAATGCAGTTACGGGTATTCTGCATTCCTTTTGACCTTCAGGTGAGTGACAGTGAAGGCTGGCAACTCTTGCAAATAATACATGAAACTGCTGTAGTCGTTACTGTCTCTTAATATGTTGATAGATAGGAAAACGTGAATGGAGAGGGGGTGTGTGTGACCAAAGGAGTTTTGGTATTGCTCATCTTGGGGTGAAGTCATCCTGCTTCAGTAAAGGTAGTGCTGAGAGCGGAGGAGAACAGCTCTGCTTATGGCTAACAAGGTTCCAGTTGCACAGTCAAGCACTGGGAGTTTGCTGCTCTAGCAGCTGGTTTGTAGAAGGGTACGCAGGTGCCGATTGCCGCAACAGTGAGATGAATTTCAGCTGTCGCAGTTACGGGGAAAGTTCACCTCTTGTGGAAAAAGAAATAGAAATAGTCAATTTAAGAGTGTGAGGAGATTAAGCAAGTGAGAGATTCTGGTTGCTGCGTGATGTTTAAGGTTGCCAAAATTTGCTCTGGGGAAGCCTGCTAACAGTATCGCTGCTTTCCTTTATTACTTTTTTTTTTTTTTCCCTCCTTTGTACAAACATTATTAGCATGCTGTGAAGGAAGTATTAAATACATAGTTCCAGAACTTAGTTTCAATTTCTTGCCTTCATGACTTTGCTTATCTTCACCCTTTCCTCTGACCTCCAGTCCCTCATCTCTCCGCTGCCTTTGTGCCCCTACAGATTTTTCTTGGGTGTCACTGGCGGGGAGGGCAGCCCTTACATATTCAGGGTACTGGGTACTACCTGTTCTGCTGTCAACTTCAAGGGTGCCAAAGTCTTAGAAGTCACGTTTGAAAATGTACATCCAAAACTGTGTCCTGCATTATGTTGGAAATGTCATATTCTTTTTTTCTACTGGATGTTTGGTTTTATACCCCTCACCACCCTCTTTGTATTTTCCCCTGTTCTGTGCCGTGTCCGGTGTTTCATAGCAGTTTGTTGTTGGCCATGCTTTAATTTTTGGCCTTGTTGCAAAGTGCTCTTCTTCTCCCAGTCTTATTGCAGTAATGGGAGTTCAAGATACTTAACACATCCCAGAGCAGCTCTGCGTATTGAAAGAAAAAGCTTTAGGTTGTAAATGATTTTTAGTAAGAACTGTTTTATTTTTCTTCTTATAAAACACCACATATAAGATGCAATTACAAATAATGAAAACCATTTGATATTTCAAACATAATAGCTTAAAAACAAATGAGTTTCATTTTTATTTTTGTAGCTTGCAGTGACCGTATTCTCATGAGTGTAACCCACAGATCATCTGTGTTTAAAAAAAATAATAAATAAAACTCCCCAAAACCAACAAAAACCCCAAACCCCAAGCACACTCAACACCCTGTGATTGAGCAGCTGTGTGGGTTTTACACATATGTGCGTAATATGAGGGGAAGTTTATCCCAGAACTTCCTCTCCCCTCAGTGGTCTCCTTGCTTCTGGTTTTCCATAGCTTGCCCCTGTCCCCCAGATGCTTACCTGTGCTTGTCTCTCGTTGACTGCTTCATCATCCCATTTGCCCCTTGTGTTTCCAGGCTGTGGTTTTGATTCTACTCAGACTAGTGCAGTTAATTGTACAGAGGTGTGGGGTACGTGCATGGAAATGCACTATATGTTTGGCCTACGTTTAAAAAATAGATTATTTTTTTTTTTTTGGACTTGAAGACATTTTTGAAAAAGGTATATTTAGTACACATGACAAATTTGTGGATGCTCGATGGAGGCAATGCTGTCCTCTTAAGTGTCCTATTGTAGTATGTATGTAGCGTTTCGCTACTGCTGAATGGTTCTTACCCTCTTCGTCTTTTTCGGTAGGCTGTCACTCTGGAGGTATTTAATTTTCTGTTGTCTGCAAGATGATTTGACTCCTGATATTAATACAGAGTTATGAAAGTTAAATGTGGCTTTCAAGTTCAAAAGGTGGTTAGCGGTTCATATGAATTGGAGAATAACTGTTTGGACCTGAAGTATTTAAAATCTTTTAAGAGGGTACCCGGCGATCTCTTTTCCTACTTTGTATTATATCAGAAAGTTATAACTCTTGTTTTAGAACTCAAGGAAGGTACGTAAAGACTTTGGACTTTTGGGCTTCTCTGTGTATTAGTGATAGAGAAGCATGTCTTGTCTTTGCATTGGATCATTAAAATCTGTGTACACGGCTGTCAAAATATAGTTTCGTCTTGCTACATAGTAAGATCTGATCTTTGTTTGTAGGTAACATTTGTGAGTGTTGTGCCCAAAGCTTTACTTCTGTCGCTGTGACAAGGTTTCCAAAGCTTTAACAGAAGTTAATTGAAGCTTTAAGTACTGTTTATTCTCTTTATGTCATTTATTTGACCTCCACATGTAAGCATCACCTGCTAGTAAATCTGCTAATTGCTGTGAGGTTATGAAAGAAATGTTTTTCCCCATTTTAGGGATGGGGAGCTGCAGCACACAAAAACCAAGTGACTTGTCCAAGTTCATGCAGGAAGTCTGTGGCAAAGCGGAGAAATGAATGTAAATCTCCTTTGTTTCAGGCTAACTCGCAGCTGAGCCGTTCTCCTGGAACTGTGTGCGTCAGTTGCGTTACGAGCAGGGCTTTGAATTTGTGCTTTATTGGGTGTCTGGTATTGACTGTATGTAAGCATGGTAATTTAATGTTATTTTTCCCATCTGTGTAGAGGGACCAAAATGGATATTAGCTAGAATAAATTTTTTTTTAATCTTTCTTACCCAAACTAAAACAAGTTTGGCTCCGCATGGCTCATTTAAGTCCATATAGGCAAGAGCAGCTGTTATTTAAATAAAAATTATTTTAAAATCTTTACTGAAGGAGGTTTTTGCCTGCAAGGCTTACCATCCCTTCAGAGTGAAATGCTATCACAAATTCATTATTTAAATAATAATAAAATACAGTTGTGCTTCCTGGCTCTTTCAGCCCATTTTTTATAAATTCACAGAATAAGGACCAGATCTCCTTCAGAGTCTTGGGAAAGTTAACTGTCAGCACTTAATAAATATATGTATCAGTATAGATAGTGAGGAGGAGTGCTCTCTGCTATAATGTGTGGAATATTCACAGTTTTCAAAACTTCGCAATGTGGAATTAAGATTTCTTGGCTAGAGAGAAGTCTGCAGAAAATGTGTGGCTCAAAGGCTGTTTTGAACTCAATAGTTTCATATTATAATTAATGTTTTTCATCTACATACCATGAAAGTCTGGCATTTGTTTTGATTACACTTGTTTTTATGGTGCTTGTAATTTTTTGCAAATGTATTTTCTCAGCACCTCCAACTCCAATGATGCTTTAAGTGTCTTTGATTTTAAATTGAGTGTATTATCTAAGGATGGATTATCACTGTTAAAAACAACACTGACATTATAGTTTATTATACTTGGAATAGTCCTTCCTGAACTTCGCTATATTCTAGCATAAACTTTGTGGTCTTACATTTTGTAATTAAGAAGCTTAATTTTGATATGACCCTTTTTTTTTCTTTTTTTTTTTATATGCACACTGAAATTTTCAGATCAAGAATGACACAAATACTGGGGTTTACTTGTAGAAAGAAAAAATGCAGGTAATATTTAATGAAAATTATCAGCTTACAAAAGTGGTTTTAGCACTTCTTTTCTTTCCCCCCCATCCTTCCTGTTTCTCTGAAATGGGAACGTTTTTTGTGAGAAGTTTCCAGGCATAGGGTAGGAAGGACCTTCATAATTAATGCTGTGTGTAGTTGAAAAATATCTTTTGTCATATAAGCTACCAGTGGTTCAGCATTCCCTCCCCGCTTTGTTTGGCACATGATCCCTGGAGAAATAACTCTTCCTTTTGAAACGGTGTATTAACTAATTTAGAGATCCTCCGCAGCTGTGTATGGTGTAGCTTGCAAACCATAAAAATAATACCGTTTCTACACTCGGTGAATTCAAAGTGCATGTAGGTAGCAGCTTCTGCAGGCGAAGTCCTCTGCCTGACATACTCAGACAATAGCTGCACAGGAGCAGCTTCTTTACTGTGGATTGATTAGCTAATATTACAGGAATTCACCTTTCTGAAGATATTTCTGATTTTATTTTTTGGCTCCCTTTTAAAAATCAGAAATGTTTTAATGGCCAGGCTCCTCGGACACCATGGCAGGAGCTGGCTGATGCTGCGCTAGATTTTATTTGGCACATCCTGGCTCAGTAATTCCCAAATGAACTGCATTCTGTGCTCTTGCATGCCAAACATCAGGACGATGAATCTTGAGAGCGGCTGTGAAATTGTATCATGGCTAAGAACAAAGAGGATTGAAATCACTTCTGTGCACACTCTCTTGTATACCACTTAATTTTATTATTTGACTTTCAGCTTCGCTGCCCTTGGAGGGCACTGTGCAACTGTTTTTATGATATTGCATATGTGTTTTATCTGACAAAATTCTAATATTTCCTCTTGGTTATGCAGTCTTTAATTTGGTTTCATTTCTGTTGTATTCCAGCTCTGCCTGTCTAGATTTTTATATTGGATATGTGTATAGCAGCAGGTTATAAGTCTGGTTTTATTTTAAGAAATACTCATGATACGTGTATGGTACTATATAGTCATAAGTAGGAAACACTGTATATGGAGTATTTATACTTTAAAGGCTTGAATCTGTCTTGTCTTTTTATATGAAGAGAAAATTATCCACAGAGAACTGGCTAGTCCAGGGGACTGACAAAATGATAGGGGACGGTTTTGCGCTTGAGGATTTCCGCAAGGGCAGGTTGCTAGTGACTGAGAGCTTTGTGGTTTCTGAAGAATGGGTTAGTCTTGAGAGCCGATAAGATGCCGTCTGACGCGATGTTAACTTTGGCCCCGCTGTCGACGGGGGTTGTGCTGGGAATGGAGACGGAGCTCGCCTGCGCCGGTACAAGTTATGTCGATGGATTGAGGTTATTGATGAGTCAGGGCAGAGCAAAACTTCTGCAGCCTTTGCCTGCACTCTTCTGCAACTGTACATGAAAGACCAGCCTTCCCTACAGCACCTCTCTAAAAGTATTTAATGTTCTAAACAAAAAGAAGATATTATTTAATGTGAATGGGTTAAGAGATTATCGCACATCTGTGCAGACTTGCACACCACATACAAAGTTAAGGGCTATGCTTTCTCCACCAAAGAAAGTGCTTTAAACTAAGTTAAATTAATGATGTAATTTAGTCATTACAGTAGAATCGTGCCAATCTGTACATTTATTTGAGTGAAATAAGTTTGTACTTATTTTTCCCTCTGAGGCTTAACAGAGGAGGTCTAAATACTGACTTCATTATTTTACCAGATGAACTAGAGAACATGTATTGTCAAGTACTATAAATAAGCTACAACTGTCAAAATAAACACTGTGCACTCTGGAATTCAGAGGGGTTTTCTTCTTTCTTTTGCCAATTTGCAAATTTCAGCAACATGCAATTGTGGAAAGTTTAATGGTTACTACTACTACTACAGTGCATTTAGTACATATTTTCTGTGCATGAGGGGCTAATTGACATTGCCAGGAGAATATATCACAGATCTGTGTGCTTACAACATCCAACGTGCAATCTTTTATTATTTTTTTTTATTAACCTAGACTCCCTGGGATGGGAGGTGGTAGGGGAGAAAAGGAGAGTGGGGCATGCAGATTGCAGCTCAGGGCAGATGTGGTGTTTGCTTCCCCCTACTCCCTCCAATCTCTTCCATGATTTCACAGTGAAAATATGGATCAGGTAAGATTAAGTTGAGCTGTTCTGAGAACTGGGTCCAGGCCAAGTTTTGGCAGTTCATTTGTTTAGGAGAAAATACAAAGTAATTGGATTAAAGAGGCTGTACCATTAATGATGTAGAGTCCTGTTAAAGTTCTTTGCTTGTGTGAATCAGTGCAGAATTCAGATCTTGATTCCTCCAGGGGCTTCAACTTTTACAGTCAAAAGTGAGTGTAAACCAAATC
Organism: Limnodromus scolopaceus; assembly: GCA_028565335.1. Classification (NCBI taxonomy): domain Eukaryota; kingdom Metazoa; phylum Chordata; class Aves; order Charadriiformes; family Scolopacidae; genus Limnodromus; species Limnodromus scolopaceus. The sequence goes on from JAOXNO010000013.1 coordinate 39,866,667, forward strand.
AGTGTGTTAGCAGATGTGTTTTGCACTTTCTTTATATCGGTGTAAATGATTGTTTAAGAGATTTCTTGTCTTTCCCTGTGGAGCTGCTGGAATTGCTGGAAACACAGAGAACCTTGAACTGGTGCTGAGAATTGTAAAGGCAATAGTAAATGCTCTGGGCTAGAGGAGAGGTGCCTCCTGGGGCAGGTGGGCTGCTAATATTTAATGTTCTTGCCACTATGAGTATTTGAGCAATAGATTCTTGCTGGTGAGCTAATTCCAGTGTCTGTTAAGGAGAAATCAAGAGAAAGAGGTCTTGGGGTCTCTCTTTCTTTCTGTTGATGCCTAGGATCCAACAGAGAGGTGCACACAGGAGTGAAAAGACCCACGAACATTAAAAATTAATTCTGAAATTGAAGGTATCTTTTCACAATAGCTGAATTGATGAGAAGAAGAAAAATACTTCTGGTACAGACTCAGAACTTTGTCAGAGTTATTGGAGCCAACAGAAAAGCTCCAGGGCAGTGGGGATTGTTATACAAGGAAGCCTGTCAGGGTAACTGTCTCAAAAGTTTTACATGCAGCTTGAATATCTTCACTGAAATTTTAGGGTGCTAATTTAGGTGATCACTGTTATAGGTCTGTCATATATTTGAAATTTTCAAGTGGACAACTTCTAGAAAGTTTCAGTGTGTTATCTGGTATTCTGAACAAGTGTAGACTGCTCAGAGAAGTAGCCTATAAATGGTGGAGAAAGTGCGATATATTTAATTACAGCCATATTTAACTGTTGCAGGTGGTTTTGAAAGATTGGTGCAATGCATACAGTTGTAATAACAGGTTTAAAGCAACTGTATCAATGCTATAGTAAACCACAAAAGGACATTTCATTGGAAGTTTCTGATCAAACTGATTGTTGTAATATTATATTTGAATGTTATTTCCTGTATGTCTTGATAACTTTTTTAAAGGAGATAAATTAGGTGATGCAGGCAAGCATTTATAGTTGGTGTCCTCCTTGACTTCCTAGTAAGTTGTTTATCAGTAAGAATTGTCGAGTTTTGGTTTTGATGGAGTAAATCTTAATTTGAGAATCTCATCATATATTGTGCAGGTTCTGATAAAAGTATTTGTGCTTATTTACACTTGGGGGAATGTGGGAGGTAGGGAAAAGACTACAAGCTTTACATAGCTGTGTCAAATAAATAAAATTTCAAAATATCATGAATCTGCCTACGGTTCTCCGTTGCATCAAAGCTGTGGCTGTACTTTCTTTCCTACCTTAATTCAAACTTCAACAGCACCCATGCGATCTGGGAAACCAGGCAAGAGGACCTATAGTAGTGACAAGAGTGATCCAGGAGACCTGGAATGTAACTAGTGTCAGGCTTTCAGCTGTCCTACTGCTTGTCTTCTAGTAACATCTAGTGACATTTTAATACGTTCTTTAAAATAGCATTTTTTTCCTTTTTTTTTTTTTTTTACCATCTTCTCACTCCCATTATGAGGCTAATCAGATCACAGACATTGGTAAGACTGAGAGAACGAATGAGTTGCAGGTGAAGAACAGAAAAGAACACAAACCCACTGGAGGCAGAAGAGAGTTATGTTCCTATGGACAGCAAGATTGTGCAAAGCATTAATAGTGAGTGTAAGGGGCAGCAGAAAGACATGGCCCATCAGGGTGGCTGAGGCAATTTTGCACTGGTTGCCGAAATAGTTGTGGCAAAGGTAGAAGCAGAGACAGACTGACTCTTTTTCTGCTCCAGCAATTTAGCTCCACTTTCTTATTGCCTTCTATATGGAGCAGAAGAGACAGGGCATCCTCCTCTTGAATGGGCCATCCATGGGCCAGCTTTTTCTAGGGCACGAGTGAATTTTTAAAACAGGCAAGCATGCAAGCTGCAGCAATAGTTTTTGCTGTGCTGCTTGGGTTACACCCCCACCTGGGAGGCAAACTATTCATATAGCAATAAAGCAAATGCATTTATACAAGCTTACCCTATTTACAGTGCTCTGTAAATCAAGAAGGCACAACCTACTATAGCTGGAGAATACAATGCACGTAACACGTGCCCAACTGTATCTTTGTAGACCTCCTTGAATGACTGCATGAGCTGCGTGTGGCTCTTGACCCATGGACTGCCCTCTTCTATCTTTAGAAGTGCATGAGCAAGATGTGAAAAAACAACAGTGAGGAGTGGGGAAAGAAAATTAGGGGAGTGATAGCAAGACAGAAGCAGAGGGATAGAAAGGCAGACATAAAAGGGGTAGGAAAGTTAAAAATTTGCTTGAAACTCAGTCAATCCCAGTGAGGTAGACTAGTATTAAAGATAGGAAGTTTCAATTTTAATTTGTTGAAGATCTTGCAAACCTACCAGGAGCACACCTTGCTTTCGTAGCAACTGGAAGAGAAGCATGACAAGAACTGTTATTCAGTGAATTCCATAATACTAGAAACAGAGTTATTCACTGAAACTGTTAAAGAGATTATTTTAGAACAGATTAAGTCCTTCTACCCAGTAGGCGGTGGAGTTCTGGAAGCTGTTCCTGCAGGAGGTCGTGGAGGCAGATAGTATCAGCACACTCAAAAATGGGCTGAACAAATTCATGGGCAACAGGTCCATAAACAGACTGAAAGAGGAGAGTCAGGGTTGTACCCTTTAGGCTCCCTAATCCAGTGGCTGCGGATGCTGCGGGAGTACAAGGGGAGTGGGTTGTTTCCCTGTTCCACTCAACATTGCTTTTAGCCACATAAAGCATTCAGCTTCTGCCCTTTATGGAACAGTTCCCACCTCTCTTCTTTTTACCCTTTGCTGTTTAAAGCAAGCGATTGTTTCCTGTCACTTAGCCACTTCTCCTTGTCTTTTTGAAGGGTTAACCTTCATGCATTTGTCTTGCTGAATTTAGACTGTAAAATTTTCAGGGCAAAGACTTCTCACATTTTTGTCTGTGTTTGCAAAGTGGTATGTAAATTTCCAGCTATGTTTAAATGTTCTTTAATATAAAGTAGGTTTAGTCCTTGAGCGTGTAGAAGTCTCCCTATCCCTACTTCCCAAAAAAAAATGAAGTTCTGCTTATGTTGCGACATTGCTTTTTTTTTTTTTTTTTTTTTGCTTATCTGATTGAGGTAAATAAGCGAGTTGTTTTATTCAGCAGCTATTGTATTATCTTGAATATGTGATTTGGTTATTTTCCAGTTTTATGCACATCAAGGTTATCACAGCTGTTACTTCGTGATGCTACAACATTGTAATAGGATAATGTGTTTTGAGATGTATTAGTTTTGGGGTTTTTCTTCTTCCTGGGTAGTGGCAGAGAAATAATAAAGGTGTCCGACAGTTAATCTCTTTCATTGCTGTCTTTGAGCTCCTACTTCACCTTCCACCTCAATAACTAGGAGGACTGTAGTTATTTGTTAGGGAAATATTAGTTAAATTTCAGAGCTATTACATGTGCTGAGACATTCCAATTTAAAGTACTTAGTATTCAGTGTGTGTAGTTAACTCCTAATGACTATAAATATTATGTTACATTTGAGGTTTTATAATGTATCAGATATGTCTTGTACATTGTTTTTTCCACAGAAAATGCAAATTTTCTAACCCATAGATGATGCAAGCTGTATTTTCTACGTTGCTTTACCAGGATTTTTGCTTTGCTTTTCATAGTGGAGTCTTATTTAGGAAAAGATGTGAAGGTCAGACAAATAATTTAGCATCGAGATTGCTCAGATGCATGTTTCACTGCAGTCCTAAGTAGCATAGAACCAGCTATTAGGGCATCTTTAATAACTGGTACTGGATCTTGTCAGGAAAGACTGAAAAGTAGGGATGGGACAGTGGAGCCTTTGTATGGTAACGCTTTGTGGCGGGGATGCGATGAACGAACTGGGTCCAGCCACAAGCTGTAGCAGCAGAGTGAAGGGCGGAGGGCAAGCGGGGATGTGCTGTGACCTGTGGCATGGCTGGCCCAACAGCTGGGTGGGATTTGTTAGCAATTCACGGCTTAGCTTAAAGAGAGATAAGGAGGAAGTGCTGATTGGGGTCTGGGAAGAAGACTTGTCTGTTACCTGGTGAAGACTGCTCTATTTGCAGCAGTCTCCATCGATCAGAACAAATGGTTCTGATGGTTCTGAACAAAAGGATGGAGCTAGAGTTGATGGCTGAACTATGACACGCTAGGAAGGAGTGAAAATGTAGGGTGGGGTTCAATGTGACCCTTAAAAGCTGAGAAGAACAGGGGGGAAAAAATGCGTTTTGCCAGATCCCTTTCCAATAGTAAACCTGCCAGCCTCTTGCACAGATTCTCAGCTCTCTCTCTGTACTTCTTTCCTAGGCCCTCTTCATTACAATCCAGTGTGTCCCAAGTCACTGGTGTGGTTTAAGTTCTGCAAAAGAGACCTAGTGTGCCTGTTCTGGCCCATGGAGCTGGGTCCCTTTCTGCAAACTGTCACAGGCTTGTAAGGAACGATGCTGGTGTCTCCTGCCTCCTTATCCTGCTGAGCTGAGCAGGTTCTGGCCCCTGCTCTTTCATGATGGCTGCACTGATCCTTCAGCAGTAAGCCATTACATCTGTCAAAATCTGCAGCCCGTGCCTGCAGGGAACTGAAGAGGCAAGGTTGTCCTGTTGACAGAAAGAAAATGTTTAGGAGGAATTAAAAAATAAACCAACAAAACCATTTTTGTTTCATGAATTTACTTGCAAATGAGGTAGCGATGATCAGCTAAACTGTTGAATGTGTATATAGATTAATTTTTTTAAATTGCTTAAGAATTCAGATCACAAATCAGAGGAGCTTGATGAAAAGGGAAGAGAAAAGTGTTTTTAAAGTACTTAAATCAGCAATTGGAATAACCCCAAATGCAAGGTATACATAAGAATTGACATTTGTCATTATTTATGTGGTACTCTTTGGTCATCGGAAAAGTGTATTTTATTATCTTTGAAAGGTTTCTAGGCAAGAGCTTGCATCTAAACTTCACTTTGGGCTTATGAGGACATGTGCAGTAGGTGAACTTGTATGAGCAGCAGGCAGCTGTATGCCAGGCAAATGAAAGATTATCTGGTCAGTATTTTTACTAATCTTTCTCTCATGTACACATTGAATGACACATCTTGAAAGTCATCTAGTTGCTGTTTTAGCAAGTGCTTTTTTTTTCAGAGGGAGAATCTTGTTTTCTGGCTATTAAAATACTAATGGAACTGTGATGTTTGCTTAGATTGGCTTTCCTGGAAGATAATGTGTCATAACCTAATGACACACAAGGTCAAGTGCTAAATTTCAGTCCTTGCTGGAGATAGAGAATGAACTGTGTCCAGAAATAAGTGGTTTTGTATGTCCCTGTTCATATTACTAGAGCTTGAGGTCACTAGAAGAGCTGTGGGTTTTAGTGTACAGTAGGTATGATTTACCCATTCTTTCTTAAAACGTGCCAGACTCTTTATTGAACTACATGAGCAGCTTGAGTGTTTTCTGTATAGCCAATGACTTTCTTCTTCTCAGCTAGTTATACACAAAGAATGTAAGTGGGTTTTTTTTTTCCTGTCTTGTTTTATCTATTAATTATGCTGAGGCAGCTGGATTAAAGAGTGCATCTTCCTTTTGGCTTCTTAAGGAAAGATCTCTCTGTTTTTGCTTGGTGTTCTGAGTTTTATATAGGGTTATTTTCTAGTACGGGTGATATAATATGATTATGAAGTTATCCTCTTTTCCAAAGGGTCATGTGTGTGATCTCTGGTCAGTAGGGAGAAACTCACTTTTGACCTTAATGTCTCTTTGGACCTATTAACCATTGGACAGAGTGGTGCTTCTAAAATTGCTTAATTGTTCCAAAGAGATCATATGTGCTTACTCTGTTATTGCCATTTGATGCTGCGTCTCTACACACTGCCAAAAACCCATGGTATATTACATTTTTATTGTTATGTAAAGCAGCTGTAAAACAAACAGTGTGGTTGTGTAAGTGTATTTGAAATCTTTGCTATTGGCTACTTCATTTTTTCCCTTTATGTCTTTAACTTTTACGTTTATAGTTTAGCCACCACAGGGAGCTAATCAAAAGCAAACATATAGACAGTTTGTTTAAAAATAATAATAATGCCATGCACAGATTCATGTTGTTTCCTTATTCGTATTTGTTATCCTGTTTCACAGTACAAGAAGGGGTAGGGCATGCTCTGGTGGGTTTTGGGATTATTTTTTTGGTGGGAGAATTGGGTTTTTTGTTTTCTCTGTTTATCGGTTTGACTGTTTCAGTCTTCTGATTTTAAGAAACTTCAACAATTGTAGAGCAAGTGAGCATATAGCAAAGAAAGAAAGGAAAAAGATAAATGCCAGTGCAGCAAGACAGTGATCTAGATGAGGGGAAGTCTGTTGAACTGTTTTGGTTTTTTTAATCCTTGCATGCCTGTAGGGAGTCAATCCTGTGTGCAACCTTAGCACCCTCACAGGATTATGAAAGGTGATTTATTTTATTTGTTCAAGCTTCTCTTTATTAGTAGTACTGAAGAAAACAAGTGCTTAAATTATCCTACATTTTTGATTCTTTCTGTACCTCTTTTGGTATGTAGCTGAACTGCATGTCTCAGGAGTAAAATTATGACATGCATATATTTATTAAGGGTCTGACTTTCAACACTAGCTGTTTACAGTAAGAGTACTTGTTGAGATGATGAGTCTCTTGATCATTCTTTGGCCTAGTGGGAAAAGTGTGTAAAAACAGCACAACAGCCACCGGGCAGCTTCTCTCACAACTTTTCATCCATGTTGGTCGCAGCTGCAAAGACATTTTTAATAGATAGACTTTTTCTTGGTATAAGCTATTTTTCTACTTTAATCGGAGCTTGCATAGCTTAGATCCTGCTTTCCAGTCTGTTCAGAAAGATACCTGAACTCAGTCTCCACTGAGCCAGAGCTGCCTTCCTTCTGTGGCCCGTGCTGGGGGAGGCATACCTGCTTGTTGGGGGTCTGCCATGCTTGGATTAAAGGAACAGAAACAAACGATACAGATTAAAAGATGCTCAGGAGGGGAATGTGTACTTGGATTTTGCCAGCAGTTAAAGGTAAATCCCTTACAGTAAGGAAGGCTCTAAATAGTGATTCTCTATATGTGTTTTTCAGTGGGTGAGTTGTTCAACGAGAATGAGAATATAATACAGCTGCCAGTCTTCACCTTTGAAATAAAATAAGCAGATTTTAGCTTGGTTTTTATTTTGGCCACCATTTCATTTTGCAAATTATGAGGTAATTAATAATAATTTACAAATTTTAAACCCACTAGGTATTATCTACAGCAACAGCTGTAAGGGAGCAGTGTTATATCAGATCTGCTTTTTGTCAGTGGCGTGTTCAGAGCGTGCATGTGTGTGCAAACATCCCTTTTGCATTCACTTACTGGAGTGCAGATGTGTTTCTGAGAAAGTAAAAGGTTATTTTTTCTTTACTTTTCCCATCCCAAATGCAGTATGGAAAAGAATTATTGTAAGATCAACTTTTCTTTTCTTCAGCATTTAACTTGACTTGCAGAAGTTGCCTGAATACACATTTTTCCTAAACTCTGAACATTGCATCACCCAGGAGAAGCACACATAGGGAAGTCTCTTAAGTGGCGGCAAAACAGAATCTAAGGATAATGCTGACTTGCCACAGTTAATACCAGTGGTATAAAGGGTAAGGCTAATATTCTTGTCATGACTGAGAGCAAAAGGTGTTGGCTGGGATCAGTGCTGCAATATTGTCTATTCTTGTTATCGTTCCGTAGCAAAAATGGTGATATCATTCTCGATCTGCCATTATGGAAGACTGTATAGGGGTGTGTGCGTTCTGAACAAATGTCTAAGCAAAGGGATTGAAGTGGGCTAATTCTCTTTTATCAATCCTAAATGGTCTTTCTGCACTTCAACGGTATTATTATGGTAGCAATAGCTATTCATTTTAGCTGCCAGTGAACGGAGTTAGTACAGATTTTGTGTGTCTGCGTGCCTGTGTGCATGTTTATATACGAAATAGTGTCCCTATAATAGATATAGATGTAACTGTACCTTTATCACCCAAGTTTGTTAAAAGATGTATGATGTTTTTAGAAAACTCAATCTGAATGTCATCACACTCAATTAGGACACCTCATTTTGTATTTCACCCACCTGGCTTTCCTTTTTCCGTCCAATCCTTCTGTCAGCAGTTAGAACTAATTGCGCTCTTGTGCCCTTGGCTAATCATAGCAGACTGGTAGCTTTTCCTCCAATCTTTACAAAGTTTTGACTTGGAAAAATGGACTTCTTGAGTATGTCAGGACACTTTATTTGTTTCATAACTGTTTCATTATTGAAAATATACCTTTAAAAAAATCTAGTCCAGATGATGTGTATTGTCAACAAGAGTTTCTCTGCTCCAGAAATTTGTTTTCAAATCCTCAAAGCTGATCACATACAGCTGATGCCTTTTCACGTGTAACTAATGTATTTAATTATGCTGGTTTAAAGATCAAGGGTCCCATGATACCACAAAATGAAGCACTGCCATGTAAGCATATTTTTCCTCAAGTATAGTGTCATTTCCATTAAACATAAGCACAAGCAGATTATTCAAAATGAAGAGGTTGTAGTCCTCATTTAAGTAGCATAACATAAAAGGACTGCGATCTTGGACTTCTCATGTGTGTTGGTTTTGTATTTGTCCTTCTGAATTACGATCCTGTTGTGATTTTCAGTGCCTGGCCTGGGAAAGATGGACCAAAGTCATGCAAATATCATAGAATCATAGAATGGTTTGGGTTGGAAAGGACCTTGAAGATCATCTGGTTCCAACCCTCTTGCCATGGGCAGAGAGGGTTTCTGCCCTTCCACTGGACCAGGTTACTCAAAGCCCCATCCAGCCTGGCCTTGAACACCTCCAGGCATGGGGCCTCCACAATTTCTCTGGGCGACCTGTTCCAGCGCCTCACCACCCTCACCGTAAAGAATTTCTTCCTCACAATCTAAATCTCCGCTCTTTCAGTCTAAAACCATTACCCCTTGCCCCACCACTACACTCCCTGATGAAGAGTCCCTCCCCATCTCTTCTGTAGGCCCCCTTCAGGTACTGGAAGACTGTTTTAAGGTCTCCCCAGGGCCTTCTCATCTCCAGGCTGAACAACGCCAACTCCCTCAGCCTATCTTCATAGGAGAGGTGCTCCAGTCCTCTGGTCATCTTTGTGGCCCTCCTATGGACTCGATCCAACAGGTGTATGTCTGTCTTATGTTGGGGGCTCCAGAGCAGTGCTCCAGGTGGGGTCTCACTAGAATGGAGTGAGACCTCTCTCAACCTGCTGGCCATGCTTCTTTTTAATATTTTTCCAGCATGCTTTATGCATACTTGACAGGTGGCTAAGATTTAACACAGAAACTGCCAGAATTCTGAAGTTGCTTTTTTCCTGCATTCTGTGGTTTTATTTGGATGACTTGACACTAGTTTGGATGCCACTAACTGCAGCAATGTCTCAGTCATTGGAAGGTGAGGGAAGTTGGAATTGGGCTCAGTAAGCCACAGTGCAGGCTGGTATTGGATCTGAGAGTAATTAACTTTGATATTTAGGGATCAGTCCTACAGTCAAGGTAATGCAAAAGTTCTGTAGTTGCTCTGAATTGTCCTTTTCTGTCCTGCAGTAACTAAATCAAGCCTAGTTTCCACTGAAATTGTAATGCCAGTGCCATCAGTTTGTAATCCAGTGAAGTCCCTCTGAAATCTACTTCCACTGCTTTTATAAATTTAATGCCTCTACATAAACATCCCTATTTTATTAAATGTTTTAGTTGAAGTCATGCTTGTGTTTGGTGCAGCTTTCGCCCAGATAATGGTAGTTATGTGCAAATACAGAAGCACACCCTTCCTCCAAATGCCCAGAAATGTCACTGCAAAACTGTGGCATCGATCCATTTTCAGCCATTCATCCGTGGCCCTGATGACGGCACCTGAGAACTTGCTTATGGTGAGAAAGTAAGTTGGAACTGTTGACTGTAACTGCTTATACAATGAGGTTTAAAATAGCATGCTGAGTATGGGTGGTATTGGAGGTTCAGGTAACATTACATGATAGATTCTCTTTTGCTTTTTTATTGTCCCTCTCCCTCACTAGCGTCTTCAGCCATATGTGCTGTATTTCATTTGGTTAGAGTTTGTGGTTGGTTGGTTGGTTTGTTTTTTCTTCTTCAAGTATAGGTGTTGAATAGGGGACCGTTTTTTTAATGCTTGTAGTATTTGTTTTCTCATGTTCTTTCACAAAGATCTTGCTCAGAGTTGGTAAGTCTGAGTTTCTTTATTTCCTTGTTCATCTTTCTCTGATTCTCCTAGTAGGCAGGCAAGTTTACTCTGGAAGAACACAATCAGGATGAAATACTTCAGCCATTTATTTAACTGTAAGCTTCATGCTGCACTGTGTGTGAAGTGTAAAAGAAAATAAATTGGAAACATCTGTTTTCTTTTTCTCATAACAGAAGAACAAAGAGATACATTCTATTGAAATTAAAGGTGGCAAATATAACTAGTAAAAGGAAGGTATTATATGTGTCTTTCACACATATAATTAGTCTATGGAACTTAATGTCACAGGAAATTATTGAGGCCGAGAACATAACAGAATTTGAAATAGAATTGGGCAGGCATACAGCTATTTTGAATGTTCAAATTCAGTCTTATTAATTATGGTGATTTTGGAGCAATATTAAACCCATGCTCCTAGGCTTAAGCAAGTTTATCTTTAGATGTTGCATCAGAAGAGCGTGCTTTTTTTGTTCCTTTGAATTAAACTTGCCTGTAGACTAAAATTTACTTGAATTCTGAGCATTGCATGAAAGTTTCTTTGTCCATTCCCAGCTTGTACGTATGCAAGTGTTTTTCTCCCTCCCTTCTTCCACATACATGTGTACACACCTGTCTTATATCTCTTTGGGTCTGGATATCCTCTTCGCATTTTTTCTTTGTCCCTTTCCATGCCACTTTTACGCATCCCAGGAATGACCATTATGCACCATGTCTGATCAGGTTGCACAGGAATGCCTACGGAAATGACCTACAAAAGTGAGCAATAGAATCCAAAGACTTATGAATGATTAATACCTACACAGAGCAAGAGCCACAACGTTGATTAAACTTGAGTATGCTGTGATGAGTGAAATCACTGTATTTCTGTAAAGGAAGCGATGATGGTAGCAGGCTCTTTACCATGTCTGGCTTTTTAATAAGTGGCACTTCAAGTTACGGAATTAATTCCACAGAGTGGAAAAATATCAGGAGTGAAGTAATAAATATGTTAAAAGGTTTGACTATTGTAGTTGACATTTATGCCTGCAAATCTCGGCAGGGCTTTAAACCACACAGTTCCTACACTTTGCGGGCAGGGAAAAGAAATATCTTCTTGATACGCTAAAGTTTTTTGTTGGTTTTTTTTTTTTTGTTAAAAAAACCAACCAAAAAAAGCCAAACATCAAACCCACATCTGTAGTATCAGAAAGAAAAGAAAAAAGTAGTTGAGCAAAAGCTTTATAGAAACAATAATTAGAAATCCCTGGGCATTCACCAAAATATTCCTGGTCTTCAGATTCTCTTCTTGGGAGTTTAAGAAAGGCAACTTGAATAGATCATGTGGCTTTAAAGGAAAGAACCTTAAAACGTCTCCTGTAGAGGAGTTCAGCTCTCTGCAGAGCTGTGGGCATTCCTTTGTAAGGTTCTGCTCTTCTGTAATTTTCTAAAATCTGCAGCCAGATTAATGAGAGAAGCAAAGCTTGTTGTTGCTTCTAATATGCTCAGCAGCAGCATTGATTGATAACAAACTCTTAGAGTTTATTCTTCCATAAAGAATACAGGATGCAGAAGCAACAAGGATGCTTTCAAAAGTGTGCTTTGCTGACACTAAGTGTGAGAATGAGGAATGCCATAATTACTGACTGCACTAAGTGTGATGAAGCACAACCCCAATCAAAGTGCTTTGCAGCAATCTGGCTTTTTCAGTCACTGCTGTTTTTTTCCAGGTTCCCAAAAGAGATTTCTCTGTCTTGCATTGCATATGAATTTGTTCAGCTGAATTTGGTGGAAGTTTTGTCATTGACTTCGACTAGCCCAGGCTGATACAGCAGTACTGGCTTCTAGAAAGACACTTGACAAATGTGTCTGCTAACAGGACAGAGCTTTAACAACGCAGAGTCTGCTGCAAAATTCTTACTTTGAAAGTAAGAAACTTATTCTTTACTGGCCTAATGCTCATTCAGGTCATACCTCTGGTGATGCCTTCCCATTTTGGAAAAGGAAGGGCAGTAGGTTTTTCTGAATGAGAAAAAAGCTTAATATAGATACATACAAAGTAACGTCTTCTCCATCAACTTTTGTGTAATGCTGTCCACTTTATCTCAAAAAGAATATTGGAGAAGTAGGTGGGTTTTGTAGAGGAGAGATGGAAATTATTAAAAAAAGAAACTGGAAGCGTTCTCATGTGAAGACATGGGGATTGTTTCCTTCAGAAAATAGACTGAATATTTATTTTCCTTATTTTATTCTCTAGAGAAAGTACATGGGAAGCTTATTTTCCTCTGACTTCTAATACAAGAACAAAGGCATATGGAATAAGATTAAAAGATAGAGAAATTTAATTTATTTAATTTTTAGAGAATTAAATTAGACACAGGGATTCCATGCTGTATTACATTGCTGAGGCTAGGAATTTAGCAAGCTTTAAAAAGACTCAGACTTCTTTGGAGGGCAAAACCAGACAGAATCACTGCAGATAATTTGTAATACTAATTTCAGAAGGGAAACACAGATGCCTGTTTTTGAGGCTCAATCAGTTACTGCTGAAGTGAATGACATTGCTGAAGTAGGGGAAAGCAGGAGTCTTCTGCAGCCCATCTCTGCCCCATTTGACACTGGAAACCAGTCAGATACGGGGCACTGGAATAGGTGGACTTCACATCTGATCCAGCCTGGTGATTTCCTATATTTCTTCTGATAAGGTAGTAGAGGAACAAAGTTCTGTGACAATATTTGCATTTGACCTGTGATCAAAGTCTTTGCAGTAATACTACTTCTATTATGGTAATGGGTGGACTGGGCTTTATTTTATCATTGCTTTATAAGGGAAAACTGTGTTTAGAAAAAAGTCTTTGTAAGTCATGAAGATACTACTATTGCAATGATTTTTGTTGTGTGTGTGTGTGATCTGTTTTGCTCTTCTGTGACTGGCACAAAATCAGCAGAAGAGAACTATTTTCAGTTAGCTTGCCTTAATTGGAAAAAGAGAGTTGTCTCATCATAATTTTTAATTACATTTGATTAAGAACACAATATTAAAGAAAAAATATTAAAAGTTTGGATTAATGATGGGAATGTTAGCTGCCTTTACAATTTGTCTATTCTTACTGATTTATGAAGAAAACTTTACTCTAGGTGTTTTATTTGCTGACCTTTTGGGATTGAAACTTGGCATAGAACCTTAAATGAAGAAATATCTCTCCATTATTTTATCTTGAAAGTTCAGATAGGATTGCCTAGACTGGCTGAGGATTTTTCTACCATAATGTAAATAGTGTAAATATATTTACATTGTAAATGTATTGCTGTTTGAACGTCTTTATTTCACTAAAAGGAATATTTGAAATGCCTTTTAGTGAGAAAATCAAAGTGAATGAAGATGTAGTAACTGGAAACAAGTAATTTTTCTTTGTTCTTACAAACAGTTCTTCAGTGCTTTTCCTTACCTTCATACCCCAAATCCCTGTGATTTGTAGCTAATGATAGATTTATTTCTCTTCTTATGTTGATACGTATGTAAAATCACATCAACCATGGGTTTTAAGGCTGTCACTTCTTCAGGGTGTTTTGCCATACTACTGTATGCTATTATGCTGGTTTCGTATTTGTGCCTAGTTATAAGTCACATACTCAGTTTTTCTTCAGAAAATTAATAGTGTAAAATGAGGTGCAAACGGTACGTCTATCTCTGTTTCAGTTTGAGTTTCATAGGCATGCCTCTTCATTTCTGTTGCTGTCTGCATGGAAATGGTTACAGCATAACAACTCTCAAAACATACCCAGGAACTCTCTCCTAATCTTGTCACTCTTGCTTTAAGGTGTTACTTTTAACAACGCTCGGGTTAAAAGGTTAGAAAATGTAAAACGCTGTCTCTGAAACAGTGCATGTGTCTGTGAGGTGTGCTTTCCTCCTTCTGTCCCTGTGAAATATAGCAGAAAATCTTATGCTGGCATTACTAGAAATTAAATTGTTAACACCATCCAACAAAGAAATGTGAATTTTTACGAAATGCCACTGAAGGTCCTTCTCTGTGAACTTCATGGGTTGTGCAGGAAGTTTATGGGGAAAATATGTCTTTTTTTTAAATGACTAGAAGAACCTCCAGAGCATGGGAACACACTTGAAGTGTTATTTAACATCAATGTTTTCAGCTAATTACAGTGTAAACTTAGCATTTTTAATTTTTTTTTTTTTCATGACAGCGAAAGGCTGAAACTTAGTTTAAACTTAATAACATCAGTGATCGGCTGAAGGAGCAAAGTTTCCAAGCTGTGAGGGACCAGGAGTGATGTTGGGGGGGGAGGGAGGGGGGGGTACTGGGGCTACTTGTGTTCCCCAGCAGTTCCCTTTTAAATGCTGCTGACCTCTGCCAGCAGAACGTAGCTGCCACCCAGATGCCATGTTGTCTTTCCAGCTTATTAAATTGTTGCTCAGTCTTTTCTCTTTGGTGGAAATCAGGGAGGAGCAGACGCCCATGTTGGCTTTTATGTGTATGAATGTGGCGTGCTTTTTATAAAAGGTGTAAGTGATGTAATGCCCGAAGTTGAAACTCTTATTGCTGGCACTTCGTTGTCTTTAATGTTTCCTTACGTTCCAGGAGAGAGTTCCAGACAAAAATGTCATGAAATGAAGGCATTGTGAAGTTTGACAGTCGGTGATGTGGGGGGTTTTGGTGGGTTTTTCTGTTGTGTGGGGCTTTTTTGTTTTGTTCTGTTTGGTTTTGTTTTTTTTTTTTTTTTTTTGCTTTGGGGGAAGTTACTTAATGTCAATTGCCAAATTGGGTTCTGGAGAAAAAAGATAATTTGTGAAGGACTATATCTGCCTCTTCATGTTAAGGCGTGCAAGTTGGCCCCAAAACTGTATACATTATTTAAGAGCGCTGCTTAGTCCTCTTGTGCCTCCCAATGTGGATTAAATTTAATGTTTACTTTGAAAACAAAACAAACAAACATAAACCCAAACCCAAAACTTCAGAAAGCCACCACAAATTCCAATTCAGGCTATCCTTACATGTATGAAAATGCTATCAAGAAATCAAAAGCCTGTTTTTGTTTTTAAATCCCTTGAAAGATTGTTGCTGGTTTTGTTTTGGGTGGTTGGGTTTTTTTTCCAAACTTTTGCCCTCATGTCAGCTTCAGAATAATATTTACCTAAGAAAATGCTACAATAAATGCTGCTTAGCTGTTGTGACTGGCTCTGTGTTTGCAACTGTTATTAATGAGAAGAACTTGCAGTTGTATATAAACAATTTTTAGGGTCCGCTATGAAGTTAGCTGGCAGCTGTGCTACATTAAAGTGTAGGTATCTTGTTTTACTTAAAAAACAGTAAACTCTGATCTCTCAGATGAATTTTCTAGTCTGTGCATGTGAAAGTTTCAAAACTCAAAGGCGATGTTTTCAAATGACTTTTCTGCTAGGCAGCTTTGATAGTTTAGAATTGTGAAAATTAGTAGAGAGATGCTCTGGGTAATGCAGCATAACTGATAATACTTTGTTGTTGTTTCGAGTAACGAAATTTTGTTTTGGTACTGGGTGGTTTGTTCAAATTTTTTTTTATCACCTGCAGTGAAACAGATTAACCCAAATGCGGTGATCTTGATTCTTTTTAGTGAATGGCAAGAAAAGGAAGTTCAAGTAAAGAGTTTAATGTAGATGAAGGAGAAGAAGACGTCCAGATTAGATTTTTTTTTTTTCTAGGTTTCATGAATGGTTAGGATACATCCTTCAAAACATAATATATTTTGATATATTTTGATTAGCAACATAATGTCATTGGTGTCAGCATTGGTGTGATGATGGGAAGCAATGGTATGATGCAAAGCCAAGGTAATGGAATGACCTGGTTCTCTAGTTAAGTAATGTTGACTCTACCGATCCTTGATCTAATGGGAAAGAGATATTGTTGGTGTTGATTGGGTGATGGATTTGTTTTAATTTGTAGCGTATTTTTATGGTGAGTTGGTAGGTAGGTAGGTGGTAGGACAGGGGGATCAGTTTTGGAGCATGTTGTACGTGTGCAGATTTTTTTTTTTCCTTAGGTTATGTTATCTTGATACCTTAAAGTTGCATGGAAACTAGCTATCTTAAAATACTGCATCATCTATGATCTGCTCCGAGTACAGACTTTAAACAGAATTTCTGTAGTTCAGTGCAAGAGAGATGGTAGTGCATCTCCAGTTTGGCAATGCATTGTCTGCCCTCTTTAAAATAGACCTGTTCCTCCCCGTGGAAGTACAAAAGCTACTCAGGGAGACAGCTGGGTGAAGCCACAAGAACCATGTACTTATTAGTTGGAGGAAGTTTGAGAGTCTTGTCTGCTTTCAATTTTCAGCATAGCAGGGGCTTCTTGCCAAGTGTTACACATCATCTTTGACTTTCTGGGGCCAGTTTTTCCAGGCTGGTTTGTAGCTGCTGTTGCCCTTTCAATCTAAGTTATCTAGCATGTGCATTTCTTGATCTACAGAATTACTAGTTATAATGAAGCCAGTAGGGCAAATTGATAATAAGTCTGAGATAATGAGTCCACTGTGTTATCTCAATGATGGATAGGTGGTCTTACGAAATAGGTGGGATGGTTTCTTCTTTTTTTTTTTATTCCTTTCTTTATTTTTTGTCCTTAACAGGGCAAGCGACTTTTGAAGAGGCAGAATCCTCCAGATCCCATTGGTCCAAACTTAAGAATTTTACAATTTATTTACTTCAGGGTGCCTAAATATTTATGATGTGCTGGGCTTTTTGATCTGTTTCTTGAGACCACCTTTCATATTCCCACACTGATACAGACAGGACAGGAGATGGACATGGAGGACAAAAACACAGATGTAGGTCCCAGCTTGATTATAGAATGACAGGTTAATTGTGGTGGATTTCCATTTTCTCTAATGGATAAAATATGGTATTTAAGATAGAGCCTTCTGGTCGTTTTAATATAGCACAGTTAGGGATGTATATGGGTGGGCATGGGGCATCATTGAACTGTTTTGTTGTCAGAGGGGGTAGTTTCTTTTCCATGTATGAAGAACTATGTCCCAGTAAGTACCAGGAGGAAGTAGAGGTTTTGTTTTCTCTTGAGGGGTACGTCACATTTGAGATTACTGACACAAGAAATTTCATATTTATTAGTAGTATTGATTCTCTTTTATAATCTTTAAATACAGGACTGTTGATTTGATGCTGGGCAACCACTTTAAGAGTATGTTTGCTTTATGAAAGCATTAAAATTACAGAAACAAATAGGTTTACTAGTTACTTCAATAACAATTTCAAAAAACCTGTTGGAACACGAGGAGGCCCAGACCAAATGATGTAGCTGCAAAAATGCAGCATTTGTGAAACTGCCTAGCTTTGCTTACTAATTGTAAATTACACATCTGTGCTATAAATACTAAATTTGGAAATGAAGTCTGATGATGTGAAGGAATTTCTGTCCCAATGTTGGCAGCTAATAGTCCAGTTGACAAATGGCAGGAAGGAAACTGATGTAAAAATAACATGAGGTTAAATTGGCAGAGCACAGTTTCTACCATCACATCTTGTCATTTTATGTAAACCTTTGCTAATTGTTAGGCGAGTCAGATTCTCTTCTAATCTTTCCCAATTTGTTTTATTGTTTCTTGTGCAGAGTATTATTTAATGGGAAATGCAAGGTCAAATATGAGCCAGTACATTTTAATTTATGTAATTTTTGGTCATGGTGTCAAACTATGAGGAGAAAAGGAAAACAGATTTGCATAGCATGAAAATAATTTCGTTGACTACTTACTCTGACGTTTTCTGTATTTGTGTACTGTATGAACTAAAGCCACAGACTTGCAGAAATAGTTGGCCTCTCTGTAGTCTTGTTTGATGCTGAAAATGTTCCTACATATAGTGGGACAAAATTCCAGTGCTCCTCCAGGTGGAGGAGGCTAGAAAGAAGCCACCACAAAGAAAAAAGTGTAAGCCCTTGAGAGCTGAGCAGGCTGGTTTTATTTTCAATTTTGAAACCAATGCTAAATGGATTAATTTCTCTTGAACCTTTTTATGAGGACTTGCTCCTAAATTGAAGTGATTATTGTTAAACTAAATAGAGCTGTAGCACACTCCTGAGAATATTGTAAGTCTCCTTCTGACCTCCTCATTAACTGAGATTTTATTTTAAATCTTTGAAGCCTGGTTTAAAAATCAAACTCTGCAGTGAAATTATTCAAGAGCGTTGGCCTTTTCACCAAGTAGTTTAGTAGTAACTTCACAGTAATATTTTGCAGAGACTGAAATATTTCAGGTGAAGGTCCTAAATTTGCAAGTACTCCTGGGCATTTCTCTTCCTGTTGTAATTTAAAAGAGTGAGATCTTGGCAACGATAAGGCTCTTGGTTGTTGTGTGATCTTGTTGCCAAGTATTTTTTATATAAACTGGAAAACCTGGTTGGTTTTTTTTTTCCTTCCCACAAAGAAATCCCCCTGAAACAGTTTTCCTTGAAGTCTCATAAATCCCTGCATAACACCTTATCAGCTCTATTATCAGGGCTATTTAGTTATTTAGTTCCTTTTTTAACCTTGTAAGAATGTAATTCACTGCACTGTTTATCCTCTAGTTTAAGCTTTGTGCAATTTATGTGCAATTTTTCAAACCTCCCGTCCCCAATTTTACATTAGTCTGATACTTAAGGGAAAAGCTTTCCCAGATGCTAAAACAGAAATTTTGTGCATGCTCTTCTTATTTAGAAATGTGGTGGGATTTGTAAGGTACTTACCCTTGTGCAATAATATTGTGACTGCCATTTTAAATTTAAGACAGAAAATACAGTACCATCAATGAGTTACAAGAAAAATAATATTTACTGCTTTGTACTTGAAAACCATGCCCCTGAACAAGTATCAGAAGGAGAAATAAGTTCTGTTTTCACAATTTTATAGTTTGGATTGCTGTAATAGTATAAGGATCCATCTTTGCTCACTTACCTCTCCTTTCCCTTCTTTGCTCCCTTCTTACTTTTTAATTAAAGCCAGCTGCAACTTTTTTTTCTTGCTGTCTTTTCCCTGTCTCTCTCATTGAGCTCATAGACATTTCACCTATGGTCAATCCATCATCTTTAGCTAATGTTAACACAGAGGAGCAGCTTGGCTGTGTATAATGACAGTGAGCAAAAAAAATATCACTCTGATTCATGTAGTCATGTGGTAATTCAGTATGTCACCTTTTACTTTCCATGGTTGCCCAGGAGGGGTTTTGTTGTGTTGTGATTTTTTTTTTTTCTTTTCCCTTCACTTCTTCACTTCCATTCTTTGACTAAAAATGGGAGGCAAAAAAATTTATATCCCACTTTTAAACTACTTGACCGAAACATGGCAATTAAATGCATGGCCCAAGGTATCATTTTAACTACTTCTGTCTTGTCTGGTTAAATGTCTTACTAATAACTGTATAATGTTTTCACGCTTATTTTATAGTTGGGAAATCTGTGTAAGTTGTGTACAGGAGCCTTTACATTGCACTGGAGCGTGCTTAGCGGAGCGGAGTTCTGTCTGTGA
The DNA here is from genome assembly GCA_028565335.1 of Limnodromus scolopaceus. NCBI lineage: Eukaryota > Metazoa > Chordata > Aves > Charadriiformes > Scolopacidae > Limnodromus > Limnodromus scolopaceus. Next base: position 39,886,438 of record JAOXNO010000013.1, read on the forward strand.
ATGGAGTGTCTCAGTCCTATAGTAATAAAAATAATTATACATTTGGTAGCTAAAGCATGTGCAGAAGGTGACAATTTATGTCTAAAATTAGAGCTATGCATTAATACAAAGTTTTTAAGTGACATCGTGGCCAAAGGATTAGCTGCATTTTTGTTTGGTTGGTTTTAACTCTGTTCTGTGACATTCCCATTTTTAACACAGCTTCTTTAAAGATCTGTAGAGCAAAATTTCTCCGAACAAGGGATTTTTGTAAGTGTGGCTTTTTTCAGTGGTGAGGCTAGATGAGCTGTTCTGCTGCTTTGTAGACCCTGCACCTGCCTCCCCGAGTGGTCTAGGATTTCTGGGCTTCTGCAATCTCCGCACCAGATTCAGCCTAACAATGTAGGTGAGCAAGCTCAGCGTGGACCCATTTGGTGGACTACCAGGAAAGAAAGCACATTTACCCTGAGGTCAGGAAGAGGGTGGATTAGGAAGGAAAATCAAGGTGCACCAGAACTTCATGGGAGAATGATATGCTGCCTCCTTGCCAGTCATAAATTCTAATGCATTTTGGGCTTGCATTTAAAAAAAAAAAAAAGAAATAAAGAGAAGGGGGTGTTAGAAAAAGAGACCTTCTAACAGTCAACTAAATATTGCCAAAAGCTGCCTAGGAAGCTGATGTGTACATGACCAAGATGCAATTCTGTGTTCAGTCATTCACTATTTCTTACTACAAAATAAAACAGCAACAGCAAAAATTGATGTTGCTATCAGTTTGTAATGGCACAGCTTTACGTTGGAGATCATTAGGTTCTCTGCCACCTTGGAAGTCCCATGTGCTGTATGTTGTTTGCTTTCTGATTTGAGCTATGTCCATTGGAAAAGGTCACGTCTGCAGTGTTTTTGGAAATTGTATTTATTTTCCACAAGTGTGCAACTTCAAAACAGCTTAGCTACTTGCATCAGATTCTTCCTGTTCAGGGCAAAATAGCCTCAAAAATAGCATTTAGGGATATGGAGTAGTTGGAGTATGAGCTTGCGGTATTGTTACTTGTGGCTTTAACTGGCACATATTCTAGTTTTACATTAGCTGTTACTTACTTCAGCATACCATGGAATTGCCCTTCTTCTCATAACCCTGATGGATAGCTGTCTCTGGCATTTTTAAACTACTCTGCTAAATTACTTACCTTTTAAAAAGAATATGCGCTGCTTTGGTATATCAGAGTATTAACGTAGTGCCTGTAGCATCAACTGATTCTGATTCATTTGTCACTACGGTGATCTGCTATTGCATGTTTCTGTATCTCAAAGAAGAGGAACTGAAGTACTCATCAGATTGTGTTTTCACTAGAGGAAAAGCTTATGTTACCATCTGGTCAACTCCTAGAAAGGACCAGGTAGTTTCCAAACGTACCAGCAAGTTGACATAAATAGGGGGCTCTTTCTGGGTCATTCTCCTGGAAAGTACCAGAAGTGTGTTGCCAGGCATTTGTGTACATTAGCTGTATGTGGCAGATACCAGAAAATCCTGCCTCCCCTCCATGGCACAGGCATACTTTGAGTGATTTGCCCAGGGATGCCCGGGCAGAGGAGGGAGCTGAGTTTGTGTGTGCAAAGTATCAGGATGGTATCACATAACGCCTGTGGTGGAGGTTGTATCTGGCTGGCTTAATATGAAAAAGCCACAGGCTGGCTGTTACATCCTTCACTACAAAAAAGACATTGGGGTGCTGGACCGTGTCCAAAGAGCAACGATGAAGCTGGTGAAGGGTCTAGAGCACGAGTCTTACAAGGAGCAGCTGAGGGAGCTGGGGTTGTTCAGCCTGGGGAAAAGGAGGCTGAGGGGAGACCTTGTCGCTCTCTGTAACTACCTGGAAGGAGGTTCTAGCGAGATGGAGGTTGGTCTCTTCTCCCAAGTAACAGGCGATAGGACAAGAGGAAGCTGCCTCAATTTGCACCAGCGGAGATTTAGATTGGATATTGGATATCAACCTTGAGCTTGGTCTCAACTGTGCTGAGACTTTCTCTCTGCCTTGTATTTACTAGGAGGATTCAGACCGCTGCTTGTAGACTTGGAAAGTTAGATAATCCTGGAACAAAAACTACCTTGGCACCGGGCAGTGTCCTAAGGGCATTACTGTCGTAACAGCTGAGCAGAGATCAAGCCAGCAGCAACGTGGGGACGATCAGGAACAGTTGTGACAGTGGGTGCAGCGCATCTCCACTGAGTATATCATTGTTTTTCCAGGGAAGAGAGATCTCAGTTGCACTGCTCTGTGAAACATGCTGCCTGATACGATAATGATGGGTTGGGGTTTTTTCTGTTTTCTTTGGGATGTCATATTTTGCTGTGTGTTATTGGTCTTTGTCTTATTTCTTTCTTTGGAAGTGAACAGGTTGTGGGCTATTGAGTTCAATACAGAAAGTTGTTGCTCTTATGCTCTTGTCTTGCAGTGGAAACAATTTCTATTTAATTGGTTAAAATTGTCTTCCCAGTGGTCATATGTTGGACAGCTTTAAAATGTTGCGTTAGTAGATCTAGACACTTAATTTGTGCAGTGGTGACACTCCTCAGGCAAGGTGGCAGCTGTGCCTGTGAGCCCTGTATCTATGCATCAGTGAATTTCTTTTTGAAGCAGATAATTGCAAGGATTTTAAACAAAGAATGTAATCTTTAACCTTTGGCAGTTTTTATATCTCCACCAAAAGTTAATGCTGCTGCACTTATGCTGTGGTCCAGTATCATCACTTTTCTATTACGCGCTCGGTCATCTTGAGCTGCTTGATATTACCTAATCCTAATTTAAATCCGAGCAATATTGCACTCTGAAGCTGACTTGCATCTTCCTCTTTCAGTCTTTCCTTTATAAGAAATCAATGTTAATATGTAAAAATTGGACATCGACAGCTATTTCACTCTGTTAATTGAATTATGAAAAGCTTAAAAGGTAAGCTTAGTACATCACTGTTAAAGCCGACTGATGTCTTACAAAGATGTTGCACTCTCTTAATACAGCGGTCTAGCAGTATATTACTTGCATGCAGTGATAGCTCTAATTGGAAACCTAATAGGATACAAGAGATTTCTAAGACTACTACAAATAATAATATATTATTTTTTAAGTCTGTGGGATTTTTTTATTGGCAATCCATTGGGCTGAAGCTGGAAATAAAATACAAAAGGTTGAAATATTTCCTGTTGGTTCAGAGGGCTGTATTCAGTGCTAATCGCACATCACGTTTCTTGAGTGCTGGAGTGCTCCCCGTTGGCAGTTCTCGTGATATAAATTCCAACAGTAAATCGGTGCTAACAAAGCTCAAGCACCTGTTCCGTTCAGTAGCTCCATCTTTGGGGGAGGGAGGGGAGGGTGATCGCTGGTGCAACTCGCAGCAATGGCAGCGTGTCAGTAGGTTGCTAATACGTACATAAAGAGGTGATTCCTTGGAGTGGTGGCTAAGGGTGCCCCAGAGAGTCCTTTTCAGTAAGTTTTCACAGTTAAGCTGATGTCTTTCAAGAGGTAGAGCTTCCTGCTGAAATACAACGCTCTTCCAGTCTAATGCACAAGTGGTAGCTGGAGAGTACTGAGTGCCCAAATATATAGACCTGCATAGGACAGGGACAAGTCATTAAGGTGGAGCGGGATGCCAGGAGTGTTCAGTATAGAATGGCTTTTACTTTAATTTAGTACTGATCTTGAGCTGTGCAGGGTTTTGTGTTCTGAGGAGAGAAACCTTTCCCTAGTGGCTGGTGCATCGCTTTGCAGAGAACCTCTCTCCCTTTACTGCTTTCTTACATGCTTTCCTTCCCCTGGAAGCGTGCTTTTAGTCATAGCTTCACTAGCGTTGAACTATTTAGCACCAACATATTGTGAACTTTTATTTTTAGTTTAATCTAAAAATAAAATTTTATGTTTGACAGCGGAACTCCCTTTCTCTCCTCTGATTCCCCTGCTGTCAAGATCACGTTCACCAGTACTGCAAAGAGCAGGGGAAAAAAGCATGTCTCTGATCCCTGTTGTTACATTGAGAATTTATGTTTTTGTAATTGTATTTCTATTTGTAACACTGTTACTAACATCTAACAATTACTTTTGTTTCCTTCACATTAATCAAATGCATATTGTCATGCATATCTTGAATTTACTGGATTACCTTCCCTCTCAAGTAATACTGCTCCATGATTGTAATAATATGAAAAGAGCCCTTTTTTTATTTATTTTATCTTTCTGTCTTATATTAGCCTTTTTAAAAGAAGGGGGAGAGGAGAGCAAGGCTGGTTTTCATTGTGTTAGGGATGTTAAAATCCGGCCCCTTACAGAACAAGGGGAGAAGAGATTTCTCAAGTCATAGCACATCCATGATGGAAAAAGCTGTGTCAGCACTTCCCTTTATGCAAAGGGAGTTTTCAGCTCTGGCATCTTATTTATAAGTTACTACCACAACAGCAAAGAAAGAAGAGGTAGCAATGAATTCCTAAACCATTAATGGCTTTATAGGTTGAGCTGTATTTAGAAATACTCAGTGACATATGGCACGCTACAGAATACAAGTGTCCGAGGATCTCAGTAAAACCAATTTTCAACAAGCAGACATTTATGTTCTGTAACACCTTTATTTGAACTGCTCTTGGTGAGCTGCTGGCAGGTTAGGGAGAATCTACAATTAGACAAAGATGATTTGAGAAAGCACTGTTTTAATTTGACACAGGGATTTTAATTCCCTTTATAAAAGCAGTTCCAATACAATACAAATAATATCAATGGGATGAGTTCATGTGGCCTTGTTTTAGAAATCAGTGTAGCAAAATTATATGAGCATAGAAAATTTTGACATTTAAAAGTATCATCATGTATTTGGCTTCATTCAATTATACAATGAGCCTTGGTTTAGGAATAATATAGGAATATATTTTAATTTTAAAGATTAATAAAATCAACATAGGTCCTTAATTTATTTAGTATGGTCTTTGATGTGGTGCAGTTCTAGTAAGGCTGAGCCTGGGCAGTCATTTCTGAAATACGTTTTAAAGAACAATTTCCTATTGTAACTTTTCTGTTGTGTTGAGATAGTGTAGCATGTTTAGGAGTAATTCTGGGCAATGCTGCTCTTACAAATGTCAGGAGAGGGAAGCTGAAAACTATACCCCCTCCTCCAGTTTCTCAGCTTTGCTAAGCAGTCTGGAACACTGGTAAATCCAGGTAAGATTTCTGAGATTTTGGAAGCATGCGATCTAGTTTTAATCCTTGTCTTTACCCCAGGTGGTATATGAAGCATAACACTGAAGACTTTCTTCCATATCATACTTGAGGAATGTAAGAGGTCATATTTATTTGAACTGTAGTAATATTCCTAAACATCCCTTTTTTTTTTTTCTTTTTTTTTTTTTTTTTAATTTCTCAGTGCTGGCCCCAAAGGTGACAACATCTACGAATGGAGATCAACCATTCTGGGACCTCCAGGTTCAGTCTATGAGGGAGGTGTTTTCTTCCTTGACATCACATTTACACCGGAATATCCTTTCAAGCCTCCAAAGGTAAGAGACCTGTCGCTGATGTCTTAAGACTTGAATATTCAACAGCCCATTTGAAAGCCACTCTCTTTAAGAACAAGCTTAAGCTCATTTCAGACATTACATTGGTTTCTGTTAGCTAATGTTAATGGCTTTTCCGATCCACTTGCTCACTGTTTTAGAGCTTGTTTTCTTTTTTTTCTGACTCTGTTTGTAAAAAGTCTTGAGCAATTAGTGGGAGTATCAGGACAGGACTAAGAAACTGCAAAGTAAATAAACTCAGGGGAGGAGAAAGCATACAAGTACTTGTTTCTCAAACCACTCAGTTACCATAAAAGTAACGTTTGTGTGTGGTTTTGCAACTAGGGTAGTATTTATTCAGTTTTGTTGGGTACTTGTGTTGTTCATCTACTTGTACAGTAACAAACCTTTTCTGTAGGTGTGTTATATTTGCAAAGCTCTTATATCCCAGTGGTGTTGTGTTCCAATGCTACAAGGCAAATACCAGTGCAAATGAATGTTATCTTGTGGTTCACATACTTGGCCAGAGGAGGAGTGTTGGATTACAAGAAGAGGTGCTTGTGTATACATTTCTTGTTTGCCTTGTATCTGAAAGCCTTTATGTCCATGTTTAACCTTCTACTTAAAAATAGTTGCATTGTTGAGATAAACACCAAGGACTGCCCCATCTTCAGACTTTGGTGTAGTCTGCAGTAGAAAGGAGTTGCTGCCATAGTTGAGGCCATCCATCCAATTGCTAATTGGCCATACCAGCCAAATGAATAGGAGCTTCCCAAATAGAGGAAACTCTTCTTGCCAGCATAACTTCAGGGTTTCTGGTAGTATCAACAGGACCTTAAATTCTATCCCTAGGCTAGGGCTCCAGTTCACAAGCAGCATGGTCTGCCTCTAGTGGTTTCCTGCTGATGCCTGTCTGCCTCTTCGGAGGTTCTCCGGGAGCATAGATAGTTCTCTTGTGTTAGAGTTTAATTCGGTTCAGAATAGTTTTTCATTATTTTTATTTTGGTTTAATTAGTTTGCACTGGATAATTTATTGTCCAACCAACTATATGCATTATCTTCTATCATGAGGCCAGTAAGCATTTGAAGAGGGAACTTTTACCTTCCCATGTGTGATTTGCTACACCTTTGCTTCCTCTGCTACAGGTCAGAAGCATTTATGGTCCCAGGCTTCTCCAGCCTGATGCCTTACAAGACCATGTTATAACAGCCAGTGGTATTGAGACAACCTTATGTGCCAAGTTCCCTGATGCAGACACAAAGATACAGTTTTGTTGTTCCAGCTCAGCCCCGCTTTCTGCTCTGTGTCTCTGACAGACATCTCTTTGCCTTTATCTTTGGATCTAAACACAAAGCCAGATGAATAGAAGGGTGGGATAAAAATAAAAATAAAAAAACCCAACAAACCCAAACCCAAAAAAAACCCCACCAGGCACTACTTAGTGAGGCTTTAAAAGACCAGTTTAGTGGAGATCACTGCATTGTAGCAGAGTTGCATTTAAATGGAGTCTTTCATCTAGCAGAGTCCAAGTTGGTTTACAAACCACATATATGTATGGAAATGAAATACATATTGCTTCAGTCACAGTGGGATGGGTTCTAGGAGAAAGCATGGCAGTGCTCTAATAGAACATACTTGTACTACTTTAGTACTTCAGGTTTAAATGAAGAACCTTTATTTTGCTGAGAACCAAAGACTCTTATAGCAGTTCCTGCATTAACACCTGTGCTAGTGTTAATCAATGGTAATGTGGAAAATACAATTATCATCCTGCTTTATTCGCACTACTTTGTTGATTTCAGATTGCCCAACTGTTTGCAGTGACTGATAAATACTGTTTGTGGGTCATCTGGAAGTGGTAGGACTAATGTAATTACAATAGCCTTCCTGTATTTGTCTTTTAGGGCAAGAAATAAAGAAACAGCTAGTTGAAACAAAACCCAGTGTATCATTTTGATGATAAGCACTAGTAGAGTAATAGACTGATTGAAGGTCATTTCAAAAGCCTTGACCTCTGAAAAGATTAAGCTGTCTAGAGTGAAAGGACTAGTTTCCCTTGAATCTTCCTTGCTAAGCCTTGCAAGAGCAGTGGAAGAAAACCTCTGCTGCCTCTTTGAATCCTCTGTAATCTTTATGAGGACAGTCCCTGCTGTGGACTGCCCCACGGCAAAGTGCCTATAGCAGAACAGATTTCATAACTTGGAAATGAAATGTCATTAAAGGATTTAACTTCTTAAATAAAGTGGGGCGACACTGGTCATCCTGGCAGGTTCCAAGCCCTTAGGAATATGAGGGAGAGAAGGCGTTGAGGCAGAGCCAGTATTGACAAATGCCGTGTGGTTGACGAGCATCCTAGAGCTGTGTGATGAAGGACCTAGAGGTGCAGCCTTTCAGGACTGGGTCTAGCTCCAGCTGAGGGTTTGATCCAGTATGTTGGAGTGAACCTTTGGGGGGAGGATGCTGTGATGTTGCTAAAGGACACCCAGAGGCCTGTGCTGGAAGTGATATTAACAGATTCCTGGAAGGATAGAAAGAGGGACTGCACTACTGTACTTGAGGCTGTAGAAATTAAAGATCTTAAAATTTAACTTGGAAATGCACTGAACAATACAAGGAACTTCAGTGGGAGAAATCTGATGCAGGGACAGATACTCTCTTCTGTCCTAAATATGTATAATGAAGTTATTTTGCATTTAGTGAGCATTCCATACAATGCTTTGAAGATGTTAGTGTTAATCTGTTCTCTGCTTTTATGTTTTCTCATTCTGTGTGCTATTCTGGTTTTGCCTTTGTTTCAGGTAGGAGCTGAGTCAGGCACATGCTGGGTGGGCCTGAATTCAGGAGAATCCAATAAACAAGTATAATTAGTATTTAAGAGTTCAGTACTTAGTCCTCAAGATGATTGTTACCCTTTTGTACGATTACAATGGACGTTTTCCCAAGAGTTACATTATACTTGGGTTAGATTTCATTTATTGAGGTGAAAACAGTAGCTTGTGTTGACCTGGTGTGTGCTTTGATCATTTGTATTAATAACCTCTAACCACTTCCTTCCCCCCACTCCCATTTTGCTGCTTGTGTAAATTAACCTCTGCTATCACTTCAGGGTAAGGTTGAGATTAGCTTCTTTTATGTCTTTTCAAAAGCTGTGCTTACCTCTCTGTAGCTACTGCATTAATGTAATCTCAGGTGGGACATTTCCAAAGGATTGTTCAGTTACGGTATATTTTTCTGCTATTCCACATGCTGTTCTCTTGGCCCTGAATACATTGTACTACCTCTTGGTTTTAGTCTGAATCTGCTAGATTTGTGATTTATTTTTTTCCTTTTCCTGTTGTTAGAAACACTTAACTTTAAATATTTTTGTTTGTTTCTAAGTGGGCCTCCAGTTTCTCCCCCTCTCCCAGCTTCATTTGGGTTCCCCGCATGACTGGCTTTTGTACCATCAGCAAAAATTGTAAATGGCAAACAGCTGGACTACATGTGTCTAACACCATCCCAGCTCTGACTTGCTGCTTAAGTGAAAACAAATTTAGATTTTTCCCACAGTGCTTTGGCTAGGTACAGCTCCTCTAACTGGAGAAAGCTGCTTTTAGTGCCACGGGTATAACACTTCTGGATTATGTCTTAAGGTTTCTTAAGGAACCAGGCTGTTCTGCAAATATATGAGGGAGTCTTTCTTTCTCTGTCCCCTCCTTCATAAATAATAATTTAAAAGTAAGTCTTACTCTTAAAGGCTAACAGGATTCATTCTTTGTTAGCAGTTGCTCATCAACTGGCCTGAGAGACTGCCTACAGAGTATTTAGCTTTTGTGCTCAGAATCAGGATTAATAACTTTCTGTCTCTACAAATTGGAACTCTTGACCTCTCTGTTAATTTGGTCCTTATAGTATCAATTTGGAATACTTCATGCTTCCCGTTCTGGAAGTGTTTAATCTGTTAAAATTACTACCTCACCTACATTTAGAAGCCTTCTTGGAAGGAGACCAAAGCTGCAGGTCAAATAGAGGAACACTGAGCAAGCAGTGGGGCTGGGCTGAGGGCTGCTCGGGAACCCGAGGCAAAGCCATTGCCAGTAACTGCAAAAGCCACAAACTTCTGTTCTGCCCTGCACAGCACGGGCTGGGGCAGGTACCCCAGAGTCAGATCCGCCCGCGGCTCGGGCTGATGTACATGGGCTTCCTTCCACATGGCTGTAGGGAGTCACTGCTGTCACTGCTGCTTTTTCTCTGAGGACTGGATGATCTGGGAAGCAAAGCTGGCTCTGGTTCCTTACCTGCTATACCTCTGAGGTTCCCAAGGTAGAAAGTAGCAGAGGTTCTTAGTTTTGGAGTTGCAGCTTGTTGCAGAAGGTGTGGGAAGGGGACACAACTCTGCTCATTCCTGCCCATAATGTGCAAAAGGGATTTGGGCTTGGGTTTTTTGTTTGGTGGTTTGTTTTTTTTTCCTTCCCGTTTGTTTGCTTCCTGTTTTAATCAAAAATCCCAGCAGTTTACAAGGAACAAAGTAGGAAGGCTCCCCAGGCGTGCAGCGTGGGTGTCTCCTGTGTGACGAGTGACTGTGGTTGTGAGTCTGAGACCACAAATAGCCGGTGTGCTCTGTGCATCAGGAGCTTTCCTTGGGAATACTGCACGGATGCCGGGCACGGGGACGCGCCGGGCACGGGGGGTTTTGTCGCTGTGTCACCCCACCCCGAGCCGGCGAGAGGGAGGGCCGCAGGCAAAATTTTTGCATCTGAAAGAGGGTAGGAAAAATGAGGGTTGGCTGGCAAGTTTTACATGTGGGCTCATCTAATCTTGAGAGAAAGCACTGGTGTGTTCTTGTCGTACCACACGCTTCCCCAGCATGTTTCACAAATACCCCCGTGACCTATAAACAGACAATAAAATTCGTGGGTGTGGAGAGCTGACAAATTCTGAGGATTTAGGGCATGAACCCACCAACCTTTATTCACGCAGATAATCCTAATTCATGCAAGTTCCACCAAATTTGTTGTCGCTGTTCGTCCGGTGAGTCAGAGTGAGGCCTTTCTGGAGGTCACGTTGTGTTCTCCTGAAAACGGCTCGTGGTGCTTTTGTTTCCCTTTGGGGTAACTGCTGCGGCGAGCTGCCCGCCTCGCTCCCGTCTCCCAGATTTGAAGAGAATAAAATCCAACCGACTTCTCAGCACTTGGAAGCCATGGGAGCTGCACTTCCAAGTGCCCTGGCCTGTCTGGGGGATTTTACAAGTCCTTGGGAGCCCGGTGGGAGAAAAATGCTGGTGTGAAAGCCCCAGGCCCCTTTGCTGCTGTGAGCATAAATAAATAAATAAATAAATAAATAAATATTTTGAAACCCCACAGCTTGGGTTTTACAGGTGCCAGTAAGCACCCAGGGTTGGAAAGTTGGTGGGTGTTTTGCAGGGAGATGGCAGAGGGGCCGTCAGCCCTGAGCCCGCAGGGATTCACCCCAGGGCTCCTATACGGCTCCCACCTTCTAGGTTTGGGTTCCCTCTCTCCTTCGGATGGGAAACCAGTGCCAGTACCTGTCACGGCACGTTTGACATCGCTCAGGTGTACTCGGAGGGGCTGGAAACGGTACTGCCCGCCTCTCGCTCCTGAGAATTTTATTGATTTTATGTCCAAAGGCTGGCTCTTTTTGATTTGCCTCCGGCGTCACAGATGCGCTCGGGCTGTATCTGTGATCGCACCGTGGAACTGCCGGTGGGAAATGGCTTTTCTTTAGTGCGACGCGGCTGCCGGCGGCCGAGGTGGGGGTGTCGGGGACCCCCCCTTCCCCGGGGGAGCGGGGCCGTTCCCTGCCCGGCGGAGAACGGG
>JAOXNO010000013.1:39898101-39915406 GCA_028565335.1 Limnodromus scolopaceus
ACTGGAGCCCAGCGTTAACCATTTCTAAAGTTCTCCTCTCCATCTGCTCCCTCCTCACAGACTGCAACCCGGGTAAGTCCCCTGTGTGGCCATGCAGGCTATCTGCTGCCATGCACCTCGCCCAGCACCTTCATCTCATTCTCGTGGCCCTCATCTCATTCTCTTGGCTTTGGCCATCACGGCTCCAGCGTTCTGCGCAGCACGTTTCCCTCTCCGGGGCAGCTGGAGAGAGGCTGGAGATTTCACCGCTCCTCTGACTGACCTGCGAGGAAAGCAGCAGTCTTCCTCTGGCACATGGAAACTCCTTACCCTTCCAAACCAACTCTGGTTTTGGGTAAGGGTTCAACACTCTTCGCTGGTCTGTAGGACTGTAGTCATTCAGAAACAGAGCTAGAAGAGCAACAAACGCAGTTCTGAAAGCACAGGGGTCAGCCTTTTACTTCCCAGCACCCATTTAAACCCAGCGACCAGCTATGCCATGAGTAGTCCTCGCGGCTTTTCTAGCCCACCCGTTACCCACACCAGTTAAGAAGAATATGTCTTGGTTTGCAAAGTCAATTTTACAGGTTCTATTTCTATATTTGTCTATCGAAGATGAGAGAAACACCAGAGTTCATGCTATATTATATATAATAAAAATAAACTAGTTGGAGAAATAAAATCTCCCCTTGTGTCTTTCCTAGAAGGCAGATTTGTGTTGGCACAAGTACACTTAGCGTGTCCCAGGCACTTTCAGAAAGGGTGAAATAAACCTGAAATGCATGAATCACTGAAAGTCCTCGGTAGTGCAAAATATGACTATTGGATTGTCTTTTAAACTCCTTAAAACTTTAATTGGCATTTCACTCTTTAATAGGTAGTAGATTAGTATGTCACCATAAATACACGCAAATCAGTGCAGATACAGACCGTCAATTTGTTATATTTAGATTGTTATGATGTACCTTACCTGTGTGATTCCCTTGTGTCAAATTCATACTCCAGCCTTATCTTTAGGTTTTTACTCAATAACTTGTCTGAAATAAGCAGTTTGCTTTCTTTTCTTTTCAGCTGACCCCCTGGTTGGAAGTATTGCCACTCAGTATATGACTAACAGAGCAGAGCATGACAGAATGGCCAGACAATGGACCAAAAGATACGCTACATAAACTGGATTTTTGTCAAACTCTTACATTATTTGTCTGTGTTGGAAAGAGCTGCTTATGATTTTGAAGGGGTGGGGGGAGGGAGGGTGCAGGTAAAGAGTAGGGTATTTCTATAACAGATTTTATTCAGTCTTTTATTTCCTAAAATTTTGTTGTTGTAACTTAAGGTATCTTGCTACAGTAGACAGCTAGAATTGGGAATAGCATATTTTAAGACTGTAATTAGTTCAGCAATATTAGCTCACATATAGTACCAAGAAGAATGTAAACTTCTTAGACTTCTTTGGTTTTCAGTTTGCTTGCAATATGTAAAAGATTAAAACAGCTTAATTTTGTACAGGTACATATGTTGACATTTATGTAAAAGTCCTTTCAAGACTCTACACACTGTTTTTGCTTTTTGTTTTGGTTTTGGGGGGGTTATTTTGTTCTGGGTTGGGTTTCTTGTTTTTGTTTTTTGTTTTTTTTTTTTGTAAAAAGATGCCGGGATTGTTTTCCCCTATGGAGGGCACATTGGTATTTAACAAATCCTTTTTAAAGACTGTCATCTCATGATCTGTGATAACGGAGAGGGGGATATATGGTCTCATATATGAAACGAGAAGTAGTTAATGTATTATTTCATAAGCCAATCTATCTTTGTGAAAAGAATAAAGGGTTTAATCAGGACTTACGGCAACCTGTAGTGAAATACCTTAAGCTGTTTAACTGTAAGGCGTGGAATAGGAGTCACTCAGTGGATTGGTTGTATGTTGTGGGCTACTTAAGTCTGCATTTGTTACTGTGCTAATAAAAAGATGTTTAAAAAAAAGAAGAAGAAAAGATTTCTGCTTAGCGCCTTGCTTTGTCATTTTGCCAGAATAGTGTCTCCCGATACGCTTTGAGGATTACCGGGTGGATAGGGACAAGGGAGACCTGCAGGTGAGTGCACCAACTGCTGCTATTTTGGGAAGACACTTCTAGACGAGCTACAGTGAATGACAGCTACGGCTTCTTCAGCTGTTTACTGTCTAGGCGTTGCACAGGCTGGTACGGCCCGTGAGGAGGTAACCTGCCACACAGTCCCTGCCAGGTACTTTTTAGCTTAAGTTTTCAAAGCGTTGGCTTTTCAGGGCTGGCACGTTATTTGAAAGTACAACTGGAAAAGTGCAAGAGATCTGGAAAGGAAACAGGCAGGAGGTAAAAGGACAAAGAGAGTATCTTCCTGCTTTTCTGATGGAGTGGTCTGTTCCCACTTGGAAGAGGAGAAGGAATCGCGTCCTGGTAAGCTAGCAGAAGACACCTTAAAGGAGACTTGATCTGCAAATCCTTTGACTACCTACAAAGATTATCTCCTAGAGACGTGGTGTTTACATTGAGGTGTCTAGCAACAGGTGGGGAGTTGTGGATGTGGCATTTTTGACCACTCCCTTACAGTAAAGGCCGGAAGCGCAGATTCATTTTCACATGGCAAGTACTGCACATTGCGACATTCCTCCGAGTGCTGTGTGGTCATTTTGCCCTCAGATTTATTTTGGTACTTTAAAACAAAGTCTGTACCTATTTTATTTATATTCTTCTCTTCCTATCTCCGTATAGATCAAATCTAACTCGGTCCAAAGTATTTTGTTAATTAGTGGTATCCTTCCTTTGCTGGGTGGTCGTGGGTAGTAGTACATTAGCTTCATCTGCTGAACTGCCTTCTTTTGACACAGCGTGTGTTTTGGTGTGTGAGCTCCCTCAGCTGTTTGGCTCACCCTGGCAAAATTATTGATACACAGCTACGTCACACCAGGAGCGCCTGTGCTCGTCGTTTCCTCCTCTCCTTTGCTGAGTGAGGAGGTAAATGGCTTAATCTCAGTAGGTTTTTGTCAGCTCCTTGCTTTGTGCTACCAGGACGTGCCAAATTAATTGTTGTAGCTGGCAGGGGGGAGGGAGCTGATTTGGGGTGCCTGATCTGCACAGTGTTTATTCAGCAGGATAGTGGTTTAAAAGGAACAGAGAAAGACGGTTCAACTTACTAATTTATTTTTATTTTTTATAATAATTTTCTTCCTTATCTTGTGAAGGGACTGTCTAGCTTTGTAGCAGGTAAGTGACCCCAGTCACCTAGGACGGGTTTTTGAGTCAGTGGAGTAGGAAGAACAAAATAAGCGTTCTGCCCTTTGGCTACTACATTATACTCTGTACTCTGCTTACTAACCCTGTGTAAATCTGTGCTGCAGTGAGTTTCATTTCGGCTCAGTACCAGCCACTGCTTGTAGATTGTCTGCAGAGGAGACACTACATTTTCCACCACTTGTCAATGAAATACTATGGTATTTGGGAAAGACAATTGATTTGAGTGCTTAAAAAGCATGAGAATAAGCTTGTGAAAGAAAACAGTGCGTGACGGTTGTTTGTGTGAGTGCCCCAAATGATCTAATGTAGTTTCTAACAAATTTAACCAAATTGAAGATAATGTGTCTGCCTTAACGTAACCTTTTTGGAAGGTGATCCCTCTCCTCTTGCCTTTCCTAAAACATTGTCAAGTCCGGAGTGTCCAGGGGAGCGAGTGTGCAAGCTGATCTCGCAGGAGACAGCTCTGGCAGCCTTCAGGTGACATCAGCCTTGGCAGGGGAACCGGCACCGAGTCGGTGGGGTGCAGAGCCAGTCATCTCCGTTCCGTCTCTGCACATTTTAAGTTAATCCTGACTGGTCAACCCGCGCTCCCTTGGCTCAAGGGCCAGCTTCAGTGATGATGTGTGATTAGCAGAGGTCTTCGCTTACTTTGTTTGATCCAAAGCTGAATCAAGTCCCTTCTAGAAGAAGGGTTCTGCAGAGCTGAAGAGGAACGTAAGGAATTCCTTGGTGGGAGGTTGCAGCGAGGAGGTGAACCATTATAGCTCTGAGGTCACCCCCGCTTCCCAAGCACGCAGGCAGATACGGAGCCTTCTGGGGAGGGAAAAGCCTTGAGTACACGTGTGTTGGGTAGGAAATGAGTGAGGAGGGAGTGTTGTTCTGCAGCATCGTTGGGGACAATGACTATTACTGGCCGGGCCGGGGGAGGCCGTGCTATAGTGCTTACTCAGCTGCAGTGTTGCAATGGAAACAATTGTATGTTTCTAGCAGGGCATTACAAGAGCTTGCTCATTCATAATTGCTCTCTTATCTTATTCCTTGGCCACAGCAATCCAAACGATATTGAGCAAAGCATATAAACAGTTTCGTCTACATTATAAAGGCAGGAATACCTGCTTAATGTCTAGTGAATTGTCCTGCTGCTCTGACATTAGTAATGCTGACGGACTTTATTTGTCAGTATTCAGGAAGAGCAATGCTATAAGCACACAGCTTAATTGTGCTCATTAAACACGCTTACTGTTTAGCAGTTATGATATGACAGCGCAAGCACTGCTCGTGGTTTTGCTGACTCACAGTGAAATTCTCAATATTTGTTCAAAACAACATTAATTTAGTGGAAAATGAGGGAACTGGGCACTTCAGTTCACTCCCTCTCCCCGCTCTTGTCTCCAAATACGAAGAAAAGCTACTATCAATGAGTATAAGAGGCCGGGAGAGGCCAAAAGCTGGTCGCTCTCTCTGGGAGCTGTTGCTCGTTCTGTCCCTCTACATCCCATTTTGTTTAGTTTACTGACAGGCTGAGCCAGGAGTGCAGGTTCCTACAGCACAAGCGCTGAGTCTCCACCAGCGTGGAGTCTCAAACACGGCACACACGCAGTCGTGCTCCTGCTGCTGGACGATGTGCGGTGGATTAGGACCAAGGCCGTTTGTCCAGGTATTTCTGGGTGTTTGCCATAGAGACGTTCCCAAAAGGCAGCCTCCTGTGCTCCCTAGCCCCCTCTCACAGCGGTACAGCACTCTGTAGGGGTTGCTGCCTGGCCGGTACCCTCACACGGAGGGTGGATTCCTGCAGCTGGGCTGTGCAGGGAGGAGGATTAGGCAATGCACCAAGCAGAGCCCGGGCACTGCCTCCTGCGTACAAAACCGTCCCGTATAATTTCTCAGCAAAATTATCACCTATGTGAACGTGACTGATTTGTACTGGACATGCTGGAACAAACCTACCTACAGCTATGTTGTCCTTCAGGTTGCAGTTAAATTAATGAGTGCTCCGAGAGCTTTTTTGGTTTGTACCAATAAATTCCTGAGCTGAAAGCACTATTTGCCAGACTTTGCTGACAAGCTTCATCTCAGGGTAGATCTCTTCTAGTATCTCCCACAAGATTTGGGTTGGTTTTTTGGTTGTTGGTTTTTTTTTTTTCTTCCAGAACTTCAGCAGCTAAATCTGCTGGTAGTTGTTCCTCCTGCCCCAAACCCTTCTCCTGCAACATCACGTTGGCCTCAGCCTCCTGCAGCGTCAAAAAGCCCTGTGGCCCTGTTTAAAGTCAAGGTAAAAGGACTGTTGCCGTTTCAAACATATCCTCTCTCCAAACTGAATACCTTATTGCAGCTAGTGCTATTTGTGACCAGAGGCTATAGAACTGCAGGGGGATGGCTTAGCGATAAGCTTGTTGATGTGTCCCTAAACATGGTTGCATCGAGGCATAGTCAAAGCCCCTGATAGAGGTGTCCACCTGTCCCTCCCTCCTGCATAACCCTTGTTGCAAGGTAACTCCTCTCATGAAGTGCTTTTTAAGTCTTTTACCATCAGTGACTTTTTCAAGCCAAGTCCCTGAAAAGGAAAGATACCTCTTAGCCATAAGCTTGCTGATTTTATTGCTGAATGAGATTATTGCTTTAAGTAAAACTGCAAGAAGCAAATGGCACAGAAAGGACTTTAGGTTGTGACCTGGCCAGCAGCAGACAATACTCAGGTAACTTAGTTATCACAGTTATTCCCTTTGCTCTTCCTTCCAGGCAAGGGAAATGTTGATTTGTTCTGGGACTGGGAGAGTTTGCTTGCTAAGAAGGTGAAGGGCTCAAGCAGTGTTTTCCGATCTGTCACAGTCACTTCCCACAGTCTCACTTTCTCGGCCCTTGCCCACTGCTGGGCTGCTTCTGTTTCCACTTGCCTTTGATCCAGGAGGTCAGTTTTGTTTCCCAAGACAATAACTGTTACCTACAAACAAAATGAAAGGGTGAGCTTTATACAAAAAAAGAAAGAAGCATCAACCGCTCTCAGTGCTTTTAAACAGTAGGCAAGTAGCAACACAGTTCAGACCTGTTCTTTAACTCAGTGCTGGCTCAAGGTAAGCTGCGTGTAGTTTGGAAGGTCAGGGTCTGGGATCTGAATTAGCCTCATCTGCTTGTGGGCTGGGAGCCGGTTTTAGTCATAGGATACGCAGGACTTCCCCTTCTCTCCCTGTTTGCTTAAAGGGAAACAATACCCAAGAGAGCCAAAGTTAAACAGCCCTATTCTCCGTTTACTTTGCAACTGAGCTGCCCTAGACAAACGATGAGAGCGTGACATCTGAGCAGGTCAGAGCAGCGGATGCCTGAGAGGTGAAAAAAAATGCATGGCAGCAGAGAAAGCCTGGACCCCACAGCTGTGGATTTTGCCCGGCTTGGTTCTTTTCCCAAGCGCCAGCCCGCAGTACAACTAAAGCCCCCCCGCCACGCGTAAAGGGTGGCTGCCGGGCAGGCTGGGCTGCTCAGCCCCTCTCCCAGCCCAGGGGCTGCCCGCTTCTCCGTGCTCCTTAAGCCACTAGAGGGACCTCAGCGGACAGTCTTCTGTCGCTGGAAGGGTCAGATAAGCACCATCCTCTCGGAGGCAGTTTGGAGAGCAGCTGGTTAGCTGACTGGGGCAGCGCAGCCGTAGCAAGTCAGACCCTTCGTTGTAAGAGTCGATCCAGTGACCTGTGTGTCACCGAGACCGTACAGTGTGGCTGAGCTCGGTGGCCTGCCCGGTACTTCCGTTCTAGGAGGTGCTGGAGGTAGTGCTGACCACTTAAAGTTACTGCTCCTGCTTTTTTTAAGTTAACCATTTTCTAAAAATGTTTTACGAGCATCAGCTCTTAGGGGAAACCCTGCCTTTATTTATAGTTCAAGGCCCTTAGTTGAACTCTGGTCTCATCTCTGCACTAGTGGTTTGACAAAGATCAAGTGATAAAGTCCTCTTTTGCTGAGTATTTGGGGTTTTTGCTGTGACCACACCTGCTTGCTCTTTCCTGTTCATCAGACTAACTCCAGGATGTCTTCTGTTTCTTTCCAGATAGAGATGTTTGTCCTTTGAGACCTGTGAGGTCTGAGGTTTCCTTTCTTTTCTATAGCAGCCCAGGGTGTTTGGAAAAAAGATTTTTCCCTCTGTGAATGCTCTGAAAGAAACTATAATCTTCATATGCATTTACCACATGCTCCAACTGAATTTTACCTATGGTTAAGCTCTGTCGGTATGAGAGAACACAACCTCTATTTAGTATAAAATTTGGCCAGCCTTTAAGGTGCGTGCTGGAGAGCCCCCACAGCCAGCAGAGGCAAGGAACCAGCCATCAGTGCTTTCTGTCATCTGCCACACAAGAGGGGACTGTGCTGCTCAACACGGTGAAGTTCTGCCAGCTCAGAAGCACCGTGTGTGGAGGTAGGTCCCTAATTCAGTTAAGGATGCATTCTAGCAGAGCCCAAACTTTAAGTCTGCCGATGCTATCTTAAGGTAGGACTCCAGATCTCGCCTTCTACACTTCAATGCATCCAGTTTATTCTGGGTACCACTCTTTTGACTATGTTATCCTCACTCAAGAACACAACTTTAAGCTCTCCCTGTTTTCTCAAATACCTGCATGCGACAAGAAAGAAGAGCTCTGGCAGGTAACAGAGAAGAGAGGGCCGCGGATCCTGTTGGGGCCGTGACTCCCTCTCCGCATTACAACACGCTGTAGAGTAACAAATCAGGGCCCTCACAAAACACAGTGCCTGGGAAAAACTTCCTGCTCGTCTACCTTTCCTTGCCCTGCAGGGGACTTGTGATTGACTGCCGTAACCCTGATATACATGACAGTCTGCAGCTCACACCAGCCCCACCAGCTAACATACCTCTCCCGTGACTGCACGGTCTGCTGCTGTCAAACTTTGAGCCTACCTTCCTCCACCACCCTGTGTGCTGTCAGTACTAAACAAGTTACATTTTTGGAAGGTCTCTCCCTACCATTATCCAATTAATTCTTCATGTACTTTTTTTTTTTTTTTTTTTCCCCAGCAGCATAAAGCAGGCATTTGGAAAGCTGTAGGCTAAAGACATTTAACAGGGAAAACTACTTGAGAATATAAAGATACTGTAGGAAAAGCCACAATGCTAATGCCACATGCAAGTTATATTTGTTTAGCTAAGCTGGAACACTGTCAGCTGAAAACACTAGCTGCTTTCTAAGGGAAAATAGAGCAGTCATTTCACACAATTGAATTGATTCAATATGGTTGTTAAAATACATTAAAGCTGCTTTGCCAATTGACTAATGTCTGGGAGACCCATTGTCAATTACACTAGTTTGTAAGCCATCAAGTAGATTAATACAAAACAAACAAAGATAATGCCCTTCCTTATATTATTCTATGCACTTGACTTCCCGTGTACAATATCTAAAAAAACATATGAACTGCACTGCTGTAGACCATATGTTTTATTAGTCATAAGTGTCCTGGCTGGTGCATTCAGCTAACCGAATTTTAGCTGCAGTAGAGGAAGTAAGGAGGGAAAAAAACCCACATTCTTTTGCATGACCTGCATGGCATGTGAATTAGCCCTCCCCAGCATGAGAAAGCTTCCTTTTGCTGGGTTGCCCAAGGCTGTGGGTACACATACTTTCCTTTGTATGCGAGTTTTATAGAAGGAAAATCTATGCTTTGCAACTTGAACTTGCTACCACTGACACAGGGGTAAGCCCAGTGGTTACAGCACCGTGCATTTACCTCCTTCTTGTCTCTGAAGACATCGATCTCCTTTTTGAGCTGTTCGACTCTTTGAAAAGCTTCGAGGCTGGTCACGGCGTACACGAGAACGAAGCCATCGGCGACAGAGAAATAGTGTTTTGGCAATTCTACGCCCTCCTGCAGACCCCTGGTGTCATAAAGCCGTAACTGTTCCTTCACGCCTCGGTCTGTCTCCACTGACGCCAAATACACATCTTCCATCGTGGCACCCTCTTCTACGCCTGCGTTAAAATAAGCAGGGAAGTTCAACCGGTGTAAGTCCAGCACCACTATAAGCATTATTTGCGGTACAGCAGAATTCTACCCCACAGTAGCTTTCCGTGCGTGTTTCCCAGAGTGACCTGACCTGGACTTGACCTCGCCTGACATCCCCATGAAGGGCTGTATTCACAGATCACCACACCAGCTATTTACAATAGCAACACTGGCTAAACACAACTATCTAACATACGAGCACATGATTATGCCTGCAAAATTAATCTATACAACGTGCACGTTCAGGATAGGATAAGATATATGGCTCTTCCCCCAGGTTTCCCAAACTCCAGCCACCCAGTGGTACCAGTTCTGTGCCAAACATGCTGCAAACGGGCCTGCCCAAACATATGCTTTTGGAAGAACAGCCAAGGAACACCAGAAAATCAAGTACTGACATCTTGAGCCTACTTCTTTGCTTCACACTGAGCTGGATCACATGGCAGAAGCAGGAGCCAAAGGAATAATTCTGGAGATTAATGTGTATTGGTGGTACAACTAACCAACAAGTGAAATCAAGCCAGAAAGGGAAGGGGATGTTTGCATGCAAGCAAAGTTGCATGCTCTATTTACTCAAATACACAGTGAGCTTTTTCCATCCCTTAGGGATTTAAAATGACTCAGATGTGCTAATAGGAGCAAGCTCATTTACTGCAAGGTTAAAGCACACACAAGGTAACAAGCTTTCATTTATGTATCACCTGCTCCATAGTAACTATCTGCATACTGGCTCTCCTTCCTTCCTCTCCCCATGGTAAATGTGAGGTAACTCAAGGCAGCTTATTTTGAACTAATTAAAATGATTTTTTCCAAGTCAAACCTGAAAACACATAGATCCCCTTAGCTTTGTATCCCCCCCGGATGCAGGTGTATAAGGTTACAGGTCCCAATCAACTATGTATAGTGTAGCTGGGCCACTTTCAGAGTTGGTTTTAAGTATTCCTATAAACCCTCTGCAATCCACTTTTTTGCCCCCGCTGCTGTCTTATATACGTGAATTGTTTGCTGTTGCAGGGCTACGGTGATGACTCCCGCATTATTCTCTTTGTCTGCCAAAGAGGGACCGTATTAGCACGTTGTTTAAGAAAACACAAGGGATTATCCAGCCTGTGAAAATAAGGATTTTGCTATATTCAGTGACACTATTAAAAATACTCCGCATTGACAAACAAGCTAAAGCATTCCGCCCACGCTGATGTTTTCCCACGATGCATGCAGCATTCCTGCGCAGGAAAGTGGCACAAGCTGTTCTTTTTTGCCCCTCTCTGTGCAGTCTTCTCAGACAAAACTCTTATTAGGTTTGGATTGAATTAATTTATCTCGACTCCAAATATAGCCGTGCTAACGTGCGAGAGCAAAACTAAGAGTAGAAGGACAAAACAAAGGTTAATAAAAAAAGGAAGCACAAACACATTCTGTGTGGTTGGAGAAGGTGTTACAAGGGCATTTTTAAAGACTAAAGTAGGTAACAGAGCCCTTTTTGGATATAGCACTATATTTCTCCTTGCTCTGCCTCACTGCAGACAGGTCAAGGAAATATCTAACATCAGTAAATACTACTTTGGCAAGAAGGAATGAACCATAAGTACCTCAGTTTTCTTTTTAGAAAGCAATGAATAATGTTGTACAGGTTTTTACCATCTAGATGCTGCCCTGTAATTCAACAGTCTTTAATATATCCACGTTCTCCTGTGACAGTCTCTTCCTAATGGCATTAAAAGTAGCAGTGAAAATTATGTCTTTTAACTTCCTACTTGAAAACGAAGAGGAAAAATTAAGACCTGGGACTTAAGTCAGCAGAACAGGGCAACAAATTTTGATGTGAAATAGGGGGGGGCACTTTGGAGGGACCTGAAATTTATGCATCGGTATCAGATTCCAGAGGTGAAATTTCACCTATGTACATTGGAGGAAGGAGTATATGCAAGTGGGTTCCTAAGCAAACACAGGTAATGTGTAGACATACCTGTGCCTCCTTATTCTGGGCCCTGCTTCTAAAGCCCAGACCGTGTGCTGCCCCACATCTTGCTGACAACAATATTTACGCTTCTTGATAGCACCGTCCCAGTCAAACGCTTTCCCGGTCGCCACTCGAGCACGTGCTGGGCAAGCTGTTGTACAAGCAGCAAAACTAGTCAGGAAAGCCCTGCGTCCTAGGAAGGTGTCTGGCACCATCCCACCCTCCCTGTCATGAGAACCCCAGTTCTCCTTTCCATCACCGGCACCCCCAGGGAACCTCCCACCTTCGCTCCTTGGTAGGGAAGGGCAGCTCGTGCTGGGGAGTCGCTGCCCTGCAGACTGCTGCCGGCTCGAGCAGGTTTTCCTTGGGGGAGAGCATTGCCGTGGGCCTTCTCTCTCTTTCCTGCAACCAGTTTTTGTAAATTTTCAGAAACGTATTTTGAGATATCTACTGCTGTGACACAGATGAATGGGCAGATGGAACCAGCTTTCAGGTTCAGAAGCTGTGGGGGGAAAGGGGAACTAACAAGACAGTGAACAATCTCGCGGTTTCTTTGGAAACTAAAGATGAAAAAAAAGCTAGGGAGGGAAAGGAGGACTAGACAGGAGACTGATGCCGTTCTCTAGTGCCCACTTAGCTGGTGCAAGTCTTGGGGGAGGCGGAAAGGTCTTTGTCTATGTACCGACCGCTGCCACAGAGGAACTGCCAGGGGAAACCTCAGTCATAAATTGGGTGGTGTTTCAACCCCTGGTGGTTTCCCAGTGAGGAAAAGAAAAGGCTCAATATACTAGTGAATACTGCACACTGAGGCTAGGCAAGACAGAAGTATTGCAAATACCAAAATAAAGCAAAATTTTGAGATGGATGGAATTTCAGAAGTTCCCAGGTGACTCTTGAACATAAATGCACTGCAAATTTTGTCTTCTTGAGTGCTTTTGAAGATCTCCTATGTAATGTCTCCTTCCCCCTTTTCAGCAGAAATTTAACAAAGAGCTCCTAAAGCCTGCTACTCCTTGTGTTTGTAAACTGCGGGATAACAGGCTTTGCTTTCTCAGAGGATTCCTGGCTCAGAGAAGAGCTGGACAGGCCTCAACAGGAGCTGCTCTATTTAGATTTAGCTGCTGGTTAAGTACTGGTGCAACCAACCAGCAGCCACGGTTGTGACCCTCAGGTGCAATCATTCAGCTCCTTTTTCATCTATTTCTAAAATGCAAAGCTGACTGTAGCTCTATCGAGAGGTAGTTTTGATTTAAGAAACAGAGATGTAAGAATGCATAATTTGGTTAATTAGCCTCCACATCTTTGGAACTGTGAAAGCCAAAACCTCAAATCCCTCCAGTTGAGACCAAACGAGGTAAATTCTCTCATTATGGGTTCTACCACAGTAATATATGGTGTTTTCATTCCTAGCTAGTAAGACGATTTGAAGTAGCTGCTCATGAATAGCCTGACCATACCAGCTATTTACACAGCCAGGAGGCAGAGATAAGGAAAATCGTGTTTTCTACAGGAAGAGTTCTCATCTCCTCCTGTTGAGCTGATAAGCTTTACCATAGGTTGAAGGGCCAGAGATATCTTAAAGGCAGAAGGAAGTCTCCTTTCTGCCTGTACAGTATCACTGAACAAGAACGCTGTTTAAGGAAAAATACTGATCTTTTTACAGACACATCCTGTGCTGAAGTTTAGCCAGCAACTCTCCTGTTAGCCCTCGAGAGAGAGCTCAGGCCAAGCAGTGCCAGGTACCACAGGAATTTAACGGGACAATCTTCTACTGCCAGTCAAGGACCCGCTTCACAGCCAAGGAGAAAAGACGCCCCTCTTTCTTTGGGAGTGCAAGAGAAGGTGGAAGATTTGGACAAGCACAACACTGAAGCCGCAAAAAGAGAGATCATCCCAGACACCAGGCAACTGTATATGTAACTGCAAGCCTTGACAACTATTTGGCCTGGCCTACAGAAATATAGTCCCTACATGACTCAAAGCTAGATCTGCACTCATTTCAAACATCTCCTTTCAGGTTTTGTCTGATTCCTTGTATCCGTTTAGCCAGGGAGACTGCTGATTCTGACAGCATTTCTCATCTCATTGCCCTCTCCTTTCTCGTCCTCGGGCCCAAGTCAAACAATCCCTCTTGTGGTTTTAAAGCCTAGCACAAAGCCCAGTGCCACACATTGTTGCTCACACGCTCCAGGGACACAGATATTCCTTTTTTGGGGGCTATTCCTCCCTCCAGAGTACTTTTTCCTCTTTGACCTCAAGCAATCTCAGTGCCTTTGCAAGAGTGCTAGCTGGTGTCCACGTAAGCAACAGCAGCACTTAGGGATCTTCATCCGTGACAAGCCAGGGAGAGCTGAAGGTGCACAGTTTTCTAGGAAAAGAAACACAGCACAAATGGGTTTACAGCACCACCACCAAGCACGCAGCCAGGAATGTGGGCTCAAAGCCAAGGGCTTTATATAGCAGCATGAAACCTCCAAGGACACTAATCACTTCCCTGATAGCAGCTGTGCCACCACTCCTCTTTACAGGAAAGTCAACAGGAGGCACGTGAGCACTGATATAGACTCATGGCTGATTTACAGCCAGGAGGAGACCCCCATGTCAGTGGTTGGGAGCTCTCGCAGGATGGCACCAGACCGTGTGTTCTGAGCCTACAACCAAGTTGGAGCACACCTCTTGTTACTGAGAAGAAGATGTGGATGCCGTCAGGAATGGAGGGACCCTGTACGCTGGCTCGGTAGTCCTCCCCATGGCTCCCTGGCCCTCGGACCGGCCGCAGAGCTGCTCCTGACGTCAGTCAGGAAGCACAGGTTTTGAAACAGCTTGTGTCCATGTTGCCATACCCGGTGAGCTGCCTTGCTGGTTGGTTCTGAACAGACAGGCTTTCAGCAAACACACTAGTCCTTTTCGCCTCCTGCCAAAAAGGCCAGCAGCCAAGACGTACATGTCAGCTTTCGGGAGCTTGCAAGCTTTAGGAAACAAGGATTGAGATTCAGTAATCATGTTTTAAGTGTGGAGGGGCCACCCCTGCAATGGTAGCACCAGCAGTGGGTCTGTGCAGTTTAAAGCTCAGCTGAGGAGCAATCAAGGACTCACCAGTACTCAAACTCTGTCCTTGCCCAGTGAGACCCTCACAGTGGTGTCCTGCCTCCACAGTTTGAGGGGTCAAATCAACACAGACTGGCACAGTAGCTAAAGATCTTCTGGGAACCATTTCCACCATACTTCAGGCACCCTCTGCCAGAACTGCCCGTGGGCTGAGGAAGAGGCAGGGAGGATGGTGGCCGCTCAGCAGGACTGCCAGACACCCCAACATATCAGTCCATCCCCCAAAACGTGCCTGATGGCTCACGCGGGTGATATCAAAAGTGCTGGGCTATTGCCACTCGTCCCTTGGCTCCATATGAGTCCTTTCCTTACTCTGATCTTGACTCTGCTACTTGCCCTCTTTCTCCAAATGTCTTGGGAATAAGATTTGACCAAAATCATAAAAAGCGGGAGGCTACATTTTTCTTTCTCCCCTTGCATCCCCTCCTCCATCCCTTACTATTAACTCCAAAAAATAAGAGCAGAGCTGCAGGAAAGGAAAACTCATCTTTTTGGGAGAGGAGGGGGAAAGTCTGTTGCGCGATGGCTGAGCTGGAGCTGAGAGTTCAGGAGCAGCAGAGGGACACCCACAGCTAAACCCCAGGCACGAGGCCTCCCTCTGGTTGTGTCAGCCGGTATCCATGACGTTGTATAATCGTGTACACGGCTGGTTCCATAAATAGCTCCCCGGATGAGCAACACCCGAATATCCTTCCTGGCTGGGTCGCTAATAGGAGCCGGGGGCAGGAAGTAACGCGAGGCAATACGATTTAAGCAACGTGGCCTCGCTCGTGCTGCCGGGGTGTCCCTGGCAATGGCCAGGCGCGGAGGAGAGGCAAGTCCCTAGCAAAGGGAAAAACCTTCAGCCTGCAAGATTTGCAACCTTCATGCTGAAAGCTACACGGGGCTACGTGCTACACGGGGCTCAGTAGGATGCTGGAAGCAGATGTTGCTGCAACATTAGAGGAAATCCTCCTTTTAAACAAGGGTATTAGCACGCAGTTCCGTATCACGCTTTGCCAGCAAATTCCTCCCATCCACACATTTTAAAGGCACAGCGCCTGCAAAGCACCGTCCTAGAAATCCTGCTGTTCATCCAGTAACTTACCCCGACATTTAATTTACCAGCCCAAGAAAAAAGATGCAAATGGACCAGAACACCTTCTGTCAAAGCCCTGAGATTCACCCCTGGTGCCACCCCTTGTTTCTGGGTAAGGCAGGAATAATTCATCAGCCTGCTGATCCTGCCCTTCCTCTCAAAGCCAAGTCATGTGGAAACAGAGGGAAACAAGCCGGCGTTGCCTTCGTTCACTTTCTTTTGTGCACAGCAAGTCTCAGGCATCCCGTGCTCCTCTCTCAAGTCCATTTTCCATGGCAGGATTTCTTTGAGAGCCGAAAAGCTTGGCCCTTGAAGTTCAGCACAGAATGTGGGTCCTAAAGCAGAGCTGTTTTTCTTTTCAGCACTTCGATTAAATATTAGCCAAAACTGAGCAAAATAAAGCTTTAAGAAGATGGAACTAAAGTCTAAACAGTCTCCCCAGTTATCATGTGATATCTATTTATTTTTCAGGCATTTACAGCGTCCTTCAGGGAAAGAGGCATTACGTAAATAGGCAGCAAGCACATCACCTATTTTCTGTGTTTGTTTCTTTTCAAACATTCATGTATTTTATAACTGGGAACATTACAGAAAGGGTTCTTCTTCAAGCCCCTTTTGAAAATCAGTAGGCAAGGGACTAGGAATTTCAAGAACTGGCCGGAGATGCAACAAAACCACATTAATTTCCTCCTTCACCTCAGTGCAGTTCGCAGCCCTCAGTTATTGCTGTTTGGGGGCCCACACAGAACAGGACTCTGGAAAACGAAACACACACACACACGTATTCCCCCTGCCCCCCCAAAAGTAAAAATATCTCACCAACTGTATGCTTTCCATAGAGAAGCTGCTCCAAAATCGCAGTCTTTCCCACCGAGGCCATTCCGCAAACCACCACCTTGTAGCCCTTTCCCATCTTTCCCGCGAGGGCAGGGTCGGCAGGGGTTCCCTGTGCAGACACGGGAGTCTGTTAGCCCGGCGCGGTGGCAGAGCTCGGCACCAGACAGCAGCGAAGCCCCCGAAAGGCGAGAGGCAAAACGCGAGGCACAGCTCCCTCCCCGGCGCTCGCCGGTGACTGATATTTTTAGGACTAGAGTTTCCTCCCACACCATTTTTTAAGGTTTTTAGGCTGCTGCCACGGGTGCCGGTGCTCGCCTGCAGCCCCGACACCCGTCCCGTGGGGCTGGGGGAGACTGCCAGTGCAAAAAGAGGGGTGTGAAGCCCTCTGGGGCAGGGGCTGTGCTGGCTGGCGTGTGTGTACACTGCTCGGCTCGAGGTACCGGGCTTCGTGGTTTTGCTGCGGGCCTGATGGCGTCTGGTGGTACCGGGATGGCTTCCGAGAAGGTGACAAAAGAGCTGTTCTTTCCCTTTTATTCCATGCACTGAAAGTTTCTAGCTTTTACAGACTCGGAGCTAGAAAACAGGAGCGCTAAAGGCAGAAGCACGGGAAAGCAAACGCCAAAGCAGGGGTTTTTTTGGTCTGTTTTAAAATGGTTTAATGGGCGGGAGCTGGTTTTAGCAGGAGGCCTCCAGAAGCCAGGGGCAGTTCCCTCCACAAGCCAGCCGTGGCCAGGCGACCCCCTCCCCGGCCGCTGAGACCGTTTGCGGCAGAGCGAGCCAGCCAGCACCTTCTTTAGGACCAGGAGGGGCTGGCCTTGTCCCGTTTAAGATCCCAGTATAACTGGGGCTCGCTTCACAAGCTCAGGGAGGGGAGAGGCTCTGCAGAGCAACACTCTGAAAACAGAAAGGTCACCCGGCAGCCCCGGAGGGGGGGATCCCATTTTGATTCCCCGGCAGAGCCTGACACCCTCCACAGCAGCGCGTCGGGGAGGGGGACGCTGCTGGGAGCCAGAACGGGGGGACAAAACCCTCCTCGGCACCCTGGCCCCTTCCCGGCTCCCGCAAATTCCCCTCTGC
>JAOXNO010000013.1:39919645-39932131 GCA_028565335.1 Limnodromus scolopaceus
CTTCACCATCTACACATCCCTGGTTTCTGTCTGTGTCACAGTCCAGGTCATCTACAGCCAATAAAATACTGCAGCCTCTGCACCTGAACGGACTGGGTTCTTTCACAGACAGACAGGGAAGGGATGTTTGAAGACTGACTAAGCACAGGAACACTTCTCCCAGACAAGCGGGCATATTTTGTGAATGAGCAAACAAATTAGAGCCACCAATCTAAAACAGGGCTTTATATCCTCCAAACCCCACATCTTTAACTGGGAGTCTTCAAGCACTGCAAGAACCGTTCAGAAAATGCAGTCTTTTCACAGAATGCAGATTACTATTTTTACATGGATGCAGATTATCTCTCTTCTGAAGCCCAAGAGAAACTCTGCCTTCCACACCACCAGTGTGTAGGATCAGAAGATCACCTCATTAAGTAGCACGCCTTCATTTTCATCTGCTTCATGAAACTGTTCCTTCGGGTCCAGACCACCTCCTCTCCACGTCTTGGCTAGGCTGGCTAAATTCTGGGGTTCACCGAGACTCACGCTCCCCTTCAAGGCATCTACCAAATATTCTTCCACGGAAATCTTGTCCGAACTGGTTTTCATGGACTGGTTGACGCATTTGGGGAAGCTATATTCTAAGTTCAGGCCCGATAAGCGATGCTCACTGTCTTGATAGTTGAGGTCACCGTGGAAGTACGTCTCCAGAGCATGATGTTTCATGGCGTGGAGGGGGCTGTCCAGATGTGGGAAATGGGGGGGGATAATGTTGTAGGGAAAAGGATGGAGAGTTTCAGGCTGCGGAACACTGTCCCTCTGATAGTGCCGTTTCCAAACATGATTAAGGCACTGAATGGGGCTTATCAGCTTGTGCAGTTCTGCTTTGTATTGGCTCCTCGGTGAGGGGAGTTTGCCCGTGGACAGAACTTTCTCAGGTTTCTCAAATGGCAGCGGATCATAGACTGAGTCCTTGCTAAATTCTGAAACCCAAAAACTGTTTCTGTAAAGAGTATTTTGGTGTGATTCATCCTCCTAGAAAATGAAACAAAACAAAACAGCTGAGCAGGAACCTCGCTTACAGCCACCCAAAATCAGGAGGAGTCTGCAGGGGTCCAAGTAGTACAAAAGGAAGGCTTAAGGACTCTCACCTGGACGGGAATTGGGGTGCAGCTCTCCTGTTCTGGAGTTCGGGGACCTCGCCTGCCAGCAGCCACTGTTTGCACTTTCAGCTTGGATCTTTTCTTGTGACGTTTCTTTTTCGTCTTGCCGCGATGCCTCCCTCTCCAACAGGTAGGTGCCATCTTCCCCTCCGTTGCATGGGCCACATTGTTAGGGATCTGATCGAGACTGTCCGACCGGCTATTGGAAACCAAAACGCATCAAGTCTCTTAGATCTGATGGTGAAAGCACACCTCCAGTTAACAATTCTGACCCACCTTCTGAGATGTAAAGAATAGAGAACAATAAAATAACTCCTTGCCTTCTAATATGGAGCATTTGTAACTTCAATATCAAGGCACAACAGTATATCTGGCATTGTAAGAGAGAAATACAGGGGGTGTGGGCAGGAAGCAAAGCATTAAGTCTCAGCATTTGCAAATTCTCCAAGGAACAGCAAGACTAGACGGCAAAGTAGAGGGAAAAAG
Organism: Limnodromus scolopaceus; assembly: GCA_028565335.1. Classification (NCBI taxonomy): domain Eukaryota; kingdom Metazoa; phylum Chordata; class Aves; order Charadriiformes; family Scolopacidae; genus Limnodromus; species Limnodromus scolopaceus. The sequence goes on from JAOXNO010000013.1 coordinate 39,921,277, forward strand.
CACTGAATGTCTCCAGGTTGCTCTGAGACAGTTCGTGTCTATGATTTATAGTGAACACAGAGACTATGCGTAAATGCAATCTATTTCAAAAAATTGTTAAAATTAATAAAAGTGCTCATAATAGAAAGGTCTGCTCTATTTGAAAGAAAAATAGGCTTGGCACCAAAGAAAAGGGATGACTAAGTGCACTCAAACAAAATACCTTCAAAAAGCCAAAACGTTCTGGCACGTAGAGCTCGATACTACAAGGTGATTTCTGGGAACGCTCACATACCCAAACCAGCACCGGCCAGCACATCGACTGGGGGCTGTACAGAGAGATACAGCTCTCCAGGGGAACATTTGCCTGCAGTTAGTCAATACCAATCATAGCAGCTAGATTTTTTTTTTTTAATCAAGTTGTAAGAGAGAACAGGATATTTGATCTTCAAATGAAGAAATCGTAATTGTTCTGTTGATCCACATGGTGTTTCATCTGCCCTTACCGATGAGCGATGCGGTTCACGGCCAGCAGTGCTCTCTCCATCTTTTCCTGCTGTTTCAGGGCACCACCGCGTGCTAAAAGGCCCAATAAGTAGAATTCTAGGCGATGGTATTGCTGCATTGCCTCAAACCTGAGCATAGAGCTGGCGTGTGTGCCACATAAACCCTCTAAGACAGGATTCACTCCGCATTTCTTCAGCTGGTTCATGGGACAACGTCACAAAGCCAGTGGGCAATGTCAAGCCACTTACCTCTCCAGTGTCTGAAAGCTGCCAGGAGACCCACAGCACCCAGTTCTATCTCCCAGTTACCCACTTCAGCCAGTGCTGGAGCTGCTTGATAAAGCTCCAGTACGTGTCCCAGTAGGGCACACACTCTTCACGAAGAAGTGGCTGGCTCCCAAATGACTTCAGAAAAGCAAAATCCAGGCTTCCATTTTTCTGTCGCAACCGCTACTCCCTCTTTACCACTTTCAGCTTCTCTTCACAACTCTGTTTCTGTGGCTGATGCTGTCATTAAGCAAAAGGTTCTTCTCTCATCCCCTGTTGTTTATCCCCCCCCCCGCCCCGAAACGAAGCAGTTCCTTTTTCTCAGGACTACTTCTAGCAGCAGCCTAAGTTTCCCACAACTTTTGGTGTAACAAGGTTTCAAAAGCATCAGGACAGTTCAGTTCAAGGAGACTGAAAACCTTTCCTTGGATGCTTCTACTTCAAGGCCAAGAACCTCAAAAAGTGACTCAGTCATTCCAAAACAAATTCAACAACCCAGAAATAGAGGTAGAAGACAATCAGCAGGCATTGACAATACGACAATGCAAGGTGTTCTGAGTGGTTTGTGCTTAAACTTGCATTTTCTCTGAACACAAAAAGGTTTTGAAGAAGATGTTCGGGGAAAGACAGACTATTCCTGAGCCTCAGACAGAAAAACTAATCCACACAGGAGTGCTTTTGGAAAAAATAGTGTAAGCACAGAAAGCCAGGGTGATTTGGAACAAGTCAGCACAGACAACAGCAAAGGTGGGTATTCACACCAGGGAGTCTCTCACCTGTAACGCTTACTATGAGCAATAAAGGACCTCTCTGATAAGGTGGGGCTGAACTCCTGACTGTTTTCACCTGTGTGAAAGAAAACAGGATCATCACACGTCTTCAAGATCAGGCAAAGCCTCTCCCGGTAACAACTGGACTAAGACACAACTCTACCAACTTGCTAAACCAAACAGTGATCCAGACAAATCACCACACGGTTGTGCCACATCACCCACACCTTCTTCCTGCCCCAGCATGTGCAGTGCTGGGAAGCCAGCTATCTCCTGATCCCCCAGCTCTTTCCCACCTGACATCTTTGGTTTGGTTTTCTTCTCTTTTCCCCCCCTCTTTTAAAACACCTTTCAGAAGTCAGAGCCAAGAACAGATGACCCAGCAGGACACAGGTTTATAGGCAAAGCAGCTGGGTGCAAGGGCCACATGCTGTTCTGTTATTTATGCTTTATTCAGTAGATGCTGCCACATTATTAGGAGATTTCATGAGCTTCCTAAATAGAGACTGGGATGTGTCACCAACTCCACCCTACTTGGGATTACAAATAGATTTCAGCTCAGCTCTCCAGGAGTGCAAAGCGAGTGAAATCTCATACCGCCCCGCACATTCCTTTTCCTCAATGAAGAGCAGACCGCCCAGCTACTTACATTCTGCTTGGGCAATAATAGAAATTGATGCACAGCCTCCTTCTGTTTCTTCTTTTGCTGTTCCTTTGGTGATTACATCATTCAGGATTTTCCACTGACTGTGAAAGATGACCTTCTTTGAGTCTTCTACTTTGCAAACGCTGCTCTGCTTTTCACTCACTGTCTCGTTCAGCCCCTTCGTAGGTGTGAGCTCCTTCTTGTGCTTGACGGCTGGATCAGGAGCTCCTTGGCATGTAATTCCCATCACTGCCATTTCACAGGTTCAGAGAGTCACTGAGTAAGAACAAAAAAAAAAACCCACAAGAAAAACACTTGTCAAAATACTTAACTTCGCAGGCAGAAGCAGCTTCGAGTTCCTGAGAAACAGGAGGCTGCTGGAGGTTATCAGATCACTAAATCATTTAAACCAAATCAAGGTCCTACCCAAGCTCTGAGCATGGAGCTGAAAAAGAACCCAAGACTGCCAGCTCTCCACCCCTGACTTGTGCCACCAAGGAGATGAAAAATCAACGTTGTTCTCAGTACTAAAAATACGAGACCACACAGGTTTCACGGGGAAATTTATTTCTTGGTATATTCCCTTAGCTTAAACGCGAACAGTGAAACCATAAAGAAGAGGGAACTCTCGTATCACTAAAAAGGAAGAATATTCACTGAATAAAAAAAAGAAAAAAAGAGAACACATGAAAGATTTTCTCCTAGAGTGCAGCCAGGAGAAATTATGTTGTGCTCTCACACCACATAAAATGGCCATAAAATCCTCCTAATTACTTTCTTCCTCATACTCAGTCACCCTCAAATCCATTTCTCATCTTCCCTTCCAACGAAACGAGGCCGGGCAACCAGCCTGCCCATACACAGCTCCTCCCTCGCTCCCCTTCCTTCCCCTTCATCACCAATAACTTTTTGAAATACTCGGTCGAGCCCGACAAAAGCAGAGCTCTCACGGTGCGTGGGATTAATGGAAGTTGTTGGTGGAGAGAGGACAGTGACGGTGCTGGAAAAGCCGATCCCCTCGGCTTGGCAGCAGCTGGCGAGTCAATCAGCGGGGCTGCTGGCTGACCAGTTAGCGCAAATGTAGCTCCCAACAAGTCCCAGCACATGCCACATCTTGGCCAGTTGGCAGTGCAGAGGGAGGTGGAAGGGAGCCAGGGGTGGAAAGGGAGAAGCACGGAGAAACATGGAAGCAAGGCACCACGGGACGGGACAGGGGTGTATTGTGGGGTGAAAATCAGGAACGTGGAGAGTTAGGAGTTCCTACAACCACGCTGAGCACAAACCCACAGGACGTAATGGCTTGGGTTTAGCCCCCGATCCCCTCACCCTGGATTCTGGGGAGGTTAAAAGGGGTTTTTTCTAATGCTTTAAACCAGAATATGCTCTACTGTCCCTTAACTGTAGAGGTCACTCTCACAGCTCAAGTGCAAAATCTTAAACTGAACATTTCCATCATTAAACAACCCATGAAAGTTCAGAAACCTTAGCAAACACGTACAGGTGTTAAGTGCCTGAACCCAGCAGAAAAGGAGGAGGAGGGACATTTGAACGGCAGCCAACAAAAACAAGGTCTCAGAACTATCACAGGAGCACATCTTCAAGGCTCGGCAGTTAAAATCTACACCAGGGTTGGGTTTTTTCCCTCCTTTTTTCTTTCCTTTTTTGCCCTGCCTTGAGCAGCTGCCAGGGGCAACGGGACACTTACTCTGACAGGCTCCTGGCAACGCAGGAATCAGTCAGGAAAATGACAAAACTCGTGGGTGTTCGGTGCCTAAAGGACCACCGAGGAAAAGGGAAGGGAGCTGTTTGGGAGCCAAGTGCATGAACCTCGGTGTGATGTGTAAATGAGTCACCTAACAACCTGGCAGGTAGACAGGGAAAGTCAACAATGACCACATTCAGTGGCTAAACAGAGAACAGCTGCTGTGCAAAAGAAGTGCTGATGACAGTATCCCACTCATTACGCCCCGGCCCGCTCCCTCTCCCCTGCAGAAATTATGTCAAATCTCGGTGCTGTAAAATAATCCCTTGGAGCAACAGAAAGAGAGCCTGCCAGATGACTAACCCAAGCCACCAGTGACCAAACTGACAAGTTCAGAGCTATTTTTATACTCACTCTCTCCTGATTTGCATTAACTCCGTCTCTCCTTGCCCTCCCCTCACCTTGAAGGACCTTCAAGCTCTGCAGCCTAAACCCATTGCCAAAAATTACCTAATTCTACAAGTCACTCCTCAGCCCAGTTAAAAGACAACAAAGGGAGGGGAGAAGCAAAATTGCAAGTCCTTGTCGCCCTCTGAAATGGAAAAGAATAACAAGGAAACATTACTGAGATTAAAGTCAACAAAGCACATACCTCACTTGCCGACTGAAAAAAAAAAAATAATAAAAAAGAGGTAGTTATTGTAAGCAACGTCCTCGAACCCAGCAGCTGCCAGCGCTCAGACGGTTTAATGTGTGACTCAGGTCTACAAGGCTGTGTAGGCACAGAAGCTGCAAGCCCAGCCCAGTTTAACTGTTGCTGAACAATTTTCAGGCCCTTATAGGAATCAAAAACTCAACCATTTTTATGGTACGAACAACGAAGCGCAGGTGGCAGGAGCTGTGATTAAAAAAAAAAAATCAAATAAAATCAGAACTTTTAAATACTTTTTGAAGTATAGCTTCTCTTGAAGCTATGTATTCAGAAGTGATCAGGCCGGACTCATGGAGGGAGGGCAACCCAGAGAAAGCCCAAAACATTCCCAAGCCCCATTAATTTGGATGTAGGTGCTCGGTCTCTCGGGCCGAGGCCCCATGTGTAGCCCTTCCCAGGGAAGTTCCGGATAAAAAGGAGGCTTGGGAGCAGTAAATGGGTACCTGAGGTTCCACGGCAAGACCACTAAGAACAGGATTTACCCACATGAGACACGCTGGAGCTGCGGTTTCGGCTGCCGATGTACTTGCCACCGCTCCAGGATGAGCACAGCTTCCTGTACAGACACAACTTACGTACGTGCAACATCAGGAGCTTCACGTTGTTGAGCTGGAAGGGGGTTGTTTCACACCCCAAACTGCTTCTCTGGTTTTCAAAACCTCCTCTCCCTCACCCAAGTCACTTAGATTCAACTGTAATTCTTGATTTCAATATCCCTGACTTACTTCCCTCTGGAGACGTGTGTATGGGCTCATTATTTTCAAGGAAGAAAGGGGAAGTCGGGTTAATGAGGCAGCAGATAAAAGTGAATATTACACCCCTAACCCACAACGGGCTTTTGCTCCTTATCTTCACTAAGGTTTTACACTCGCCTCTGGTTAACTAATGTTAGTTCTCACTGCTGTAAAAAAGAAAGTGCGTTTTTACAGAACGAAAGCCCAACAGGGTATCAGTTGTGTGGTGGAGGCACTGGCCCGAGGGCAGTGGAACTCCTCCCCCCGAGAACGTCTGTGCTCCTGTGAGAAACTAACAGACTGGAGAGGGTCATCCCAGACTTGTAGGGAGTCAGAATTAAGGAGACACTCAAACATTATTAATATAAGAGATACCACGTGCTTTCTGCTCCTCTAAAACCTCCTCCCTCTCTAAACAAGTCCCTCTTTCAGCTCTTCCATCTCAACAGGAAGCCATTTGTAGCAGGGACCTTAAGAGAACATATCTGTGTTGCGTGAAGTTACTATGTATAAAGAAAGAGAGACTCATAGCTGGAAAAAAGGAACCCAAATACCTCTCCAGCACTAAAACACTCCATAATACGGGGTCCCGCTTGGGGGTCAGACCCCCCTTTGGAGAATTTCAGTTAACATTTTATGGAGTAGCCCATAGGTTTGGTTAAAACAGACTTGGGAAAGAGCTTTAAAATATACATAAGGCTTCATAAGTCAGCTTCTAAGCGTGCAGATTTTCTCCGCCAGTCTGAGCGCGACTGCTCAGCAGCAGTTTCACATTGACATTTAGTTTGAAGAAAAAAAAAATAGAAAAAAAAAAATCATGTTGTCTCAGTGAGGTTTCCCACTTCCTTATTGAGAAGAGTTTTATGAACAATGCATTAACTCAGGTTAGCCTTCTTTTTTGCAGCTGCTACTGGTTTATTAAAACAACACAACTAGCATTTTAGCAACCTTGCTTTGCTGATCCCCACAACGCAGCAACAGCCAGGAATTTATGCATCACCAGAAAAACGTGACCTGAGACAAGAATATACACCTTTTGGGGACCTTCCAGTCCTAACAAATGACAGTAGGTATTTGAGATGGGGCCAAATCTGCAGCCAAAAGAACCTATCCAGTGTATTAGCTATAAAAACATCACACAAAGACATCAAACATTACCAAAAAGCAGGCGTTTCGCCAAAGAAAAAAAAAAAAAAAAGATAACACTTTTTAAAAAAAATGAATCACGCTGATGATTTGGTTTGGGGCTCAAGGAGTAGATCTACACGTACAACCCTTTCAAACCCCAGACACCACTTCCCTTTGCCCCTGTCCCCTCTCTGCTGGATGCTACCGCTGAGGTTTCTTGCCTGCCCACGTTTCAGATGGAACCGAAATTCAGCCGGTTCCGTTTTCGGCCATGTCAGTTTAAGGCATATTATTGTAGCGTGGGCCCGGGGTGGTTATTTAAACAAGACAGCAAGGGAGAAGTTTCAATTTGTGTCAGAAGGGACTTAAAAAAAAAAAAAAAAAGTTGTAGCACTCAGCACACACCCCTACCTTAAAACACACCTTAATGCCACTTTAAATTAAGATGTTTAAGAGGGGTGAAAAAAAGACTTTCCTTGTGTATCTAAGAGTCCCAAAGTAAAAATAAATAGAATGCCTGACTGATTAAAATACCAGTGAGTCAGACCACCAGTTGCTATTCCAGGATGCTCACAGCCTTCACCTCCTCTTCTTTAACCAGTGTTGTCCATGTGTCCACACAAGAGGCTCCTGCACAGCCCTGCCTGGTTCCCCGTGGATCACCCAGTACCGCTGCTCGCAGGTTTACCTGAGGATCACCAGGTAAAGGGAAACCTTCTACCCAAACCACCCCGGAACTGCCCGTTTAAAGGATTTCACTATCAGCCTTATGTTCCTGAGCAAGTTATGTTACAAACGATAATAAGTATGTAAACACGTTCTTTAAAGTGGTTTGATAGTAAATACTTCAAAATCCCGTTTCAGCCCTTTGTACTGCTTACTGTAAACACCAGGGTAATGAGCTTCAACCGTCTTTTTAGTTGCCAGACATTCGTACATTGCAATAGTTTGGTTACAAACTCTGTAGGAAAATATTTGACTGGGTTTAACCATCAGCAGACTTCCTAAAAGCATCTAAACACACCTATCCTCATTTCCTCAAGTACAAGCTCCGGTACAACTCACTCCTCAACAATTCTTTTCATGTTGTTCAACAAAGATACGAATAATACCCATTTGCTCGGAGTTTATAAACATCACCGCAACCCCATTCATTTGAAGAAGTGGCTAATTTTTCCAAACTGCTTTGCAAACAGAAAGAATCAGAACAAACTTCAACCCCTCGGGGTTTTGCGTTCAGGCCTGGCTCAGCTGCTCTCACAGGGCTTTCAGGACACCGCTTAGCGACATCCTGACTTTTAAGACCCACTTGTGGAGTGAAGCTACTTCCCAAAGTATAACGAGAGGGTATAATAAAGCAACTAAACGGACAACTTCGAACAATAGCCACGAGTGCATATTAAAATCAATTCTGCCCAATCAGGCAGGGCTGAGTTTTCAGCGGTTATTGCTATACCTGGCTTTGCACCTTGAAATTTTCAGTCGCATTTATAAAACGCCATGAAAGGCTACAAGAAAGCAGTAAGGCTGAAATCCTAGGCAAACCCAAAAGTTAAGTTCAGCATAGCTAGAAGCATTTCTATGTAATCCTAATTTATGATTGGTCCTGCAAATTTAATTATAATGATTTTATACTATAAAGCAGAAACATGAACTGACCAGAGTAGTTTCTAACTGCCCAGCCTGAGCAAAGTCCCATGAGACAAACTCCCACACTAACTGCAGGAGAGATCTGCCTTTTAGACAAGAGGAGGTCAATATTATTCAGGGCCCTGGTGTCATTAAACTGTGATCAGCAAAGCCCAGGTTCCTCCAGATTAAAGCCCCCCACGTCTAGCCCTCAGAGGCCTCCTTCTGGTACTCCCAAGCATTCTCTTGCTCTCCCTTCCCCAGCATCTCCAGACCTTCTCCCAGCTCAGGTTTCTTTTACTCCGAGCCAGCTGCTCCTCTGGGAAATTGAGTGATTTTTCCATCTTTCAGACCTCTATCCCTCTGTGTCGTCTGACAGATCTGACTGACACTTGCCAGCAAACTTCAGAAGCGAAAGAAGGAAAGTTAAAGAGACAGCATGGTCACATTTGCCTCCTCCCATAGAATAATAATTAGGCACCACATCACTGTTAAAATGAAAGCTCAGCTCTACCATCTCACATCTCGCACTGAAACAAGAGTCAGGCCAGACAGAGTTCATTAACTCCAGCGATGTTGGACCAGGTCCCACAAATCCCTTAGCTTTTGGTTGTTATATGTTTGTTTGTTCCACTCCTCCTTCACAGCGTGCTATACAAAGATTCACTCTCTTAAAGCAGTTAAAATTTAATAGTTAATAGCAAATGACTCATTCCAAAGGAATCTAGTGGCCGTGCCAGTAACAGATTTTAACTTACTTAAACTGCAATAAAGCAGCACACTGCAGACACATATTTCAAAGCCCAATTCGATTATTCTTATCACTAATGGCACAGCAGAGAAGGTGCGAGTTATTACTCATAGCAGAGTTCTGAAAGCCAGCTGAAAAAAGAAATTTAGACGTTGTTTATGGATGCCAGTTTCAGGCTGCTGCTTCTTACATGTGCAAAGCACCGAACACATGTTTCTAATGTAACCGATTAAAGTAGACAGGAAGCATCTGAGATCAACCACAGCAGCAACTTATTAATCAGCAAAGAAGCATTTTAACCTTTTGCCAGCAAAAAAGAGTCGCGTTGAAGAGGAGCACTACGGCTGGACGGAAGGGACGAGCAGAGTTTAACCCAACTTTAGCTCTTATTCAGCCGCATATTTTGATTCGCCTCCTCCTCCCCTCTCCAGGGCCAGGGGTGCCCCTGGGAAGCGGCACCTCGCCCAGGTCAAGCTCTGCGGCTTCACCTCTGCTCCCCGGCGGCTGCTGCGGGAGCGGGGCGGCACCAGGGGGCTCGGGGGTGCGGAGCAGAGGAGCTTCCCAGCGTGAACGGAGCGTCCAGCTTTAACCGGCACCGTAGGGAGAGCGCCGGGCGCCCTGCGGGGATGCGGGCAGGGAGCGCGGGGCAAGGGGAGCGGCGGCAGCCCGGCCCGTTAGCCAGGAGGTACGGCTCAAAGCTCCCCGGTACTCCCGGGGCCTTCCCCTCCCGCCAGAGCCGGGCTCCCTCACACCCTGAGGCGGCCGCGGAAGCGGGGCCGGCGGGCTCCCTCAGGCCCTGATTAGGGCCGACGCTCTCCAGCGGTTCCCGGCTTCAACGGTTCCTGGCCCCACCTGTTCTCACCCCCACCGAGTTCCCGTCCCCCAACGGTTCGCCGGCCCCCCCGGGACCCCGGATCCCGGTCCCGCTCCGCACCTACCGCTGCGGCCCGGCGGCACCTCAGGCCTCCTCAGCGGCGCCCCGCTCACTGACAGGCGGCGGCCGGGCCCCGCCCCCTGACGTCCATTGGCGGTCCGTGCCCCGCCTCCTGCCTCCCATTGGTGAGTATGGGGGCCCGGCCGCGGCGGGGCGGGGCGAGGAGGGCTACCGGGTTCTGCCCCCCTTCAGGACTACATTTCCCATGAGCCGTCGCAGGCGCAGCCGGAAGCACGGTACCGCCGCAATGGGTTGTGGGAAGCAGGCCTCTTTCTTTCCGGTGCTGGGCGCCATCAGGTGAGGGGTATTTCGCGCTCGGCCTTTCCCTGCCATCTGTGTCCATCCCGGGCCCGGGGCGGCCATCCGCCCGCCGCGCCGCCGCCTCCGCCCGTCGCCACCCTGGCGGGGTGGGACGGGGCCGTTCCTGCGGCGCAGGGAGGCGGCGGGGCGGGGAGCGAGGCCCCGGCGGGCCGTGGGCCCCGGCGGGGCAGTGGAGGAGGCCCCGCTGGCCGCTCCTCGTCGGGGCGGCCCGGGCTGTGGGGTGGAAAGAGGGACGCTGTGTCGGACCCGGGGTTCCCCGGTGGGAGCGGGAGGCCGCGCAGCGCGATGTAGCGGGTGCAGGGTGGTTACAGGCCGCACGTCGCGGTTTGGCGCAGGGTTTGCAGGTGTTTCATGCCATAACGCAGGCATAAAGAAGGGGTAGTGTGGGATGGGAAGGGCTGTGCCATGGCTGGGCTGATGCAGGAAAGAAATAGGTGGAAAATCACACATGAACTATATTTTGGGCGAATAAAGCTAGTTGTGTTTCTCTGCTGGTGATTTGGGTGGTGGCTTGATGGAGTTCACTTACACCTGCTAATAGTTGATGCTGTGCAAGAGCTCAAAGGGTTTTAGAGGTAATTTAGTCACGTTAAAAATAAAGACCACACCGCTCACAGTCACATGCTTCTTTATAGATTGATGTTAACCACTTGCTTCAGATGCTTACTGTCGATTTTGATAGCATCTGACATGCACAGCTGAAAAATCCTTAGCGGAGGAGTGCAATGCTTAAGAGCCTATGAAAAGAAAGAAAATTGCTGAGAGCTGTAACTGCC
>JAOXNO010000013.1:39939336-39950007 GCA_028565335.1 Limnodromus scolopaceus
TTCAGTATCAAATGATGTTCAATGATATCCTATAATTAAAGGCTCTTATGTAATGAAGATGACATTTTATCTCATTAAGTACTGTCAGCTCTCCATCATTCAGGGGAATGGAGAGCTGGGAGCTCAGTGGGAGCAGATGAGTGATTAAATTAAGCCTGTCTCCGTTCAGATCAATGCTGGCTGGGATTGCTCTCTCAGATGGAAGGTAGCCCCCTTCTGAGCCTGCTCAGGTCTCCCCCGGTGCCTTCCTGGTACCAGGCTTTAGAAAAACCTTTGCTAGTTAATACGTTGGACCTTAGCTGGCTCCTTAGGGGTTATGCAGCCTGTATCTGGTTGCAAAAGGGCTGTGGAGGCATCACATTTGGATCCGAACTGACTGTCCACGTGCAAGTTGACAAGTTCCCTTGGAAACAAGAGAATCAAAAGACACGTTGAAGGAGGGAGGAAAAAAAAATCAAGAAAGAAAAGGAGAAGAAAGAAGAAGGGGACAAGTCAGCTGGATTCCAGCAGGGCTTGTCAGGACCCTAGTGCTGCTGGTGACAGAAGAGGAGTCTGCAGAGGAGGCTACAGCTAGCCAGGGTCCAGCGGGGCTCCTCAGCCACATTGGCATGGTGCGGTCCCCCGGTATAAACCTGGCCGGACCCAAGTCTCCTCAGCAGAGAACCAGCTCCACGTGTCTGTGTCTCTGGTGTCAATCTGCAACCCCAGCAGACCAGGCAGCGGCTGGACTTCACCAAGTCCAGAGCAGAAGGAGGGTTCTCGGTTGGTGCTGTGAAGTGCACTACGTCCAACGCTGGTGTCCTCCAGCTTCCCGGCCTGATCACTGGGCTGTGTCAATAGCCAGGACAGCAGGCAGAAACCCTGACCCTGTTACACTCTGCGTTGTGTTCACACGTGTAATGAAAATGAGTCGCCATCCCCGGAGAGCTCGTACACCAAGTGGAGGAAGTAGCTCATTAGTCTGGTGTTCACTCATTCATTTATTCATACGTTTTTCTTCCAGCATTGTTTTTCTGTGACTAACGAGCAATTATTTGAATCCTTTCCTCGTATGAGAATTGTGGCCCTTCAACTCCTCCGCTGTTACGATCCACCTGCCTCTCTCACGGGTTTCGTGATTACTCAGGTGAGTTCAGATAGCAAGTTACACAACCTTTATGGACAGTGTGTTTTGAGCTTTGTGCTTTCAGTTCGTTCAGAGCTATATATAAAAACGGTGTCTTACAAGTCGCTGTGTTGTTTGCAGCTATTTGGATAGCAGTTTTGACAATGTACGGTTAAACAAAGTCACAGTAAAGCTTTCAAGTAAAATAGAAAATTTCATATTATTTTCATTTTGTTTACAAGTTATTGCTACAGGTGTTGATGGAGAACATCTGCTTTCGATCTTTTTTTTACAAAAAAGAGATGCGAAGTAAGATTCAGCTACACAATAAAAATCAGACAGATACAAACCAGTTACTATCTATAAATTTCAGAAGAGGTGGAAATAAAAGGAAATTTCTTCTTTTTTTTTTTTTAATAGAATTGTAGGTACATTATATAAAATACATTATTCAACTGTTTCTGTTTCCACACCAATAATTTGTGGTGGGAAGATGGCTGCCGCCCTTCGTGTGTGATACACATTTTAGATTACACTTGCTGCTTGGGTTTTGGACCCTGCTTTACCCAAACAGCTATTTTAAAACAACAGTTATGCCTCATCCATGGGAAACAAAAAAAATGCATTACTATGGTGGGTTACACTGGAAACCCAATTCTTAGACTTATGATTTATGTTTCTGAGAAGGAAAAAAGGAGAAAAGAAAACAACCCACTGTGAACAACTGAATCATTGTTCTGACTCCTGAGGCTAAATTAAAAACTCCACTGTAGTTATTATTTTCATTGGCTAGTTTAATAAAAATACAAGAATCATAAAACTATGGAAAACATATGGCATACATGAGTTCTATTTTCTCCAGTCATGGTCCCATCCACGTAGGGCTGAAAACTTTAAAATACCTCTCTAATAAATGATCTTGCCTTCTAGTAGGTGCCATTCTGGCAACATTCTTAAATTTCAATTTATTTTAAGGAAAATAATGTTAAAATAAGGAAAATAAGTTATGTGTTTTGAGCCTGAATAGTTATTTTAGCCAATTACGCCTGTGTGGAAATGAACTACAGAACTGGAATTTTTTCCAGATCATAATGAATGCTGAAACTTGATGTTTTTTGCAGATTTTTTCAAATTGTCTTAAAATCATATTACTTGCATTGCTGTCTGAATATTGAATGGTACGGTCCTTTGGTAGGTACTTTGTAGCAGCAGTAAATGCTGAAGTAATTTCGTCATCTGCAGAGGAGTGGGATGGAGAGCTGGGGAAGCGATTACTTTCCATTTTTCCCCTCTTTGGCCCCTGAAGTGGTAACCCTGGACCTGGTCTTTCTGCACCCACCGGCCAACCCAACCTGACCCGTCTCGTTTCTGCTGGGTTTGGTACAGCCCTGTGTGACAGGCTGCTGCCTGCTGCTGCTCGGTTCTTGGTGGTGGTGGTGGTCAGTAGGGGTGAGATCGCCTAAGTCACAGTTGCTTGGGTTTGTAAAAAATGAGGTTCTCGGCTTTAGGTGCCAGCGCTGCTGTCAGAAGAGCTGACTCCAGCTGTCTGTCGGGCACGGCAAAGAGAAGAGGTAGGAGAGCAGTAGGTCTAAGGTGGCCAGCTCTCAGGCGGGAGACTTCTTCATTTAAAGATAGACCCAGTGTCATGCATCCCGCTGAGATCCGTGACCCAGGACCAGATTAAGACTTGGCATTGCCTCAAAGTGGGAGAGGGGGAGGGAAGTGTGAGCTAATCAAGCCCCTGGCTCTGGTGACCGGAGCGGGGATATGGCATTTGGCAGTGCCTGGCCTCCTGCCACGCATACAGCCGTGCAGAGATCTAAGCACGGTCTCTGCTTCTGACGGGGGCCTGCCACGGGTGTCTGGGGAAAGGCCAGTGAGCACAGAGCGAGTCCAGCCCCGCGTGTAGCAGCTGAGGTCCTCTGAAGAGCAGAGTAAGGATTTCCTCACGCTATGGTTGCCCTCGGATCATCCTGCTCGGTAACTGCAGCAGGACCTGCGTGCCGACAGGACAGCCACAAGCTGTGACATCCCGAGCAAGCTGGGAACTCCCACGGGGCTTCTGGCTCAGCAGGAGCGCGGGGCCGGACCCGTACGCGGGATGGCATCTGAAGGGAGATAAAGAGAAAATGATTGCCTTGACTCATAGGTGCCTCCTGTAATTTGAAATGGGAAGTGGAAATATAACCTGTTTTGATGGTCTGCTCCTGGAAGCTCACCGAACCGGAGACTTTCCGGATGACTCAGAGCAGGACGGCTGTTCGCCGAGAACTGCTGTATCAAGGATTTGGCAGGATTATATAACAAGCGGTTGTCCTTCGCCGCTGGTAATGTGCCTTCTCCGCCAGATTTATGCTTACAACTGACCGGTTTTGAGGAACTGCAGTAAAACAAAATGGCAAGTGCCTGGAGGCATTTTCAGGATGCAGCTGAGCTCCTGCCTGGAATAGACCTATTATCTGTTTTTGGACTACAGTTGTGCTACAGTTGTTTAGGAAGTGACGATGAAAGTTCACTGCTAGCCTTATGATGCCACCCATTCCTTTGCAGTGGTTCCATTTAAGCTGGGTTTATGTTGGAAAGGACCTTAAAGATCATCTAGTTCCAATCCCCCTGCCATGGGCAGGGACAACTCCCTCCAGACTAGGTTGCTCAAAGCCCCGTCCAGCCTGGCCTTGAACCCCTCCAGGGATGGGGCATCCACAGCTTCTCTGGGCAACCTGTTCCAGTGTCTCACCACCCTCACTGTGAAAAATTCCTTCCTGATATCTAATCTAAATCTGCCTCTTTCAGTATCGCTACATGCCCTTGTATAAAGTCTCTCTCCAGCTTTCTGGTAGGCCCCTTTCAGGTACTATGGTTCTATGGTGTACCTCGCTCTGTTTAGTAAAAGCACTAAAACTGGTGGTGGAGAACATGCATGTTTCGTCGTAGTTAAAATGGGTAAGGTTCAGAGGGTGAACTCTTTGGTTTCTGGGAGATGGAGCATGGCTGGCTTCTTTTGTGTGCCTGAATTTTGCGATGTCTTTTTCAGTGTCCCTCCTGGAAAAGTTTGTAGTGGATTGAGCGTTGGTGAAAACTGTCAAGTGTTTGTAGCTGCAGGTTAAGAAGATCCTCTCTACCCTCAAAAACGGTGTTCGCATTCTCCCAGTTCAGAAAAAAAAACCAGAAGAAACAGGAATGCTCCTTTATTAATGTCTGATGTGTTGTTCGGTATCGCCTTTTGGAGAAGATAATTGATCGTGGCAGGGAGTTCCAAGGGTATTTTCAGTCCTAGGAGCTGTGTGTGAGACCCTGGCTGGGAACCACATGTATTCACTGGTGTTCATGTAACAATAGATGAAGTGACCATGATGATTTTATTAAAACTGTAAGTGCCTCACCAGGAGGTTTTGTTGGTTCGCCCATGATCACTAGAAGGCATGAAAGAATTTGCTTCATTCCTTCTTATTTGTAATGGTTTAGAGCAGAATGTTCTTACTCCAACTCACTGTAGAGAGCCAGTTTTGCCATGCATGAAGCTGGTAGCTGAATCTGACTAAGTGCACGTCTGCCTTTATTCACGAGGCTGATAATATCCAGCCCTGTTTCCATCACATCAAATACGAATGGTCCCGTAATAGGAATATCATTGTGTCAGGAGCAATCTGGGCAAGTTGCTGAGGCATAACACAGAGAGGCCCAAAACGCAGGACAGCCAGAGAGATCAGTATTTCTGCCGCTTGTACAAGTGCCAAAACTACAAGTGTAGATTAGTTTGGATCCACAGCATGTTGGTACCCAGAGATATCCCACAAATGTATTTCTGAGACCCTGTAAACATAATTTGGATCTTACTCTGGTGTTACAGGATTATAACCCCTTTGCTTTCAATAGAGTTATTCCAGATTTATCTGGAATCTGAGTTATTTTAAGAAGCGTTGTGTATTTGCAAAATAGTTTGAATACCTCAGGTTTGTTTCTAGAAAGCTTTCGCTCTTGCTACCAATGCCTTGCATAGGATGTTATGAGAGAAACTACATTTGTTTTAATAGTTAAGTTTTTATAGCTGGAAGCAATTTTCTTTAGTGTAACATTTCAGAAGCCCTTTATGGCTAGCAATATTTCACTGGATGCCTGAAGATTGAGACCTACTGCATGACTTTATCATGTATAGAGCTTATTATCTGACATAATTTGGTGCATAGCAGGCTTATTTATTTAAAAGGTCACACAATCATATTTCACCACTGGTAATGGCATTTTTATCCATTTAATAGGTTTATCCTAAAGCATATTTATTCCTAATGCATTTTATTCTGAACCAGTTAATAACGTTAACTCTTTAGGGTCTTAGCAGAATAAAGAAGCCAGCATTTTGGAACTAGAATTTGACCAGTTGGACCTAATCCGAAAGGACACAAGGTCTGATAAGGTGTTCCATGGATCATCTCCTGATATCATGTCCAGCACCTTGAAGCATTAGGCCTTAAATCATCTTTTGCCCTCCAGGCTAGCCAGGGTGAGACAACGACTGGGGAAAAAAAAACCCCATTGCACTATATAGAGCTGCTGAAAGTCTGAAGCTGTCCTGGCCCTTAAACTGCCAGCTATCCTTTGGATTGTTACAGGTCATAATTCTTGGGGCCAAAAATATGTTTTGGTTTATTCCCCAGAGAAATTTTACTGATTTGAATACGGTTGCTTTTGTTTTGCCTGGATGTAAAAAAGCCCCTCTCCTGGGGCCAATGCACATGGACCAATAGTGCCTGTAATGAAAAGCTGGTTTCTTTCTACAATCTTGGGTTGTTTAGGCCACTATGTAGGTGGCATTTGCCTCTGTTCATCATGACTAGGCTCAGTTTTCTTTGGGCTTTTCCTTGTAAAATATACCAGTAATCACAATAAGCTCGTGCTGCTCCAGAGGAGAGAAGCAAGGGTGATATGCAAAACCTTGCAGGAGCTGTGGGTGACATTTCTGACTTTGTGTCCCCTCCATACGACCTGCAGTTTTCCCAAGGTGAGGAGAAGGCATCATTTGCATCTCTGCTCTGCCCAGGCCTGAGCTTTGTGTTTGTGTCACACTTCATCCCTCCAAGGATTAGCATAGTTTACAAAGAGAAAAAGCAAACTGGATTTATGTTTTGGTGGCCCGGAGGGTTCAGAAGAAAAATGCTGGAGCCGAGCTACATGACTTCTGAAACAATGATTTTGATCTGGTGACAACAATGCCACCACACTGGGGACGTCCTGGCCAGCACCGTGCCAGTGTCACGCAATGCCAACGTGATCGCTGGCAGCCTGCAGCTTAGGCAACTTCCTAGTGAGCATCAGTGCTTTGAAATGAGATGCTCTGCATGGTGCTGTGATATAAGAGAGTTCAAAAAAGGCAGAGGAAAATCCAGTCTTAAAAGACACCAGAGGAAGAAATGCAGTTGCCCCCGGCGGAGACTGGGCGGTGGGGAGAAGGGACTGGCAACTGCCAGGGATCCTCTAAGCAAAAGGCAGCAGTTGTCTGCGGATTGTGAGCCTTCAATACAACACTGTTGACGTTGTCTCCGAGACAGTACAACGTGTCATTAGAAATCACCTGCAGTTAAGTCACATAAATCTCAGTGTTTCAGTGAAAGTAAAGAGTAGTTCTGTGCACGATCTTTTCTGCTTCTCTCCCCCAAATCACAATTGGCCCAATCAAGCAGTAAAAATTCTTATCTTTTTTTCATTAGATAATGATTTTATTTCTGGATAAAAAGATGATGTACCAACAGATGGAAGAGACAACAGATACTGGGTACAAGTTACTCCAGGGGAGATCAGGATTGAACACAAGAGGAAAATTTTTCACAATGAGAACAATCAGCTACTGGAATAATCTCCCCAGGGAAGTGGTGGATTCCCCGTTATTGGACACTTTTAAGATTCAGCTGGACAGGCTGATGGGCCATCTTGTGTAGACTGTGCTTTTTGCCAAGAAAGGTTGGACCAGATAATCCTTGAGGTCCCTTCCAACCTGGTTATAGTCTATAACGTTATGATTCAGACTAAGTAACCTATAGCACAAAAAAGGAAAAGGTGAGCAGCGATATTACAGCCATATAATATAGGCTTAATTAATGCAAAATTAATGCTTTGTCTTTCTGGACTAAAGGTCCAAGTCCTCACCTTCCATTAAAGGGGCAGCTGAGGCTAGTTGCAATATGTCGCTATTGCTTGGGGTTATGTCCCATCGTTTTGACCAGCCTAGAAGGCCACTTGTATTATCAATTTATGTGAAGAAAAGGCACACCTGCAATAACACTAGCTAAGAGAGAAAAGCAGAAGTGTTGTGTGCTTCAGGCCATAAACTGACTGCTAAAGAGCTGAATCAGGAAGAAAGTTACCCTATGGGCAAGTTAGTATATAACTGTCTATTATGAGCTTTTATATCTTCCTCCAAGGCTCTGATACTTGGCACCAAGAGACAGGATGTGAGCAAGAGGGAATGATTTGTGAGCCAGATCCTCTGTTTCGGTTATACTTAGCTCCCTGACTACACCGCTCCCGGTACTGAAGCTAGTTGCATTCGTGTCATGTAGGCATGCCCTTAATGGGTAGGCTTTAAAAGATTCTATATTTAGCTTTTGCTTCTTTCTAAAACGTTCTGCACACATTTCAGCCGATGAAGGGATGCGATGACAAGCTAAAGGCCTCTGGGACCTCCTTATCAGGATTTCTCTTCAACAGAGAGAAAAAAATGTGCAACAATCTGAAGAGTTAGATACATATGCGAAACAGAAATGGAGAATAAGTAGGGCAAGGGGTCAGAAAACATTGTGTAGGGCTTGACCCCAGCCAACTCTAATCGATAGAAAAATTTCCACTGGCTTCCAGAGGCTGAGGTTAGTTTGGTGGGTTATTGCTATTTGTATCATTTAATGTAGGAAGGAAGTCACGGTTATAGGTATCATCGTAATGACTTTTAGAGGGCAATATTTAAGCTAGTAACTGAAGATAGCAAGTAAATCTTTGCTTTAAGGAAGCTGGAAATGCAAGGATAGCTTTGGCATCTCTTGCCTCTGCTGAGAAAAGTCTACTTGTATGAACTAGTTCCACCTGCAGCTGTGGAGCACAAATTATTCAGGACAGACAGATTACTGAGGGTTTCAGAAGGATTTAATCAAACAGACTGAACAGAAAAACAGTGGCAAAGTATTTTATATGGGGGAAAATGACTTTCATTATATATAAACCATCGGAAGCTGTACATGGCCAGGGAAGAGCACTTGGACTCACTGTAGATCTGTGCAAATGTCAGCGTTGTTCTGAGCATCTGTCAAAAAGACAAATGAGAGGTTAGGAATTTTTTCCTGAGGTAATAAGGAACAAAGAAACAGAAAACATCAGGAGCTGTTGGGGCATGAAAAGATGCTGCTCCTTGGCACTCTTCATGTAAACAAATTTTTTTGATTTGCAAAATATATATTTGGGGCTCAAATTAATATTATTGTAAATGTGCCAAGCACTGAAAGAATCCAACTTGTCCAAAAGCAGACAAAATGCTTGCTGGCGGAAACTCCTACGTTCCTGGCTGGCGTGTGGATGTTTACCGGGATTAGGAGGGCCTCTCCACAGGGACAGAAATGTGCAGGCATTCTGTCCCGACCTGAGCAACCACCAGCATTTCAGGCCTGAGGAAAAGGAGTCATCAGCCTCCACATACCTCCGGTGAGGTGGCCGAAGTGCATCCTGTCCCACCATCCAGCTATCAACTGCACTTAACAGCTAAGTCAGCGTTAGTTGCTGCAACACTGTTGTGCCGTCTCCCAGCCGGAGGCAGGAGAGTCTGTAACACAGCTGGGACTCACTCCGCAACCTCCGGAATTTAAACACGCAGATTTAGCTGCTCCACGTGTGTGGGGCGGGGGGCAAGAGGAGGAAACGTTTGTGTTCCTTCCCAGGGGTGGGAAGGGAGTTGTTGAAGCTTTCTGTCCCACCTTCTGTGCTTCTTCCCCTCTTCTGCCCCTTCACGTGTCAATGCCTCGCTTCAAGACTCCGCCAGAGAGCAGCAGCCTCAGCAAAGGGAGGCTGAAGGATTCAGAGGACTGACCAAACACAAGGACTCCCAACCACTAGTCAGGTGGTCATCCCAGTGCCCACCTGTCCTTCGAGTTGGAGAGGTGCCACGCTGCTGTGAATGCCAGCAGCACGCTGCCTCTCCATAGCGCCAGGATTTGTTTTTCCCTTTGTGGAGGGGCAAACAACATGGAGGGAATCGTGTCTCCTCGTGGGGATCAGGGAATATCCACTGAGCATCAGATCTTGAAGGGATCTGGCAGCTCGGCAAGTAACACTAGGGCTTTAGGGGCTGAGCTAGGGTCAAAGAGAAGCCCCTCAAAAAGCCCAGGCACCATGACTTGGTCGGGACCCAGAGCCGCAGGTGTTCGTTTGTGTGGGGTTTGGGAGAGGTAGGTGGAAAGAAAGTCCAAGAAAAATTTGGCTCCCGTATTGCGACCCATTGGCAGAGCACTGTCTTCCTGCGGGTTACAGGGTAGAATAAGATCCTTGGTGCTCTCTAAGACAGTTTTCTCCTTCAAACACTGAAGTGCTTCTCATGGACTACTGTGGCAGTCCACACCTTTGCGCTGACCAGCAGACCTACAGCATAACAGTGGACAGGGCCATTTCTGAGCCCTTCTTCATTAGGAACTCCAGGATGGGAGTTACACTGGTTGCACCATCCCATGGCTACCCACAGCCAGCCTTACCTGCTGAACCTTCTCAGGAAACACACCTTCTGGTTTCCTTGGTTGTTGTGGACAAGGACACTTCCTGAGTGGAAGGCTGGGCGGTGGGCGCATTACTTGCTTTTGCCACACTCTGTCCCTAAGACAAGTGCTTGGCTCTTGCAACCCACATGTGTGTGTGGAGCCACCTCAGGGAAAGAGCCAGAGAGAATGTAGTATGGGAGCATAGGGAGCAGTCTAAGGTCATTAAGGAAGGGCTTGATCTGAGATATGAGAGAGAAGCAAAATAAAGGCATTCTTGAAGATGGGTGGAGGGTGGCTCCAGGACTGTGAAGCGCAGGGCTAGGGGCAAGAGCAGGCTGAAACTGCTATAATGATCCCCGAGAGTCTCAAAAGCAGATGGTAGAAGATAGTAGAGGCTGGAATCCTTCTGGGAGGGACTAAGTCCTCTCCTGGCAGTACATGGGAGAGACCGAGATTGGGAGCAATAGTGTGACAGCCTCTCCCTATGGTATCCTACGAAGCTGTGTACGTTGCCTTTCCCATTTGTCCCGCCAGGCAGGAGCAGCAGCATTTGTCCTTGACCACAAAGGAAGTGGAGGAGCAGTCCTTCCCTTTATTGGCCACTCTCAGGAATGGAGTCCATAGACTCGAAAAACCTGGGGCCTCCCTTGAACACCACAGTCTGCTTGCAGGCCAGATGGACCTTTGGTCTGAGTGCCAGTGCCTGCATACTGATCATAGAATGATTTGTGTTGGAAGGGACCTTAAAGATCATCTAGTTCCAAACCCTCTGCCATGGGCAGGGACACCTCCCACCAGACCAGGTTGCTCAAAGCCCCATCCAGCCTGGCCTTGAACCCC
>JAOXNO010000013.1:39953100-39980379 GCA_028565335.1 Limnodromus scolopaceus
GGGGGGGGTAACCCGCACGTGGACCGGCCCGGTGCGCGGGGGTGGCGTTGTGTAACGGGGAGGGGGCGGCCGAGGGCAGGGCCGGGCAGGGCTTCTCCATCCCCGCTCCGCCTGACGGCGGGGGAAAGCCGCAGCCCCGGTGAGGCCCCCGGCAGGGCGGGCGGGGTGACCCCGCTTTCTTCTTTGTTACCGGGGGAGGTCGGTGGCGGTGGAGGGGTAGGGGGGCGGCCGGGGGAGCCCCTGCCGCGGCAGCATCCTGGGTGAAACGTTCCGGGTGAAACGGTGCCGAACGTGTCCGGATCGCCGCCGCCTCTGCGGCGTTACAACTCCGCGAATCTCAGCGTCAGTGCAACACCTGCACGTTACCGTGACACACACACACACACACACACCCCACACACCCATCACCCCCCAGGTAAATCCCCACCAGCTCGGACCCTCGCAGCTCCCACCCGGGAGGTGCCTCCGCTGCAGCGCGGCTCCGTGGGGTCACCAGGACGCGTTTCACCGCCCCGTGTCCCCCCTGTCCCCGAGCAGAGACCCCCACCTCCCCCCGCCCCCAGCGGTTTATGGACCCGGGGGTCCCGCTCGGTGGGGTGCCTGGGTGCGGGGGCTCTCCCGTGCAGGGGCTCTCCCGTTCAAACTGTCACCCAGCGCCGTGGGTGAGGGACAGCTTTTAGCTGCCGGTCAAATAAAAATAGGCTTCCTAGGGAAATGCAGCTTCTAAAATGGCCAAAATAGGAGGGATCTTGGCTGTGACATGAGCAGGACCACCAGGCTCCCCAGGGCACGGGAGCAGCCCAGCTGTCTGGGGCTCCTCTGTCCCCCGTGAAACCCCCCCCACAGACACGCTCTTTCCACGTTCCTCGATGACATTGGTGTGACCCTTGAGGGACAGGAGCATCCCCCTTTGCCAGGCAGGGTTTGGAGGTAGCAGGGCGAGGTGGTGGCCTGGAAAAAGGTGGAGTTCCCCGCCAGGCCCACGTTTACGTGTCCTGCTCTGCCCCTGGCAGATAAGGATGGCGCCTGCTGAGAGACTCGGTGCCTCCCTTGGACCTGGGTGGACTCGCGAGCTTTGACCCGGCACCTGGCAGAGGCGCGTGCGAGGGACAGCAGGACCTTTGTCACACGGATGCTGTCCTGCGCTACCACGGGTGTTTGACAGTGCCTTTTCCTCGTGCCCTTGCGGGACCCGTGTGTCCCTTGCAGCCCTCCTTCCTCCAGAGACCTCATCCTGTGTGCGTGCTACGCTGCGGGGAGGGTTTCCGTAAAAAAAAAAAAAATATAAAGTAACTGAATCTCTGCGGGAGTGAGGGCTGCGGCGGGGCGCAGGGGCACCGGTGTCCAGCAGCCTGTGTGTGGCACACGTGTCCCTGGGTCTGACTTCTGCTGGGTGGTGGCACTGCCAGGGTCTCCTCGGTCCCTCAGGGTGCTGGCGGTGGTTTCCTTGGTGGAAAAAAAAAATAAATAATGAAACGTTTGAGAGGAAATGGGCCAGTGAAGCTGGCGCAGGAATGCTGAGAGGACCGTTACAGCCGATAAAAGTAATGAAGATTTGTAAGTCAGAATTTTTACCTGCAAGCAGGGATCTTCCCAGGGTTGTGTAATGCCACTGCCCCGGTCTGTGAGGAGGTGGTGGCTGATGACAGGGGCTGCAGCCCCCTCCTGCCATGGTGACCCAGTCCATGCAGGGCTCTGCAGGCACCCAGTGCTTTTTTTCCCTCCCAAGGAAGCCAGCGCCCGGCTGCTTTAAAGTTTGTGGTTCTTTGGTGTGTGGAGGGAGTTCCTTGCTGCAATGTGCTGAGCTGGCTGTGGGGAGACTCTGCAGAGCCACACGGGCACGAACCAGGAGATGCTGAGTGTAGTCGGTTTAAACAGTTGCGTGGCTTTCGCCGTTGAAATTTTTGTGTGAAATATCGAATGTTTTCATGCTGACTTCAGAAGTGCTGAGTCTGGGAGACAAACTGGAAGGAAGCGAAAACAATTTTTCTTGCTTACAAGCAAGCGAAAGGAGGCGGTGAGAAGCCGGAATGGCTCCCAGCTCTGCCTGAGGACACAAAGCTGCTTCATCTGAGGGATTCTCAAGTGTGTCGGGTCGCAGGATGCGGCAGGGCAGAGGCAGTTTGCACGCAGCAGCCTGGCGGCCGGGGTTCAGCTGCTGCTGGAAACGCTGCAGAAAAGGCTTGCAGTCGGGCAAATGGCGTTGGGTTAGGGCTCAGCAGGCTGCAGCGCTGGTCCTTCCCCTTGCCCCCTTCCCTTCTGCGTCGCCAGCGCCTCCCGGCCCGTCCTTTCTGTGCCGCTGGCAGGCAGCCTGCACCGAGCCTCTCTCTCTGCCCTATTTCTGTCCCTAACCGAGCTTGTTTGCGTTCTGGCTCTGCGGCGCTGCGAGACCCCGTCTTTGCCGTGGCTCTGGACCAGCTCTGCTCGGAGGGTGCCTGGGGACACCCTCCCCGGGCCACCCCGTCCCACCAGCACCCTGGCTCGTTCCTTTTGGCTCTGCCGTTTCGTTTCACTTCATTTCATCCCGATCTGGGTGGGAAGAGGGTCGATGAGACGGGAGAAGGGGCCGGGGCAGGTTGGGAGGCCAGCGGTAGAGAAGGGATGGGGAGAAGGGAGGGAGGGAGAGGAGTGTGCCCAGGCACACGTGACGGCTGGGTCTGGCGGTGCTGGGTCATGGCGTGGCTCACATGGCAGCGGTGCATGTCTGCTTGTTATGTCACTACATGCCGACTTTGTTTTTTTTTCTCTTTATTTTTTTTTTTATTTTTTTTTCTCTCTGGCCTCAGGGGGTGTGATAGCTTACATCAGCTCTTCAAGCTCGGCATCTAGCCCAGCCTCGTGTCACAGCGAGAGCTCGGACAGCGGTTTCCAGTCCTCCTCTTCGCCCGTACCATCTTCTCCCAACAGCTCCTCCTCGGAAGGCGGCTGCAATGGACGGGGCGGCGAGGGCTCGGATGGGGCACCCAAGAGTGACCGGCTTGAGGAGACTATTAAAACAAACCAGTCGAGTGTTGCTGGTTTGACAAAAGGCCACAATGGAGTCACAAGTATGTTTGGTGCCAGTTCCTGAAACCACCATTTTTTTCCCCCCTTGTATATTGCAACCAGGTTTTCCATGTGGATTCTTCTGAAGACACGTAGCAAAGCCTCCGTTTTTATCTTTTTCATGATACGTGTGGTAATGCATACGGTATTGCCGTACAGTTGCTAATAGATGGAGGGCCTGTTGCTGCTAACTTCGAACAGTCCATAAATACAGTCTAGCTTTCTTCAGATTTTCATTAGTAAAAACTGATCTTAAGAAAAATCAAGCACTTGGTTAAAAAGGTGCACTGAAGTAAAGATAATAGTAATCAGAAATTGCCTTCAGGAGTGTTTATGGAGCTGACTTGCAAATCTAGTTTCTCTGTTTTTTCATACTCCCCCCCTTGACATGCCCTCTCCCCAAATTTCTTTGAGGAACAATGAATTACCAAAACCTCACATTCTAGTTACGTAGCTGTAGCTGGGACCTCTATCTTTTTGATTCCAAGTCTTAATTTGTGGATGTAAAACACAGAGTACTCGCAAGCTGGAACTAAAGGATAGCCTTTTAAAATGCATTTGACAATCTAGCTCCAGCTTTTAGCTTTACACTTTTTTTTGGTAATCAGAGATGATCAGCGATGAAGACCTATACTTGGATAGTTTTACAAAGGCAGGAATCAAACTGTGTGCGGGAATGAGTGTTTCAGTAAACAGCTTGAATTTAGGCTAGTCTTTTGAAGGCTGAACTCTATTATTGGCAGAATTGTTTTATCAATTTAATTGTTGTGAAGCTAGAATAAGTATCTAACAGTTCTACCTTAAAAGTTTTTTTTGTTGTTTTGTTTTTTTTGTTTTTTTTTTTTAGTGTCCCTACCATAAGTTCTTAGTAAGAACCCTTACTTCCTCTTACAAATTTGCTAGCAACTAGATTTTTGGTATCAGGTCAGGGGTTCCAGAAGATGAAACGTGTTGTAAACTGTTTACATGTATAGATAGATAGGTAACATTTTAGCTCAGTACTAGCTCTATTTAAAAACAAAATAAAACAAAACAAACAAACCAAACCTGAGATTTTGTGGTTTGGTTCTTTTTCAAAACCCTTAGGAAAAAAAAGTTTTAATTCCTCTTTATAAATGAAACCCAAATGTCAAATAAACTTCTTTTCTGGTAGAGTATGGTTCTGTGAGAGTATTTCCAGCTGTCTATGTTGTTTACTGTTAAGGTAACGTTGTGGTTATTGAAGATACTGGTAAAATTCCTGTTGGCTTCAATGAAACCAGTGTTAGACCAGCACTTAGGACTTTCAAAAAATCTTTATTGACAAGCTGAAATAAAATCGGTGGGGAAAAACTTAAAAAACCCAAACCATGAGCATACTTACAGGGCTGAGAAGTTTTTTTTTTAAGTTCAAGTGTACAAGCGTGCTGACCTGGATATGCACTCAAATGAGTAGTCTTTACATATATAGATGTGGCTGAGCTACCCGTCCTCGGTTGTTATCACATAGGTAGAGTGTGTGGCTTGTTTACAATATATAATAGAATAGTGTCCTTTAATATTTCTGTTTTTAAGAAAAGATGTTTATTTTCTGTTGGGTAACCTGTATGTGGGCTTACTTGTCCTGATGGAAAAACAGATAGAACCCAAACTTTGGTGGCATAGTTAACTAAATGGGCCTTTTAAAAATACGTATATGTAAGCAGACTTTCTGTTTCTGCTGTTGAGTACAATGCTACTGTGACTGTAAGTGCAGTGAATACGTGCTTTCTCCCTGTTCTGTTGAGTGTTTCATGTTTGTCTTTCCCCACCCTCCCTTGCGCTGGTACTTTCTGGACTGTTCAGGGGTTTTGTACGTTCTTCATGTCTGGTCCTCTGCTGCATGTTTTTGTATATTGAACTGACCTGCCATATTTTGCTTTTAGTCCAGGTTTTAAAAGCTAGAAACATGTTCCTGCAATTGTCATCGGTTTTCTATATCCTTGACTTTTCTGTTCTGATCCTAGAATTTAATGGCATGGTTCTTCTTTGCAAAGTCTGTGGAGATGTTGCTTCAGGATTTCATTACGGTGTTCATGCCTGTGAGGGCTGCAAGGTGAGCTATATTTCTGCTCACCTACCTGCTGGTGAAATGTTCTAGTTCTCCCTACAAGGGCAAAGGGGTGATACAGCTGAAAAAATACCTATGTGCTTCTCTATTGAACTTAAATCCGACAAATTTCAGACACTGTATAAGTTGTAGGAAAAGGCAAACCACTTGGCAATACACAGCATTTTCCAAACTCTGCAGTACTCACCCCTTGTCCGATCCTGCCTGACCTGGAGCGCACAGCAGAGAAGAACTGGAGACAGAGGTGGTAAAGACCGTGTCACACAAGACATGTGAATGTTAATTGCATTAGGAGATAGTGGGTGTGGGTTGTCACCCGGGCTGGGACACAGAACAAAACAGCTTTGGAAAAGCGATTCTTTACCACGGGAGAAGCCAGAACTGGGTGCTTGCGTGTTCATGCATCAGTAGATCTGTGTTTTCTGATGTTGTAACACTGCAAATTTTACGTTCTGTGAAGGAGTTTATCAGCTTAAGGATTGTCTGAGAGAACGGCCTTTGAAGGTCATATGGTGCAACAGGATGGTTTTGTTGCCAAACTGCGGAGATTGAAGTCAAGAGATCTGATTTTGACTTCCATCTTTGCACTTGATGTCATAGGAGATTGAAGGCATGTCTTACAAACATCCAGTACAGTGAGAGAGGTAACAGTGGAGATATTTTGCTCTTAGGTGCTGACTATGCAGGGAACAACTTAGCATCTTCTGTAGTTAGATACCATAACTATTTTGTGTTATACACAGATCGCACACAAAGGGGAAGTAAGTAATAAAGAGTAGCAAGTTCTTTAAAATCACTTGGGGCTGATGGCTCCAAAGCAGCTGATGAGACACAGTGAGGTTTTCTGTGCTTGCAGAGAGGTGGAATCTTGGCAGGAGGATTTGACATGTGCTGTAATAATAGTTGTGGGGGTTGCTTGTTTGTTTACAGGGGTTTTTCAGAAGAAGCATTCAGCAAAACATCCAGTATAAGAAGTGCTTGAAGAATAACAACTGCTCTATAATGAGAATGAATAGGAACAGATGCCAGCAGTGTCGCTTCAAAAAATGCCTGTCTGTTGGGATGTCAAGAGATGGTACGTTCCGCCGCTGAGCAGCGATCCTTCCAGAGGGAATCTGCTGCCCACCTCAGAACAGATTGCTAAGGGGCTTACTGACAGAAAACACAGCCAGCCCTGCGGTCGGGGACAGGTTCCCTGTCTGAGAGTGTTTAGATCAACTTGCCTTCTTGTTCCGTGACTCTCCTGAACTGGTAACGTAATACTGGCTGCAGAGCTGTCCTCCCGTCTCTGGAGGCTACTGCAGCGGGGTGTGCTGCAGCCGTCTGTCAGGGGGGTGGCTGTAACAAGAGTCTCAATTTTGTTATAATGGGTTAATGTTTGTAGCTGTATCCTGCCTGAATCTGAACAAGACTTTTCTCCTTTTTTTTTTAATTTGTTTTGTTACTGTTGGTTTTTCAATGAAAGGGAATTCTACCCAAGCTGTTAGCCTTAGAGTAACTATTATAGAGCCTAAAGACACAGGTTTGGGTGCATGGAATGAATGTATATCTGCTTTTTTTTTTTTTTTTTTTCCCCCTTTTCTTGGAGGGAGGGGGGAAGCAAAGAGGAAAGGGTAACGTTGAGCTGTGTCTCTGAGCACATTGCTGGCTATCCACTCCTTGTGACTTCTTTAAAAATGTGAAGCTGAAAGTGTAGTTCTTTTGTCTGCTTCAACTTACACACTGTCACAAACCAGAACTCTTCCTTCTGTTTCACTTTTTAATTTTCTCTGGGCGCTTATTTCACAAGAACTAGGAATCTTAGGCTGCTAATAATTTAGTGGGTGGAGTGTTAAAACTTATTTCAAGTAATTGTTCTGAGTTCTTGTCGTGCATGGGAGTTATTTCATCCCCTAGGCGCTTGTTTGTGCATAAGGTTGTACCTGCTTTAATGAAAGAGATTTAGTTACATTAATGATGGACTACTGCATGAACATAATTACATCAGTCGAAACTGGCCCTTGTAAGGCTGTGGTTGGACAGGATGGTAAAGGCAGTTGTAGGTTCCCTAGGACAGGGTCAAAAGTGCTGCAGCCACAATGATGCCTGTCCCCTTGCCAGCAGAAAATGTCCTTGTCAAGGCAAAATTATCAGGAAAATTTGCCAAGGTAAGCTTCATTCAGCATTGATTCTCCTAACTGTTTTGGCGAGCTGTATAATTGGTCCATGAGGAGCTGTCTTGTAGGACTTCTATTTGAATATGATATGACCTGTGTTTAAATTCAGCTAGTTGTCAGCTCACAAAGTTATACTGATTTAATTGATCCAATTTTAAAGCCCGACACTTAATTAACACAAGTGTGTGTACAGTCCATAGCCAGGTTTGTTAGCAAAAAGGGAAAAGGCTTTAGAGACTGCATGCTTTAGAGCTGCCTTCTCTTTGTATGTAAACAGCAGCACACATTTCATATCTCACACCTATCCTATGCCCAGGAAGCCCCTTGATTTCAGTGGTAATACCCCTGCTGTAGTATTGGTGAGAGCAGTTAAAGTCTTCCCTCAAAAGGCAAGATTTTTGGTTGGGTTGTGTATTCTCTGTGTGTGGACGTTAACACTTTCAAGACTGACTTTTTTTTCCTTCCTTCCTACCACTTTTCATTTCTCCACCTCGGTAGCTGTTCGATTTGGCCGCATTCCCAAACGTGAGAAACAGAGGATGCTGATTGAAATGCAGAGTGCCATGAAAACCATGATGAACAGTCAGTTCAGCAGTCACTTACCCAGTGAAGCATTAACAGAACATCAGGATTCAGCACCTCAAGAAGACCTTTCGTCCAAGCCCAAACAAGAACGGGAAACCATCAAAAGCCCTTCCCCCCCTCCCAGTGTTGACATGGCTAAGGAAGAAGTGATCGGTATGGTCACCAGGGCCCACAAGGACACCTTCATGTACAACCAAGAACAGTCCCCAAACCCAGCAGAGATGATGCAGTCCCAGGGTGGGGAGAGAGCATCAAAGAGCACTGAGCAGTACATCTTGAGCGGCGAGCACTGCGTTAGTGGGCTGGGTGGCCCTCAGTACCCTGAAAATGAGCAGCACCTTGGTGGACAGTACAAAGGGAGAAGCACGATGCATTATCCAAGTGGGCACGCCATGTGTTTCCCAAATGCCCACTGCATGAACTTCACCAGTGGTTATACTCAGCGACTGTGTGATAGGATCCCAGAAGATGGTTTTTCTCCAAGCAAGAATACCACTTACTCCTGCAGCACTGGAGGAAGAATGCATCTGGTATATTGATATCAATTGTTTGATTTGACTTAGTGAAAGGCTTAGTGATGGGTGTGATTCAGCTGGGTCTCTTTAGTCAATGAAGCTGCACACAATTGGCACAACTACTGAAACTGAAATTAATGACGTAAGTTTGATAGCGCAAATAGTGATGAAGGAGAATAATGGCTCAGGTTGTGTGGAGGATTTGAAATCGTAGAAGTCATGGGGTTTCTTGACTTGGTATTTTAGCAAACTGAAAGTAGCCAACATCAAAGACCATTGGTTGAAGAAAATTCACAGGTTTCTTAACTGGCTTGACTTAAAAATGAGAGTAGGTGTTAGTTTATAAATTCACTTCTTCACTCAGTGCTCTCAAAGACTTCCCAGTCATATATGCTTTGTTTTTCCTAAAAGTATTCAGAGCAAATTTCTGGGGTGAAAACTCAGGGCTAGGATTTTAAGCCAGTCTGCATACCTGTCTAATGTGTTCTAAAATCTCTCTTGGGTTTTAGGTTGGGTTTTCTTTTTTTTTTTGGAAGTGGGGGGATTGTTTTGTTTTAATGGGGATAGGCTGATTCTGTTACAGGCAGTGTAAAATACAGGCTCAACAGTGCACAGGCAACGCATCCTTCTCCTGTAGAACATCCTCAGATCTGAACAGAGGCAGGGGGAAGATGCACAGCTAAACCACTTAAGAGAAGTTCAGGGTGTTTTCTGTAGTACCTACACAAGTGAGGCTCTTAACACGCTTCTGGGTACCTTGGATGACTTTGCTAGAGCACTTTCTCACTGAATTCTTAACAAGGATGCTTCCTGTTTTCTTGCATATAGGTTTTGGGGTTTTTTTTTTCCTTCCTTTCCTTAACAGGTCCCTCCCGTTTGCCGTGCACCTGCTGTTTCTCTGCCATTCAGGCAACCAGTTCTGTAAGCCCCTTAAAATAGATTGTCCTTCTCTTTATCACTGGAACCGCCTGGGATGAGAGAACATAACATCCTCGTTCTCATCCTGTGCTCCTGTTGAGAAGCACAAGCCCCTGACCTTTCTGAAGTGCTCGAGCTGCCAGTATTTTTCTTCCTCCTAGATTGTGAAGATTCTTCACAGGTTCTTGAAGGCCCCTGGAAGTCTCCACACAGTGAGGGCTGTTTGTTTTGATGCTGGATTTCCGTTGTGGGTTTTTTTTTTCCCTTTTTGTTTATTTTTTTTTCTTCTTTGGCTACAGCACATGTGGGCCGTGCCATCCCTAGCAGGCTCTGACCTTAATTGCAGACTCTGGGCACTGCACCACAGCAAATAATAATCATTCCCAACCTTTCTTCCTTGCAGGGAAAGTATGTGGAGTCACTACAAGGGCATTCTTGGCACTCCTGAGAAGCAGAGGTTGAACCTGTCAGTACGGGCAGGCAGGGAGTGGTGCTGAGGCCCAGCCAGTCAGTGTGACCTGTGAATAGCAGCTGCAGGGAGGTTTAACGCAGCTGACCACGAGGAAACAAAACTGAATCCAACACAGCACTGCAGGCTCCCCCCCGACCCCCCCATCCCTGTCATTCATGAGGGTTTTTGCCAGAGAACTCAATGAGAGTGGATCTGACCAAAATGAGTCAGTAGCAGTAAGGGAGTGTAATTAGGCTCTCAACCAGTATGGAGACAGATGTTCAGGGGTTTGTTTTTTTTTTACTCAATACCCCTACAACCAGAAAAGCAGAACAGGTCATTCCTGAAGAGGTTCCTCTAAGAGTGACTGTACAAGCTGACAGCTGCTTCCATAGGAGCCTGTCAGAGTTCAGGGAGTGTCTGGATGACGCTCTTAGTTGTATGGTTTAGTTTTGGGTAGTCCTGCAAGAGGGAGGACTTGGTGATCCTTATGGGCCACTTCCAACTTGAGATATTCTATGATTGACTCTTGGGCAGGTCTCTCAAGAGAGCTTAGACGTAATACATGGAGAGGGGGAAGTCGCAGTTTCCCCTTGGGACCGAGTGTCTGGGGGTTGCGATAAACCATTGTAGGATGACAAGGTGAGGGGCTTTTTGTGTCCAAATCAGAGTGGGGTGCTGAACCAGGAATTCCTTATCCTCAGGATACTGGATTTTGAATAATACCTGCATGAACCATTGCAATATCGTGGTCAGAGCAGTGGTTAGCATCTGCTGGGCTTCTGGTTGCATGCCTAGACCTTTCACTTTGCCAAAATATTTTCTGATTTTCAGTTTATGGAAAAGGTCCTCCTCTTACCCCACAAGCAATCATTTGGCTTTGGGTATTGTCCTCGGACATACAAGTGATGTTGTGATTCACGGCGGAACCCAGAAATCTGCAATTGTGTTCCTTGTCTTTGAAAGAAAGGGAAGAGCTTTCTGCATATTGACTGCCCAGATAGTAACTGATACTTGGAGGAAGAAAAAGATACAGAAACGTGTATCTAACTATCTCCATCTTTTTTTCCCTAGCTGTTGCCAAATACACACACACATGTGTACCTGTTGAATATATCCTTGAAATGAATCTTGGGACCTTCCACACGAAGAATTGTTAGGCAATTACCAAATTCAAGGTGCCCTGCAAAAGCAGCATAGCTCTAAGGAATTACTGATCTATTTCACTGTTTTCTCTTTGCTTTGCTGACATTATGCAGGATTATATACACTGTTTAGTGTGCTTGTGAGGCATACTTAAAGGAATTCTTGTCCTTGACGATGACAGGTAAAATGAATATTAGAAGGTTCAAACTTCATTAAAAGATGTAAATTTTAGCAAGGAGAACTGAAAGTATCTCTGAGCGTCTGGTTGGGTTTTACAGAGGGAATTTATTGGCAGTCAGCCTTGACTGATACATCTGACCTCATTGTGGCAGATTCAGACTTTCCTGCAAAAAAATCACTGTGTTTATGTAAAAGCATTTTTGTCGTCTTGTGACTGAGCAAAATTGGGATACCAGTTCCTTGGTCCTCCTTCAGTGCTACAAGTAAAAGGAAATATGTAGGAGAGGAAGGTTGTCCTGGTAATGAGGGTGTAAACCTGTGACTCAGGAAGCCGAGGATGGGTTCCTTGCTCTGGTGTTGACATGTTTGTCACCTTGACTGAATCACTTGAGGTGTCTGCGAAACAAGAAAGATATATAAGAATGATTGTAGTAGAGACTGTGAGATTACAATCAATTGATTGTGAAATCATGATTAATTGGGAGATTACAGGGATAATACAAGTAAGAGAAATCTGGATGTGAGGCATGAGTGACATCAGGGAAGAAGAGCATAACCTGGGCTCTCTCAAGTCTCTTGTTGCAAACAATGTTGGCGTTTCCAAGGTCAGCAAATTTAGAAACAAACTGCTAATGGACTGCCCTGACGTTTTTATTATTTGTTTGCTGTAAGAGGAGAGGGAGAAATCCAGTTGCTTTGGGATTTGACTGAGGAATACTGATCATTTTTCTCCACTTGTCATTATTACAAAGCTTTTCTTACAGAATTAAACTGCTGCTTTCGAGTTTTTGTCAGTATTTGGAATTACATCTTTAAGAGTTGTTTTCTGCCTCTGTTTTGTAAACATCAGGTGTGCCCAATGAGTAAGACTCCCCACGTGGACCCAAACAAGTCTGGCCATGAAGTCTGGGAAGAGTTTTCCCTGAGTTTTACCCCTGCGGTGAAGGAAGTGGTGGAGTTTGCCAAGCGCATCCCAGGTTTCCGAGATCTATCCCAACACGACCAGGTTAATCTCCTGAAGGCTGGGACCTTTGAGGTGAGACCACTATGTGTATATTGTGGACCTGACAAACTGTGTGTCAGCCTGACCCCCTTAAGAACAAAAATAAATAGAACTGGGTTATATCAGGCAAAACCAGCTTGTCTGTGGATGCTGGCTCTGAGCTTTCCTTAAGCTGATGGTGTCCAGTGCTTCTGTTTGGTCAAACTGTGGTGAGCTATCCCTCTTCCAAGTAGCTCAAAAGTGCTCAGCCCTTTTGCCCTTTCCTCTTCCCTGGGCTTTAATAAAAGACTAATGAGGAGATTCTTGGTTTTGTATAGCAGCAGTTACTTTGATAGCTATCTTTGCTTAGCCTGGAGAGAAGCAGACTGCATCTGGAAGGGTGGATAGTTTAGAAAGCATCTACTGACTTACCAGTTTCATAGAGGAATGTGTTTATTGCTCTGTGTATCCTTCCTTCTGCCACTATGCTCCTTGCCAAAGCCAGAGCATCCATCCTGACCAGTTGCCACTAGCCTTTGGTGGCACCTGGGAGTTGCCAAAGCCTCCAGCTCCAATGCAGTGATGCTGATAACGAGCTGTACTGCTGCAGCTCTGCAGATACTGTGTACCAGCTGACTTACTCTAGACTAATCCCATCAGGTCCTCGTGGTTAATTTCACCCACTGGCATGCATGATGTACATGTGAATTAGTGGTGTTAAATTGGGAGTGATACCAGAGAGCTTGGTGCTGTTTTATAATCAGTGACCTTCACCAGGGGACCTTTACTTAAGGTTTTAGTTGCTCTTCCCGACTGTTGCGTCTGTTGGAGACCACGCGCATTTCACAGGTGTTCCAATGTGAAGTTTAAATGTAGAGGGCCTGAAGTCCTAAGTGTTCAACATCACTGTGCTTTTCTGGGGAGGGCAGGGTGGGTGATGCTTTTGCTCTTGTTTACTTGATTTATTATTTCAAAGAGGGATGCTGGATTTTGTATTTACCTGAACTGAAGACATTTCTCATGTAATGTGTTGGGTCTTTTATCTGCATTTATACTGCCTGGTTCTAAAATGGGTAATTGTTGGGTTGGAAGGTACAAGTTATACTGGAAGACTTGGAGCCTGGAGTGTGTCAGTTTCTTTGTTTGTTTTGTTTTGCTGTCATGTATTTTTTGCTGTTATACTTATTCTTGACCTTTCAAGATTCACCTACAACTCCTGTAGCTAAGGGCTGTGTTTTCACTTCTTTGGCTACAGTCTCTTATGTTGCTGTTCACTTACACAAAAATGTTGGTTCCTTCCTCTGCAAAGTGTTATACTGTCCAGTGCCCTCAAAGGGAGCAAAAAGTCAGGCTTGAACTGTTCTTAGAACATAAAGCCAAACCTTCATGTTTTGCAAGTAAAATATTTTGTCTTGGTCTTTCTTCACTTCAAGTTTTTTTTCAAGCCTCATTCATATGCCTTTTTGCCAGTTACAAGCACTGCTGATAGGAAGTTTTCTATATCCAGGGGAATTAATAATAATCTATGGCTGCATGCTTATCCCTATTCGCTTATTTATAAGGAACATTAATGATTTCTGTTAGTGAGCTGGTACCTGCAGTTAAAGGCCTATGTGGCATCTTAACAACAGAAAAAAAAAAACCCACCAAAATAAATAATGCTGCAGAGCAGAGGGAAAAAAACCCCAACCAATCAGGATTAATGAAACCCTTGCAATTGAGGCAAAAGGCATCCTGAAGGCCTGGTGCATACAAGGTCATTTCTGTCTTCTGGATAACTAAACTAGGATATCCCAACATTTGTGTGTTTAATAGAAGAACCTGGGTAAAAGTACTGCCTCCGAGCCTGTTTTGGCTCCCTTGGGTACCGGTGTGTGGCTGTCTTGGCACTGTGCTTACCAGCAGCTCGGATTCAAGGAGTGCTTGTTCATTTGGGACTAAGAAGATGCATGGAGACAATGTGGGTGCAGAAGCAGCATAGCTATGTGTCTTCATGCACGTATAAACTAGAACACCCTCTTAGACCTGGGAGTACTGGGGAGCTCAGTATATTGTGGTGGCAGTTGCATGGCTTTGTAACGGAGCCAGCTCAGGAACAGCAGTGAGCCTAAATGAGGAACTCAACTGGATTTGAGCTGGTCCTCACCCACCTCCACAAGTCCCCCCTCCAAATATAGTTAATGGTAGAGCTAACAAGCCTCTTGGATCCCCTGGGGTAGTGACTCAGTTCCTCCATAGACTCACAAAATTGGTAATTTGGCTACAGGTGGTGGGGAAGTGAGCAAGCACTTGCCTGTGTGGAGGTTTTAGGGTGTTTATGTTGCTGTGGTCAGGTGATAGGGTTGATCAGGTATATCCTCAGCATGCACAAATAGGAGTCTGGCTTGATGTGAAACGGGATGAATCAATCATGTGCTATACCATAGTTTAAACTGTTCTTCCTTGGATTAGAATGGCAACGTTGAAATCTATGGGTGAGGTCTTCACCTTAATATAAATCCATACAGCTTCATGGGCTTCAGTTTTGAATACTGGTGTTAATAGTGATTTCTCATTATTTAAAGTTCATGTTTTTAAAGCCCGGTTCTGTAAGGGGAATACCATTTTCAGCTGGAGAGTTGTTGAGTACCTGGTGGGTCCATGCTAAAGCACAAGTTGAGCTTTTTCTGTCTACCCTTTGTCTCCTTTTGTTGTATTCTGAGAGCTTCTGCACCTAGGCTTCTGCCTAGGT
Source organism: Limnodromus scolopaceus (assembly GCA_028565335.1). Taxonomy (NCBI): domain Eukaryota; kingdom Metazoa; phylum Chordata; class Aves; order Charadriiformes; family Scolopacidae; genus Limnodromus; species Limnodromus scolopaceus. The sequence continues at coordinate 39,967,899 of JAOXNO010000013.1, forward strand.
TTCTGCACTCTGTAGTTAATCATAGAATCATATGGGATTGGAAGGGATCTCTAGAGATCATCTAGTCCAACCCCCACTGCCGGAGCGGGTCTGTCTAGAGCACGTTGCACAGGAACTTGCCCAGGCGGGTTTTGAATGTCTCCAGAGAAGGAGACTCCACCACCTCTCTGGGTAGCCTGTTCCAGTGCTCTACCACTCTCACAGTAAAGAAGTTCCTCCTCATGTTTAGGTGGAACTTCTTATACTCAAGTTTGTGCCCGTTTCCTCTTGTCCTGTCACTGGGCACCACTGAGAAAAGACCAGCCCCGTCCTCCTGACCCCCTCCCTTTAAGTATTTGTAAGCATTGATCAGATCAGATGTCATCAAAGGACGTATAGCTTAGGTGACAAAGGTGAATAATACATAGTGCTCGTGTGTCCATCAAGATAGCTGCATGGTCATTTGGCTGTTTAAATTTAGGAGCAGGTCATGTAATGTGCATGAATGGTGTTTGAATTCTCAAACATTTTCATTTTTGTTTTTTTTGAACTCTCCTTCTTTGAGCTTGTCAAAGGCACTAGTCTTTGCTAAAAACCTCGTTCTCTTATCTGTAGTAAACATTTAAATTAATGCAGTTATGTAGGGTAAGTGGGAAGAGACGACTGTCACACCAAGAGATTACAGCAAGTCTGAAGTTTTAACCAGTGCCAGTTGGTTCATTGTCTCCAAATGAGAAGGCTGTTGTGGGCAACTTAAACCTTGAAAATGTAAATAAGGTTGTTGAACATGAGCAAATGAAACTTTACAAGCCATTCCAGAGGGAAACATTTCACAATACGACTGAGAAACCACAAGAGAAATTTCAGCCCAGAGGGGTAAGTTCAGCACATGTCAACCGCTCCAGCCCAGGTGCTTATACCAAAGGGGTATTCCCAGCTGCAGCTACGGACCAGGTGCCGTTTCAAGCCCTGCTTCCCCAGCCTTTTGAAGGCCGTACATGTGGCTCCTTTCTACCAGAGCTCATTAACATTCCTGTGGGAGCAGCATGGTATTTTCCCAAAGAATGCCTGGTGGGCCAGATCATCAGGTGGTGTAAATCAGCCTTGTTTCAATGGAGCTGCTCCACTTTATGCCAAGTGAGAATCTGGTTCAATACCTTCATTTTGCTCCTCACAAGTGTGGCCAAGAAGACGTTTCTTTTGATGCTCTCTGTATGCCTTTGGCTGTTCAGTGGCTTAAGCGAGTTGTCCTACTGGCGTATTTATGAATGGCATTGTCTTTGTGGCTCAGGCTGTCTGAGGCTCAAATTTTAATTTTCCTTCCTTTTGTGTGCTATAGCCCCTCCCCTGCATCCACTTGCTAATTTTTTCACTTGTTGGTTTCTCTGGGACTACTGGGCCAGAGCTTGCACTGTTTTTTGCAGCTCAATAGCATGCTGATGGTTTCGGTATAGAATGCTTGTACAGCGGTTAATGAGACACTTTAAATGATGTTTAAGAGTTTAATTTTTTCTTTGACTTTTCTAGAAATCCATTTATATTTATCTAGTTTTGTTCTTTTTTTTTTTTTATTCTTTCGCCAGGTTTTAATGGTACGGTTTGCATCTTTGTTTGATGCAAAGGAACGTACCGTCACCTTCCTGAGTGGAAAGAAGTACAGTGTGGATGACCTGCATTCAATGGGAGCTGGTGATCTGCTCAACTCAATGTTTGAATTCAGTGAGAAACTAAATGCCCTGCAACTTAGTGATGAGGAAATGAGTTTGTTTACAGCGGTTGTCCTGGTATCTGCTGGTAAGGAGAGAAAGTTAACTTACACCTTTGCCAAATTTTGAATTTCAGTAGAGAGCCATCTTGTGTAAGACGTATACCCTGTTATTTCATGCCTAAGTGCCATTTAGTGGATTTTAAGCTACTAGCAGCCTGCAATTTACTTTTTTTACGTATCTGCTCTTTCTAATATTGCCTTTTGGAAAAATGTGGCAATGGGCTCATATTTTCCTGCTACTTTCTATAGAATGCACAAATACATGTCATAGCTGCCCGGTGGCTATTTAGAAGCGATTTGTCTGACTCATCTGAGTTTCACAGGACAGCATCAGTAAAATTACTCCTGACTCGCACAGCCTAAGTCTTGGGATAAGGTGGTATTTTTACTTCCAAGTATCGTCATTGAAGTCTATTGCGTATCTTACTTAAGTCTAAATCCAAGTTTGATCTCTGCCTATGTCAGCAAGAAAGCCCTGTTCATCTGCATCGTGACTTCTTACGGCTAAAGGTCTGCCAATCTGCTCGCGTCTTCACCGGCCTCATATCTTGTTTCAGTCCCTGGATATACAGAACACCCTGGCCCAGATTCAAAGAAGGATTAAGCACCTACTTCTGTAGTATTATCTAAAGCCTCAAATTAGGCACATTAGCTCTGCATATAATGCCTGGAATACAAGATGCAGAATCCCTGCTGACTGGGTAAGGAGCTCTCTAGGGGTAGCTAGCAGGAATGCTAGTAGTGCCCACTCTTACAACAAGCCAGCGTTCTGGGGGCTGCTCTCTTGAACAAGTGCACCTCTTCCACTTGAGTGATTTAGACCCATGTCTCTCCTATCAGAGAGGGACACCCCAGGCACGGTGCTGCAGGCACGTGAAGCCTCTCTAAGCAAGGTAGAGCAGTTCGGTCTAATGGCTTTATGCTTGGCTTAACTGGAATAGGATAGCACAGGATGGGGTCCGTGCAGCCCCTTCAGTCTGTAAGTGGTGGTAATGAGCAGGAGGTGGTACAGAGGCTGGGAGCTTCAAAAGCCAGAACAGCTGGCAGTGTGAAGGCAGCTTGGCTCTGTAGCCTGTTAGTGAAAATGTTCAGGTAGCAGAGAGAAACCTGGAGTTTTAGTTACTTTTCCAGACTCTGCTTTACATATTTTATCTTTCAAAACCTAAATTGATGAGAACTGGAGACAACCTTTAAAATAAGGACTGAGAACCAGGCCTCTTCCCTCCTCGTGCAATGCCATAACTGGGGTACAGCCGCTCTCCTTGCTTGCTCAGCTGCTGGGCCCGAGAATATCACAGTCTGGGCCACCTGTTCCGTATGTAAGAGGCTGTAGCTGTTGTGTTAAATGTGCTTCTAGCACGGAGCCTCCCTCAGCCTTTTAAGCACCGCTCCATGGTGTTGCTAGCTCCCAGCAGGGCTTAGCTTAGGGATGGTATGTAACACGTACAGCACGTCATGTCAGAGCTGTGCAACAGGACAAAGAGAGGAGGTGTTTGGTAGTTGGGCTTCTTGCAGCTGCTGGGGATTTTTCAGATCATAGCTTTGGACGGTATTGCTACCTATCTTAGCTACCTTGTGGTCTACCTTTGAGCAACCTGCTCTAGTGGGAGGTGTCCCTGCCCATGGCAGGGGGGTTGGAACTAGAGGATCTTTAAGGTCCCTTCCAACCCAAACCATTCTATGATTCTATGATCTGCAGTCTGATGGGTTTGGACCCAAACTTGCATTGTTCTGCAGCTTGCGACTGAATTGAAATGTTGCAGTTGTTACTTGCACAAGTCAGTGAGAAAACTTCACGCTTGAGCAAGTACCGAAGAACAGAAGTGCCCTCAACAGAGCTCCCAGGAAGATGCTTGCGGTGCAAGGGCTTGCCAGGAGGAGAAGGTGCCTGTAGAACTGAAGGATTGTGGGCATCTAATAGTTAAACAGGTCTTGAAGGACAGATCCCCTGCAACTCATCCCTCAAGGAGGAGTGTGACCCAGGGAGTCATTTCCCATAAGGTGGAGGTGGAGCTCAATTACATGAGGAAGAGTTGAGGAACAGCATCAGAGAGAATGACATAGAGATGCAGGCAAAGGCAAAACATGGCGTAAGTGGAAGAAGAACTGAAGGTGGAAGAATAAGGCCATTAAGACTTCTTCATCTCAGAATGAAAGTCACTCAAGATTGAAAGGAAGACAGTAGAGAGTAGTCAAGATTCACATCAGTTCCAGCAGCAGACCGGAGTGTATGACTGTTGAATCTGACTAAGTGATCCAGAATATAAAATACCATGCTGCACTAGTTAAAAACCTTTTAAAAGACTTCCAGTTGTTTAAAATCTTTAAAAAAACCCACAACAAAACAACAAACACCCCCACCCCAAGCCCACCAGTAGAAAAAAAGAAATGTTCATAAGTCTCTAAATAGTGCTAGTACAGAGAACCTTGTCAGAAGCATCTCCCCATAACGCTGGAGGAATGACCACTCTTATAAGGGATATTTAGAATATGCAGAAAGAAGCAGCAGGGTAGTAGCAAGGAATATGTGTAACTGTACATCCTCTTGTTTTGGTGTCATATGGCAAAGAAAGAAAAAGCAGGGCCAAACAGTGGGGGTATGGGGGTGTTCCTGGTGGTGCTGAGGAATTAACCTTGGTACCATTCCAAAACTAAAAGAAGGTTTCACGTCTGGCTTCAGTGTTGAAGATGGAGGGGAGGTAGCAAGATGGATCGTGGGCACTGAAGAAGGAAGAAGCAAGGTGGGAGCAAAGCTGAAATAATGTGGTTTGTGCAGGTCTAGAGACCAGATAATCTCTTAACTGAGGGTGATGCCTTGCGGTAGAAGAACATAAAATACACACCCTCTATTATTCTTTCTTATTGGGAGAGTACTGACAAAAACTTCTGCTGGCCGCTGGGAGCAACTGGAAGTAGACTGAGAGGGAGAAGAAAGACTTGGAATAATTGAAGAGAGGAGGCTACAGTAACTCCCCCGAGGCAGCCAGGAAAGAATGGACTGCATTCTTCTGCCTTCAGAGGCAAGGCAATACTGCTGTCACTGTACACAGCTCTTGAGAAACCTCATCCGGCATATTTTGTGCAAATGTCATCATCCCTGCTCAAGACAGAGCAAACCTAAAGGTTTTGCAAAGCAGGGGGGCAAGTGGGATGGATCGTTTAACAAGTAAAGGCAGAGAGGCAACTCTTCACTCATGTTCTCTCGGAGAGGGGCTAACAAACCTAGTCTTCACAGAAAAGCGGGAGAGTCTTCACTGAAGAGTGGAAGATGTGCTAATAAACATAATTTGATATTAACCAAAGTTCCTAATTGTTAGAGTAGAAGCTTCTGGAACAATCCTTCTAAAGGAACAAAAACATATTGACTGCTTCAAGATGGATCCATAAGTGGATTACAGAATAATTTTTCCCATAGCAGTAGGGATCTGCACTGAATAGTCAGGGAGGACTTCTAGCCTGTTCACCTGAGAAGTCCGATTGGATTGACACTGACAGCATAAGGAAGGGATTCCCGCTCTGTCTGTACAATCTGACTCAGTGCTACTCCGGAAAGCTGTTGCCATTCTGTGTCCCAGTTCTGCAAAACGCTTAAGTACATGTACACATCAAAGCGCATTTCTGTTCGTGTCCGTCACTCATGTATGTATGGGCCCTGCTGAATTTACATAGCATTTAAGAAGAGAGGCTACAGCTTGGAAAAAACAGTACTGTGCCTGGTTATTAGGTGTGACATCTTGCTTAAAAATTCATGCTTTTAAGCTGCTTGCTTAGGTTCCACCTAAGGTCGACAGGCATGTCCTTAAATACAGCTCTGTTGAAGGAGATGCTTCAGGCATGGGGTGAGTGCAGTATGTGAAAGCATAAAATTTTTTCTTGATGTTGAAATTCTTCTTTTCTTCTCAGCTGGGAATTTTTGTGTGCATCATGTTTCGTTTTGTAAGCGCTTCAGACCACATGCAGAAGCAGTGCCCAGCCATGTCAAGGCTTGCACTCCCTTTGCCCCTGGGGATCCCATTCCGCAGATAAGCGTGTGGCTTGTCCTGAGTAGGATTTCCTCCTCAAACTTGATCCTCCAATATAAGTGTAGGGTTCTATGCCCAGCCTTGAGAAATGTTTGAAATTTTTACTCCTGTGTGCCCTGTCTTCTCTCCTTGTGTTGAAAGTTGTGATTCAGCAAAATATTTAAGCATCTGTTTCAATCTGTCCTTGTCTGGAAACCTGGGTAAGTGATTGCAGAAAAGGTGATTGAACGCTGCCAGTTCGGCGTAAGCAAAGTTGATACTAAATTGTATTTCAAAGACTTTTGGTTTGAAACCTCTGGCATAAGTATTTTTTTTCTTGTGGTTGTTAATTTAGTGAGTGATTCTAGCAGTGACTTTATGTTGCAAACTACATTTCTTCAGTCTCTTTTTTTTTTTCCTCCTCATCCTGCTTTTTTCTTTCTCTCTCTCTTCCCCCCCTCCCTTCTTTTTAGATCGCTCTGGAATAGAAAATGTCAATTCTGTGGAGGCACTTCAGGAAACGCTAATCCGTGCATTAAGGACCTTAATCATGAAAAATCACCCAAATGAAGCCTCTATTTTCACAAAACTTCTTTTGAAATTACCTGACTTGCGTTCCTTAAACAACATGCACTCTGAAGAACTCTTGGCCTTTAAAGTTCACCCATAGGCCTTTAGGTCTCATCTGTACTTGGACTTGCCTCGTGTTAAACTGTTTTGTGCTAAAATATGTATTTATACAGTTGTACCACTTGTCGGAGGGAGAGAGTTCACAGACTGTGAACGATTGGTAGCTGTCCCATAACCATGCAATAACGCTTCAGCAGGTGCTTTCAGCTAAGGGCGGCGCGGCATTCGGAGTCCTCCAAGACATCCAGACCCAGCTGTGCCCAACTTCTGCAGAAGAGGTTGCGATGAGCCCCAGTAAATATGGACTGTTCTTTCACTTAGAAAAAAAGAACCACCACTGCCCTCTCACATAAACTGAGCGCAAAATAGCTGTGTATGTGCATATGGAGCATGGAATGGGGTGGGAACAATCCTGAGCTATTAGGAAGAGCTGATTTAATTGGTCTTTCACTTATCTAATAGATGTACGTCTGTGTCTCTTGATAACTCACTCATGGTTTCACTGTTGTTATTCCATTAAACCCGATGGAATGATTTCAGCCCTCACCAACTCTTCACTGAGCGTGTGTTCATGCCATGTGTATATAATATAAATAGTTAAGTAATGAGTGTTTATCGCTATATAAAGTACAGAGTTGTGTGTATATATGTGTATGTATATAAATAGTTCTATACATAAAGTATACATATAATTTCTTCACAATATTTTAAACTGTGAAGGAATTTAAACTTACAACAGAAGGTGATCTATGGAAAGAACCAAATAGATGCACTTTGCATATTGCTGAACTAATTATCTGAGCATTTCTAATTTTTAGAAAACATCAAATTTGCATTAATATGCTGTGTTTGTTAATTTAAAAAAAAAAGCAAACCACCACAGAGTGGCACCAAAGGGGCAGAGTCAGATTCAACTTCCGGAAGGGGTTCATAGAGAATCTCAAGTGGAGATGGTTGATTGTGGCACTGATGAGATGGATTGTCCGTTGCCACTGAGGTTCTTGTGTTCTGCTAAAGGTTAAAGAAGCACCAAATGCTCTTCAAAAACTTCAGCACAGCCAGAAAGAAACTATCAGATGAATAACAGCATCTATCAGAAAAAAAAAAGTGTGAAAAATGTATCCCTGGTTGCGTTTGGGTGTATGTGTGTTCTGTGACCATTTCTTTCTTGCAATACATCATTTTGCTGCTTCATTGCTAAATGAGAATTGAACACAGAAATGTGAGATTCCCCATGTCTTTTCACAGTTTGGGCTTTGTGGTTCCCATGCCTGTTCTTCTGGAGATCTCCATTGGAGTGTGTGCATGTGCGTGTGTGTGTGTATGTGCAAAGAAGGTGCACTGGATGGTCTGGATTTTTTTCTTAAAAAAAAAAACACCACAAAAACCAAGCAAACAAATGGGACTTTTTTTGTTGTTTATGCCAGTAGCAAATTGCAAAGCAGATCCTCAAGGATTAAGATTCTGCTGCTTTTCCTTCTAGGAAAGCGGTTCTCTATAGGTTTTCTCCATTTGTAGCAGGACCTGGCACCAGAATAGAGAGATTAAAAAAAGCCAAGGCAGTTGTGTTAATTAGTTATGTTTATATTTTGCTAACGTGGGAAGAAGATGCTCCATTACCCTTGTGTTTAGTTAGCTTCCCTCGGAGGCAGCCCTCTGGGTCTCTAGCGTTTGGTGACGCTACTCTGCGGAGGGGAGAGACCTCTCTGTCTGTTACTGCCCGTAGATGGATGCGGTGGCTGAGGCCGGGAGGCAGAAAGAGCTGCCAGACTGCAGAGCTCCTCTGGCGCAGCAGGGAGCGGATGGCAGCCCTCCTGCCCGCCGTGGGGCTGGAGCAGAGGCATCCCTCTGCCTGCCCCGGAGCATCAGGAGGTGCCCGGGCAGAGAAGGGGAGGTTTGTGCCCTGCCATGGCTCCGGGCACCTTTGGCCTGGGGGTCTCCCCTCAGAAGGTGGTAAAGAGTGCTGGTCGGGGGGTGCTGAGAGCAGGAGGGAGCAGGGGCTTGAATAAGAGCTGAGGAAAATTTGGCTTTAGCCTTGGCTAAGGAGCCGGAGAGCCCACCCCTTCCCCTCCTCTGCAGCTGCTACAGGGAGAGCTGTCCTCCTCATCCAAACTACTTTAACCACTGGATAATGGCCCCTTAATACATACAGTTTTGCTATCCAAATGTGATATCGGGGCATATTGTCCTAATTTCTGTTAACAGTCTGCATCCTACCAGTATTATTTGTATGAGAGCTTCACCAAATTACGCATTAAACCATTCAGACTTTGGAAAGGACACAGTCACGTGGTTTGTATTATTTTGGAGCTGAAATGACTTCTTTGTAGACCCCATTTCAAATGTGGAAAGTACAGGTAACCCTTGGTTGTTTTGGGAGGGAAGAAGGCTTCTTACGGAGATTGCCACCCTACAACTGTGTTTTGTTGTGTTTTGTTTGTTTTGATTTGTTTTTTTTTTTTCTTGTTAAAACTTTATTATTAAGCCTTTAGGAATGTATAACCAGGACTGAGTAATTACTGCTTATTAAATTTTTAGTTAGATTGACCGTGTATGCCTATAGATAGATATTCTAACTTGTGCAATTTCATTTGAAATAATCTTCCTGTACATAATGGAAAAACTTATATAACAGCAAAAAACCCCCAAACAGATTGACTGAACAAAAAAGTTGATTAAAGTGCAGTTCAAAAGTGACCCATATATTACAAACCCTAGCTGGACTCCTAGAAGAAAATCTGAACTCATCGTGTTAGCTGTGTATTGTGAGCTCTTCTTTTACCGTGTCACTGGTTATACACTTGTTAAACGCTGAGATAATAGACTTCATGCCAGGCATTTGAGTACTGTAGATTGGGTCATTGCTGAAAGATTAATGTACTGTATGACTTAAATGAAATTTTTATTCTTGATTTTATTCTTGATTTTTGTTCTTGTTTTAAAAGATTAAATATGGGCATTATGTCAGCAAGCTACACCCTGTTTCTCTGGTCTTTGTGGTTTTCTGTACGAAACCTTCAAGGGAGGACAACGCACCGAGGTGAGCAAAGCAGCAGTAATGAACAAGAACATCAGCTGCCGTAAGGTCACAGGAGCTGTGCTGGTGCAGGGTGGTTGGGAGCCCCTATCTGGGGCCACCGGTGACACTGGGCTGTCTTACCAGGTAGTTGGATGGGGTTTTTCTGGTGACCTTCGCTTACCACAGTTAAAATTTTTTTGTGTAGCCTCATTAAAATAGATAGTAATTTTAAACACCTTCATTACATTTCAGGAATATAACCTTGCAACTGAAAAAATGTATATGGTTTAGTTTATTGTAGAGAGTCTTAAAGCTAAGTTAGAAGAGAGGTTGATGAAAAATGGCATTCAAAGGGCAAAGATAGGTTTGGTTTTTTCCAACTTGATTTCCTAGTTTGAAGTGTTTACTGTTTTAGGAGATAAACTTCTCCACCGAATGTTGCATCTATTGGTGTTTGAAGAAAACCAGAACTAAAACAGAAACAAAATTATGACTGCCAGCACTGAAAAAAATAACAGCACAGAAACGCTTTCTTTTTTCTTGGCATGTTTTCTCTGGTGGCATGTTTGCACATGGCTTCCCTTGTTGCTGCCAAGTCTGAGCCCCGGCAAGCGGGGCCGTGAGCCACGGTGGTTCCAGGGCCTGGGAGGTCCTTGGGAAGAGCTCTCTCCAGCTTTCACTGGGATGCTCCAGATGGGCCACAAGTAATTTTCCCCGTTTTGCTGTGAAAGTCTTACAACAGCGAACGGGGAGATGGGGCAGGGGAAGCTTCCCAGTAAAAACACGCTTCCTTTCCCCCTCTCCCACCCCCCTAGTTTGGCTAGATGCTCTGGGGATGGGGACATGAAGCGTTTGTGCTTGTTTGTGGGAAACTTGCTGGACTTGGAGCCGAAAGCGCCGACTCGAGCGTGAATGTGCCCAGGGCAAGCCTGGCCCCGTCTCTCTCCTCACTCCTTAAGGAAATGGTGGATGTCGCAAGGAAAACAAAGGTGTGAGTGTCCCAGTGTGAAAGTATAAACCCAGGAGGGTGTGGGCAGCCACCTGCCTCCCGCTCGGGCTGGTGGCCCACGGGCTGTGTGCGGGGTGGGAGGGAGTCAGCATTCGCAACTGAACCGCAGAGCACGGTGATTACGGAAACAGTTCGTACAAGGAAATAATTGGCACTTCCTTTTCTTTCATGAGCAGCTGCCAGAGCCTTCATCAGCGAATACCACCACCTTTTTTTGTTTTTTTAGTTTTTTTTAGTTTTTTTAAGGTTGAAGTTTAGTGGGGGGGGGGAGGGAGAAGGAAACACCCAGGTCTGGGGGGGAGGCTGGAGACACCCACCCCTGAGAGCTGACCGAGCTGCAATGGGCCAGCTTGGAAAAAAGCATGGTGGGGGGCTGCACTCGCTGGGGAGGAAAATTGGTCAAGGACACAGCTGTGTCCCCAGCAAGAGAGAGGAGCAGAGCAGGCGTGCGTGGAGGCTGCAAGGCTGCAGATTCCCGGTTATCGGGGACAAACAGGTCCATCCACGCCAGGGAAGCCTTCCTCTGTGCAGACTCTGCTCTGCCACACCAGCCCCCTTCCCAGAGCCCTTTATATCTGCTGCAAACGCACGCCCTGGAAAACGCAGCTTCTGTTTGGTGGCTGAGCTTGCAGTGGCAGAGGGCTGAACTCTGCCAGGGAGGTTCAGGTTGGACATTAGGAAAAATTTTTACACTGAAGGGGTTATCAAGCATTGGAATGGGCTGCCCAGGGAAGTGGTTGAGGCACCATCCCTGGAGGTGTTCAAAACATGGGTTGACATGGTGCTGGAGGACATGGTTTAGTGATGGTTTTTGTCAGTTAGGTTGATGGTTGGACTAGATGATCTTGAAGGTCCCTTCCAACCTAGATGATTCTATGATTCTATGATCTCCTATAGCCATAGAAACAAGCTTCTGCCTGGCCTGAATCCCCCAGGCAGGCTGTAGGGTTATCCGGGGGGTTGCTCCCCTGCCTTGGTCTCCGGGAGAGTCTCTGCCTCTGGCTGGAGGAGGATCTCCAGGGGGTTACTTGTAGAGTTACATGCTTCAGATTGGAGGGAGTGTCTTCCTGAAGGACTTCTCTCTCCTCAGCCCCTGTACTTCATCTTGAGAAGATGGTGGCTCAAATTATTTCGTGGAACAGCACTGGGTGCTATTTACAAAGCAGTAGAAAGGCAGAGGCAAATACATCATGTTAAGAGCCCACCTGGGCCAGAAGTTGCAGCTCGAAATGAAGCACATCTAGAGAGGCCTGCTCAGTTACTGCTGTACAATAGCTCTTCTCCTTCTTGTGTGATGCTCTGGAGACCTCATGCCCATGATTAGGTGCAAGGCTAGATAATTGCCACCTTGGTTTTCATTTACTTAACACAGACCTCAAAGCGGTGTGATTCATAAGCAGTGGTGACATTAAATGACATAAAATGAGGGTGACAGTGCTCCCTTTTATACCACTTTGGCAGGTTCTATCACCAACACACTGCTGAAGATCGCCTCTGACCTAGGCTGACTTGGTTCCTGTATACTCCCAGAATATGGAATGATCTTGAGAAGAACCTCAGGTATCCCTTGGTCCCCTTCCCTCTGCTCCTTTGGCCCAAATGCAGACGCAGAAGCCCTGAGAAGCAACCCAGATTTGAGCACAGATGTGACATCCTGAGAGCTGACTTCTCTGCTGCACAACACTGCAGGACAGAGAAAACACATGGATAAAGGGCCAGCTAACATGTGCGTCTGGGTCCCCAGCGGCAGATGACACAAATTATTTAACAATGCTGCATTTCCACGATGTCTAAACTAGTACCTCTTAGGATGGCTTGTGGTGCAGAGATCGGTCCACGCTGCATGGAGGATTTTTTTTTTTTTTTCCTTTCACCTTTTTATCCTTGCCCAACAGCAACCTCTCCGGGCTCCTCTCATGCTGCTTAATGGGGTGTGTGTGTGTGTGTGTGTGGCTTGGCAGCCCTGATTCCTACTGTGCAGTGTGCATTTGCCCTCTGCATGCCCACGCACAGGCTCCCCCTTGTTGGTAGTCTGGCGTGAGGCCAGCATGACCCCCCCGACATCTGCAGGGGAG
>JAOXNO010000013.1:39980479-39994872 GCA_028565335.1 Limnodromus scolopaceus
CATGCCCACGCACAGGCTCCCCCTTGTTGGTAGTCTGGCGTGAGGCCAGCATGACCCCCCCGACATCTGCAGGGGAGCATCTGTCCCCTTAGTCCCTTTATAAGAGTATAAGCAAAACTGTGGGGCTAAGGCATCAGAAAACAAAATGCTGGTTCTTACATTTCACAAGGGAAATTTAATCCTAATTATTTACAGTCATTTGCTGTGGGCCCAGCAGAGGAGCTGTGCTAAAACGACGACGTACCGGGGAACCCAGTTCTGTCACTCAGTGGCTGCTTTCTGTTCACGTATCTGCACACAGTAAATTCCGTGATAGACCTGGGCATAAAAGTCCGAGTTTTCTTATAGGAGCTTCACCACAGGAGAGGTTCCTCCATTGCTTTCTGACAAAGTCGGGGGGGGTGTCACTTTTTAACTTCACTGCAAATAAAACTTTCTGGGCAGCTAACTTCGTGTAAGCCCTGCACGGGGTTGTCCTTGCACAGCAGCCTTGTGTGACCATGGGTGGGCTGAGTTAAAGCACCACTGTGATTAGCCAGGGGGATTGCCTGCCAGCCTTACCAGGAATTACCTGGCACCTGCAGCCAAAAATTCCTTGGCACAGACGAGCAGGCTGTGGGCTCAGCCTCTGCTCCTGCGCTGGAGGGGCGTCAGCCTCCCCTGGCTGCCCCATGGTGCCACAGCTCCTGGGACACGCTCAGACCGTACATCTGGCCCCGAGAAGCCACCCAATGTGCCGGAGCCAAGACAAGAGTGTCACGTTTGCAGGGTTGGAGGAGAAGACAAACATGGGATGGGTGGGGATGATAAGGCTCAGTGACTACATCCACAGCTAGTAATTATTTTCAAATCATGGAGAAGTTCCCTGTATTTGCTCCTTCCCACCCACTAGGTTTCTGCAGGAACGCAACCGGGTCGGGTTCTTTAAAAATAGTTCTGTAGCTGAAGAGCAAAGTGCTGGTATGCTCTGGTGTCCACGCTGTACTTGCCTCTGGTGTGGCTCTCCAGCCACAGCTTGGCCTCAGACTCAGCACAAACCCCAGGTGGCCACTGCAGTAAGCGTTTGCTTTGCCTCTTTACCCATCTTACCCCCAAAATGGCCAGAAACAGTGCTGTCGGAGCTATGACAGAGCGAAGTTTGCCTTAGTGCTGCAACAGTTTCTGTGTTTAGCATTTCATTAGGAAAAAAAATAAATAAAACTACAAGATGCCCAGAACCATGGCACAGCTTTTTGTGTTTCCCAAAGTGTTGAAGAGCTGCCATGTATTAGCAAGGGACCATCCTGCACTGGAGCTTATAAACAAGTGTCTGCTAGGGTGGGTTTTCTCTCCTCTGGAGCATGTTAAAAGACTTAAGAGAGAGCAAGACTCCAGCAGCTCAACTTGTTAATACACTGAGACTTCAATATAAAGTCTAAAAGGAGTGCCTTGAAGGAAAATGGTGCTTCTTATATATGAATAAAGTCTAATAACAGTAAGAACAGCATTTAAAAAGGATTGCGTAACGTTGTTAACTTCACCTTAAACCTAGTGTTGCAGTTACCAATGAACCAGATGGGTTCATACCTCCCTCGAATGAGTCACGCACAGTGTGTTCCCTTCACGTTTCCTCTTGCTGCAGGTATGACCACAGCCTCCCCTGCGCTGAGAACAGCTTTAACGTGAGGGTCTGGCTCAATGTCCGTGCTCGAGCTTCGAAGAGCCAAATGTCTCCAATGTAAGCACTTTAGAAAGGGCTGTATATACAGGGCTGCTGGAGGGAATTCACACGTGAAACCACAGCTCAAGGTCTTAGTCATTGTGTTGGTACAGAAACCAAACCACTTGTGAGGACCTTGCCTCAGAAAGCAGTGACAAGGTTAGCGCTACTCGGCCCAAAAAGGCAGGTTAGGAAAGTATCATACTCCTTGGTCCCCCTCACATCTCCACCCAGCAGCTATCCATCCTGCACCTCCCCTGGATGCTGCCGTCCCCGCAGCAGAGAGACTGGGATGCAGCGCCTGGCTGTGCCCCCCCTGCTTCTGCACAGAGGCCAAGGACTCACCTGAAACCCATCTTCATCAAGTTCTTTAAACTGAGCTGCCAGATATTGCCCTGCAAGAAGCCAAAGCTGAGGCCCAGGAGCCGCTCCACGCGTGCCACCTTGATGACGTTCCCTCCATAAGTGGGTGGACCAGCCAGCAGCCCGGAGCAGTCCTTAACCACAGAGCAAGATCCATCAGCGCCTGCCAAAGCCCAAAGTCTTGACCAAACAGAAACTGGGCTGCTCAGGGTGGAATCAGCTATTGCGAAGGGAAAAAGTGCTCTCCCGCAGGAGGACCCCCCCTCCCCACGCACAGCGTGAACGTGCAGGAGCAGAGCCCCTTCCCCAGCCCACCGCCGGGCTCCCTGCCCAGGGCAGCCCTTGCCCATCAGCTTTTGGCTGGCAAGGTCAGAAGGGGAGTGTGACAGAGGAAAACGCAAACACCTCAGAGAGAGAAAGAAGTGCAAAACCCAGCAGATAAAGGGCATTTCTTCGACCTACAATAGAATCATCGAATTGTTTTAGTTGGAAGAGACCTTTAAGATCATCAAGTCCAATCATTAACCTAACACTGCCAAGTTACCACTAAATCATGTCCCTCAGCACCACATTTACACATCTTTTAAATACCTCCAGGGATGGCGACTCAACCACTTCCCTGGGTGACCTGTTCCAAGGCTTGATAGCCCTTCCGTGAAGAACTTTTCTCTTATACCCAATCTAAACCTCCCTTGGTACAACTTGAGGCCGTTTCCTCTTGTCCAATGCTTGTTACTTGGGAGAAGAGACTGATCCCCACCTCACTACAGCCTCCTTTCAGGTAATTAGTGAGAGCAGTAAGGTCTGCCCTCAGCCTCCTTTTCTCCAGGCTGAACAACCCCAGCTCCCTCAGCCGCTCCTCATGAGACTTGTTCTCCAGACCCCTCACCAGCTTTGTTGCCCTTCTCTGGGCACGCTCCACGCTCCAGCACCTCAATGTCCCTCCTGTAGGGAGGAGCCCAAAACTGATCTGTTTTTGAGTTTATGTAACTCAATAACTGACAATATTTGAGGCGCAGCCTCATCAGTGCTGAGTACAGGGGGGGTGATCACTTCCCTAGTCCCGTTGGCCAGACTATTTCTGATACAAGACGGGATGCTATTGGCCTTATTGGCCACAATTTTTCACAACCTGAAAACGTTATCCCAAAAAAACTTCATTTACTTACGCACCATTTGCACCAGCATCCTTTTAGCCAGTCTCACCCGAGTACCTGGATGTTAATCAATGCCCAGACACTGAGCTGCGGGGTCCTGCCTGGTTTTTAATTCCTCCTTTAAGGAAGAGCCGTGCCGTTTCCCAGTATTTCTGGAAGGGGGCACTCTGGCACCACGGTTGCAGCCCAGCACGCTGCTGTGTCTGCTGTTGGTTCCTCAGCCTGAAAGGGAAGCTGTTAGGAAAAAATAAACAGTTTATATCCAGCTTTGAGACAGAGACATTAGAAGAGAAGGATAAACTGCAGCTCTAGGGACAAAGATAATGTAGCAGTGAATTTATTGAAATGTCAGGGCAAATGGGAATGACATAACCGAATAATCAAAAGGGGAAAAGAAAAGAAAGTAACCGAGATGATAAAAAATTAAAATGGCAAACACAGCACGACAAGGAGCAATTACCCCGGGCTGGAAGCAAAGAAAATGTACAGCACAGAGGTATACAGAGAGTAGTGGTAGAGCACAGCTCGAAATGAAAACAATAAAACAAAAATATAATTAAGAACAATTCAAGCCACCCAGATGCATTCATAGTTCAGCTTGGATGCCAAATTCAGTTAATAACTGCTTCCAGCTGCTCAGCGATGCCCAGCCATTTCTCACTGCAGCCTCTGCCTTGGAGCCGGGAGAGCATCAGCCCTGCAAGCAGGCACCGCGCTTACGGCACAGGCCCTGGAAGAGTGCGAGGGAGCAGGAGGGAATGAAAAGAGGGAAAGAGCCCTAAATCACTGCTGAGCATAATCAGGACTACAGCATAGTCTGCTGAACCCCCCTCGGGGCTGGGCGCTTGGAGGGGGGAGCGTGGGATGCTACAGCTTTAAAGCCTGTGTATCAAAGTGATTCTGCACGGTCTCTGACTTTGGCCACTGTTCCTCTCCCACATCTCCCCTCCCAGCCACAGTTTCTTCCCGGGAAAGAAAGATGAGGCCGTGAGCCTTAAGAGCAAGCAGCCCTTTACAGAATCAACAGCAGCCTCTATGCTGCCTGTCAGTCTGGGGCCTGATAATAATAATAATACCACGTACCATTAATTTTCGTCCTTTTTTTTGTTGTTGATTTTGTTTTTAACTGTGGCTCCACCTTTTTCTGTGTTTCTTCTTTTTTCTTTCCAGACCAGGAGGGCTCACAATTTAACTTTTTAATGTTTAAACACAGAGATTCCCCACCCCCTGTCCCCCAGCCACAGTGTGAGCACACACACACACACACCTGCACACATGTGCACATTCTCTCTCTCTCTCACATGCACACACACACACTCTAACATGCTTCCAGCACCTGGGACTTGATGGAGACCATCAGCTGTGAGAATGCAGGCACAAACTTGCAGTGCTAGTAACTCCTAAGTTTCCCAGGGGATGATGTTTGTCCTGTAAGGGAAACCATTCCTAATAGAACAATATAACCTTTCTATCACTGCTGGGAGACAGGGCATGAAGACTATCAATCAGCAAAGACAGAGAAGAAGCACTGGGGGGGGGTGGGGGGGTGGAGCTGGATAACATTTTTTTCCCTCTTCATCCCCTTTCTTAATTAACAGCAAGTCTAGTCTGCGATGCTAGAAATGGCCTGTGTTTGTTAATCACAGCTCATTTGGTTGTGTAAGAAGATATAAACAGAGCTTCGTGTGTGACTGATTGGAGTTGCAGATCCAGCTCCCTGGATTATTTTCGCTGCTCCCATGAACAGCAGCTCTTAACGCGCTCACGCCAAGCCACAGCTCCAGAGGGTGCTGCTGCAGTCTGCTGTGGCTGGGCTTTAGCTGAGAGAAAAGAGGAATTCAGCTACGCTGTGCCTGGCCGCAGGTCCCTGCCATGCAGTGCCACATCCAGCAATACCTCTCGTCCTTGCCAGAGGAGATAACTACATTTGCATTGTGTCTTCTACAGCTTACTTTGTTCCAGCTCTACTCACTTGCTGGTCAAAGAGCAGAGACCTCTGCTCTGATCTTCCAGCACCTGTGGTGTATCCTCTCATTCCCTGAGCAGCTCCACAGAGCCCCCTCCTCACCTGCCTGCCAAAAACCATCTAGCAGCCAGCCGGCTGGTATGCAAGCAGCTTCAGTCCCATCCACACCCCGCCCCGGCCCTGGTCCCATTGTGTCCTGTCTGTCTGGCCACTTTCTGCAGTTCATGTTGCCTGACCCGGGGCTGTTGCCATCTTTCTCCCTCCTACTGGCACTTGCTTGCTTATTACTGATCAGCTTCGCTTCCCCCTCCTTCATGAACGCATTCCCCTGCAGCCTCCCCCATCCCACCACCCCATCCCACCAGCAAGAGTTAGCAACAGAAGAAACTCTAGCATTTACACTGAGTCCAACTTGTACCTGGGAAGCCCAATAGCAATGGATGGTATTTTACTAAAGACAAAGTTATCAAGGAAGGGAGAAGAATCAAGGGTTGACATATGATAAGATCAAGAAAAATGAGATACCAAGAACTGAGCAGTGTATATGACTGACAGCTCCATAATGCCATAGACCCAGGTGTTTCAGGTACAGCTTTTAAGCTATTTAAGATGAATTAACCATTTGAAGTATCTTGGTTTCTCTACCTATTGTCTTACAACCAGACTTACTGTACTAGAGATGTCTCAGATCATCCGTTCAGGTGGGAGGGCAAGAACCCAGTTTTGCTCCATGTAACTCATGCCAAGACAGCAGCTCTGAACGATGGCAAACTTTTAAAGAGAGTTTGTAAATGGTTCTTCAGGACCAGTCTTGCATTTAAAATCTTCAGGCTACATTGATCTTTTGCTGCTGGGGAAAAGCAGTTTACTTTCTTCCTTGTTTACATATAATCCTGATTCAACTTTGAGATGAATAGCAGTGGTGGATAGGAAAGTCTGTCCTCCAGGATTGCCTCCTGATCTGCAGTTTGGAAATGGCTTCCACAGCAATATACCATGTGTCTGTCACAGGGCTCTGCTGGTGTTGCTGGATAACCACAGCCTTCTCCTTCAGCTGGAAAAGAAAGCTAAGAGAGGCTTTCAAACTAGATCTCACTGAGATACTTCCTGCTCACCTTCACTCCACATACAGGGACCTGCTGCCATCTGCCCCCACTTCTTGCTCTCTGTGGTACATCTCCTGTGGCTCTTGGCCACCCAAAGATTTTTGTTGTGTGTATCACAAGATCGAGAAGATTGATCCCCAACCTTCCCACCCTTGGATGTTCAGAGAGCCATTTCTGACTACATATAAAGATTATTCAAAAGCTCCAAGAGGATTTGCAAAGACTTGAAAAGTTAATACTTATCTAGTTTGGTCTAAATTGCCATAATCACCCCACACCCCTCCAACAGG
Source organism: Limnodromus scolopaceus (assembly GCA_028565335.1). NCBI lineage: Eukaryota > Metazoa > Chordata > Aves > Charadriiformes > Scolopacidae > Limnodromus > Limnodromus scolopaceus. The sequence goes on from JAOXNO010000013.1 coordinate 39,987,061, forward strand.
TGGTTTATTCAGGAGCTATAAGAAAAATACTTATTCTCATTCTTAGGAGAAGAGCTACATGTCCCTGCTAAGTCAGTTCCATTGCTTTGCTGCTGGTGGTGAGTGAGCCAGATGCCTTTTCATCATGTCTCAGCTGAAGATGGAGAAGGAACTGAATAAACTCTGGTGGTAAATTTTCTATTTCTCTTTCACTGTCAGATCTGAGCCCAGAAAATGTTTGGCTGGTATGGAAGAGTTGGGAAGCAACAACCAAATGACTGATAGGTTATGAATTTAAACACAAGGAAGCCTTCACTGAGAGCTTTGCTAGTTGCTCCCTCCTCTGCTGAGGTGGGCAATCTACAGGCTGCACTGGTGTCTACTTGTGGCTGAAGAAGACTTATGTTTTCTCGGAACCTGACTGCTGGTGTGTGGCCAGGTGGACAGCATCCCACAGTGAGCAACGTGAGCTGTTATCTGAGGTTAGGAAGAGGATTATTTAAAGTCATGCTCACTGGATGATTGCAGATGAGCATAAGAAGTCACCAAAGGTTTTGAACATATAGGTTCTCCAGCTGTGCTGTGGTGATTCACAGCGTCGTACCCTAATTCTGCGCCTGACAGATATTTTACGTCAACAGGAAAGGTTTTTTCTCCATCATGCTAAAGCTATTGTAGACTACCTCAGATATTTCAACAATCTCAGTGATAGATGGCCAAGTCAAGGAGATGATGCTCAGCTATTTAGCAATATGTGTATGTGGCAATATAGTTGTACAAGGCTAAGGATTTCTGCCATGTACTTTTCATCAGTGTAATAGAAAGAAAGATCAAGTCAATTAAGTCTAATAGTGATTATGTATTTAATTTTTGTTCAGCCAAAACAATGTCAATGACAAGTTTTTCAAGAGCTTTTGACTATGGCAAAGAAGTCCTAGCTCTTTTTTTTTTTTTTTGGCTGCTACTCTCATTAATTAACATGATTTGTGCTTCCATTGTGATAAAAAGCACTTCAGAAAGATGCCAAATATAAATATGAAAATTAACAGCAAAGTGAGATCAAAGCAGAAGATGCTGGCTGAGGGAGACAGCTAAGCTTTCCCACACCATCACTTTATTTTATTCCTTTCTTTAGCTGGCCTTTCTGTAAGGAGATCATAAATCCCTCAGAGAAGAGTGAGCCTTGCTGTTGAGGCTGCTAATGTGAATAAAGATTGCTGAATCATCCCCCTGGCTTTCTTACCTATCTGCAGAATATCTAGAACACTTTGAGGGCTGGGGTAAATGAAGAAAATACACCTGATAGTTTGGTTTTAAAGCCCTTCAAAGGTAAACTGTTCCTCTGAACTTTCTGAAACCACAAAACTGTGCAGGAATAATATTTAGATACAGTTCAAAAGCATCCAAATCCCTCTTCAGACTCCAAAGTCTACCACTTGGATGCCACACATCCCTCAAAACCACTACAGAGCTACACAGGCCCATAGATCACATGCCCTTTAGCATATCCTACAGCTAATAGTTTGAACCTTTGGAGGTGTAGTTCATCCATGAAGCCCTCTTTTTCTAAACCTTCTTGGCAGCCCTTTTAACACTGGGGTGTGGTATCCCTCAGTAATGTAAACAACTCACATCATCCTTATCAAGAAAGAATGTAAATAACAAATTTAATTTGAGGCCTAAAGTCTTAAAATAACTTGTTAACCTCTTCTTCCTCTTTGCATTCTCTTCCCCATCCAGAAGACTATACCTTCATCTTGTCAGTCCCAACAGCCTTAGAACTAAATCGTGTACATTTTATCTGACCTTAATAATTGCTGCTGTAGAATATATTCCATGCTTTCTAGTACGAATATATCACGGGCTGCAAAATCTGTTGAGCATGTTGATAATAATTAGCTGTGACTTCATGTAATCTTTAACCGAAGCACTTCTGCAATCTGGACAGTCATCCACTCTCTCCCTTTTTCTGTCCCTCCTACATGGAAGCCTTTCTGTTGAATAAGCACTGAACTTGTCTTTGACAAGGCCTCTCCTTTACCTTGAGGCCTCTTGACAGGCACACTTGAGATCTCAGTTCCTCTAGAAAACATCGAGAGTCAAAAGTTATTGATGGGAGGGAAGGGTAAAATCAACAGACATATATAAGGACAGAGACAGAGTGAGCAAGCAAGAGGGCATGACTTCTTAAGTGTGTAGGCTTCTTAAGAAACTGGAATAAAAAATACAGTATTTTTTAGTTCCTGTGTGTTTCATTTCCCTTCTTCATTTATTCATGATGCCCGTGCTTCCCCCATCTTCCTGGTACTGGCAGGGTAGAATTAGTTTTAGGTAGAGATCAGAGAACTGCTCCATGTTGCCAAGATTTCAAGTCCCATGAACGCTCACTCTGTAGTAATTCTGCTTTCCTCCATCTCCATGTATTACGTCTTGCATCAAGTATGAAGATGCTAGTCTCTTGAGAAGGCTAATCTTTACCTGAGTTAAAACCAGTGACAACAATTTATCCAAGCTCCTGAATGGCAAAATAATGAACTCATTCTGAGACTGGACTGTAGACCTTACCCTGCCAGCACTGTCAATCCAGCCATCAATTACTATAATAAGTACATCCTGAACCTAAAACTTGTACCATGAGCATTTCTTCCTCAGCGTTAATACATCCTCATTAATGCAACAGCCCAAGAAATCACAGGGAAAATATTGGTGGAATTTATGTTACTCGGCCTGTGAAATAAAAACACCGAGTGTAGCAGAGGCAGAAGCAAACTTTCTGTTCCACATGGGTCGTTCCTGGCAGTAAGACATGCCAGTAAGGCTGGAGCATACTGAAATGGGAGAGCTGGAGGGGTTCAGGACACTTCTGTCTGCTGTAGGCTTGACAAAGTGGCTGGAGAACAAGGACCAGACCATTGTCTGCCTGGAAACAACAGCCTTTTTTTATGTTGTTGCTCCTGTTCCCCTGTCAGAACAGCACACCTCACTGGCAGAGTACCTGTGCTTGCCAGAAGGAAAGGTCTTGCCCTCTCTGAGATTCTATTCACTCTGTTCAATTAATTTTATTAACACCCTATAGACTCAGTCCTCAGGTCTTCACATGAAAACATTTCATCATTACAATTGTTTCACAATAAGAACCATGCAAAACCTACTAATGCTTTGTGTGTGCTGCTATTAATTACCCTGCCAGAAAGCCTAGGAAAGCCTGATAAAATGAGCTGTATTTAATCCATCATCCAGAAGAATTAATTTAAATAAGCAAAGCTGACTCAAATGATCGCAGGGAATTTTGCTAACAATGTTGTATCCAAAGGGTGACATTCAATGTGACACATATGGAAGAGAGCAGGCAGCCCTACACTGCTCTTAAAGGCATAAATATGGCTCTGATTATAGTCCTATTTCTGTATCATCAGTGCTCCAGGAAGGCAGGGATATGCAACTTCCTCTTCACAGATATTTTAGCTTCAGACCCATGCCCAAGATCACACAAAGAATCCCTGGCTAAAGTGGGAATTAACTTTAGACCTCCTGAATTCCAGTTCCCATCATCATCAACCCCTTTCTTATCTCAGTCTCCATTAATGCTGAACAGCGTCTATACCCGTGGCATCCATAAGCCAGGCCAGAACTCAAAGGGAGACAAGGGACAAGGGTAAGAGCGGGTGTGGGCTTCACCTCCTGGTGTGCCTCAAGAACTGCAGGCAGAGAAGCTGGAGCTCTATGAGCAGAATTCACTTGGGCTGATTGAGGCCCAGGAGCTGAATGAGAAACTCTCGAAGAAACCCCTATTCAAGGAACCTCTCACCCAACTGCACTCCTAGATTCCCATTTACGAACAATATATTGGAGACAGGACAGCACCGTCGTCCCCCTTCAATGCTCATTTTGACAAGCAGGTGAGCGAGGCAACGAACAAGATCAGCTCTCCAGACATGGAGTTTTGTGAGTAGAATGCATGATACAGGGTGCAGTAATGAACATGTACCAAGAACATGATATGCTATATGATCAAAGTGCTCAGCTGAAGTTAAAAACCTTTGTGGTGTAGGACTTTGAATTTTTTATAGCTCTCTGGTACATTTTACCACTCACTTGGGAAAAACTTCTCTATTTAATCTAGAAAAACTTGCAAAATCAAAAGATTGCTGAGAGGAAGCAGAAGAGTAAATGCGAACAGGTAATTTCTGAATTCTGCTCATCATATAGCCTGGCAAGCTTCTTGTTCTGGGATTTCCTGTGGTTTAGATTAGCTGAAGTCACAAAGATCCAAAGAAAACAACATAAAAACTATGCGAGCTTCTCAGTGCATTTCTGTGTCTGCAGTCCTCAACGGGACAACTGCAGGCTTCATCCTACAGACCCTGCCTGGGGACTGCCATTGCTCTCCCCATTATAGCTTGGCTCAGTAACAAGAAACTTTCCAAGATGAGTCAGTAAAGCACACACAGCATTTTGAAGCAGGGTAATCAACCTGTTACGAAGTATGTAATGAACATTTGTATCACGAATACTGATGTTAGGCCAATAGGGAAGTGTTGATACTATCAGGCCTGGAACAGATACCAACATGGTGATGCTGGGATGCTCGACTTGTCCATCTTGGGTGTTCTCAACTGAATACCCCGTACCTCCTGACTTTGGAAACAAGTTAGACATGCATGGTATGATCGGAAAAACAGGCTTGGCTAATTGTCCTGCTCCAGGATTTAGTGATAAAGGGCAGTTACCCATGGACAGCTGTGATTACGTCATTTACATCTATTAGCTCTTTTCCCATCTTTCGATCCTCCTTTCTCCACCCTAGTCTCCTCCCAAATAAACAAGCCACCCCTAATTACTTTTTCCCCGTCAATCCAAATTTGGCTACGTCCATACTCAAATTCTACACTTCTGATAATGAAACATAGATAATCTTGACCTCATCTGACATTACTGGTACTCTTATATAGGCACGGTAGGCCTTGCAAGATTCCACCCCTGTAGAAGGTCCCCAACCCTCCCTTACAGTTATCTGTGAAGCCTGGTTATTCCTCACATAATTCACTTTTAACCGTCTGTGAAATCCATCCATTCCTGACGGTGCTGTATGTAGCTTTTGTTGGCTTCTCACACTGGGACCTGTTATATCTGGCAATTGCTCCTGTCATGCCCGGCACTTTCTTATGTCCCGTTCAGTTAGCTCAAAGGCAGGTCAGGACATAGCCATCTGCCTGCAGCCTTAAAAAAGTACTACATGGTTTTCAGGCTGCCCACGATGTCCACACCAGCTGTGTGGTGCAAGAACCATGGAATGTTACGAGAAAGTCTGGACAGAATCCGACTAAAATCATCCTGGACCTTACAGAAGTTCTGACAGGAACCCAGGTGCATCAGGACTCACAGAAAGGCTGTATTCTCAGCAGGGAGATTTTAGATGGTAAGTGGTTCCCTGCATCAATACGTTGTTAGGTCTGTCACAAAAACTACTGTTTATGTTACATAGGTGCACAACCAACATTCACAGCATATTGAACCAACCATTTCATGTGAGAAGAACATTTAGAATAACAGAGGTGCAAACGGTCAAGGTCTGATCAAGCACCCAGCTTCTTGGTCACGAATTACAGCCTTGTGCCGAGGGCAAAGTCAGGCTTCACTAACATCCATACTTTTACTTCCTGTGGCTTTTTGTAAAAGCAACAGACAGACTCTACTTGTCTGATGAAGAACATAATTTTTTGCAAGTGCAGTACTTTTAAAGTGAGGATGGTTTCCATTCTGTGGAGAGCACTGGCGTACACACAGCATAGCCCCTCTCTTACAAAACCTTGGCATCTACCCCCCAATCCAAATACGGCATCTACTGCCCCTCTCTAAGAAAGAAACTGCCCAGGAGTCAAGGTGTGCATGTGTGTAAGATGTAGGAATGAAGGCTAAATGGTTAGTGCAGAAAAGTGTCTCCCCTACAGATAAACCTCTGCATGACATCCACGTTAAGCGGGAGGAGAGTGTTTCATCCGCAGCAGACACACCACAGAAAGGGATTCCTCCCTCCCCAATGCTGACTTGTTACAAATCTCAAGAGCTGAGAGCAGCTCACCAGTGGAAGTCAACATCCTCTAAGTCTCTTCTGAAGCTCAGAAAAAGGAAAAAGAAAATCTTCTTTACCTCTTTAGTAAAATCAGGGGAATTGAAAAAATAGTCCTGAAATAATTCCCAGGCTTGGCTTGCTGCACTGGTTGAGTAGAAGTCCGTCACTGCAGTTGCTGGCTCTTGAAAGCGATCCTGAAACCTGTCTTATTAGTCCAGCCTCTCGTCCTGTCATAGATACCTATCTTGTCTTGGCATCTCCTGGATAAAATCCTTATTACCACCGTCTTTCCCACCAAAAAATAAAAAATAGGGAAAATTGTTAGCTTTGTTCTGAAGCTGAAAACACTGTCATCATGCCCAGTTCAGGAAAAAAACACATGCGTGGGAATAATGGAGTGTGTAGGTGCGTTCAGCTGTCTGAAGCCAAGGCTAGAGGCAAATCAGATCAGATCAGATCGGCACGGCTAGGAATGTGACAAGGTATAATTAACATCAGATGATTACTTAATTTCACTATTGATTTTTTTAATACAACTTTAAATAAAAATGAAACTAAGAAGAATCCCACGCCTCGTGCCCCGAGTGGTCTCTGTGTGCCCTTTTCACTCCCAGCTCAGCCCAGCGGCCGAGCCCCGGTGCCGGGGCCGGGGGGCACCTCTGAGGGCTCCAGGCTCCCCGGGCTGCGTGCCCACGGGCTGCTGGAGGCACGTGGTGATTTCACCATGGATATTCCCAGCCCGATGCGTTCCCTTGCCCTCGGTGCAGGGCAGCCCGGGATTGAAGCTGTCCTTGGCTCCCAAAATGAACAGTCAGCCCCAGAAAAGCTTCAATTCAAAGGGCAATCAGAAAAGTCTGCGGGATGTTAGCTACTCCTTGCCAAACCACCAGCAGGTCATTAGCTGGCCACTGTGTCCCTCTGCTCCCTGCTTCACTGACCAACCTAGGCTTTGGAATGGCCCAAGTCTCACAGCACTTGCTGATGTCCCAGATCAAAGCTATCAAATGAACTACCGAGCACATTTGGCTTCCTGGGGAGCTCAGAAATGTATTTGTCCCGCACAGTCTCATAGCCAAAGTGTGTTTGGTGAGGGAAATTTGGGTCACAGAGAGGAAATGCCTAGACATACAGAAAAAAATACAACCAGGCTTCAGATGGGACTACCAGAGTCAGCCAGAGGACAGTGAAAGATTTCACTCTTTGCACTGAAGTGATGGCATCAGCCCCCTGTGCCTCTGGATCTGACCATGCAGAGATGACTGACAAAGCACCTGATGGCTGGGGAGCACAGGTTGCTTCCCACTGGCCTCAAGTGCCACCACAGAGCAGTGACTTGCGCTACCAGCACCAACTTTTCCATTTGAAGGACAACCTGGGCACCATGGAGACAAGAAAACGACACTTGGCAGTTGTAGCAGGAGCCTCCAGCACACCATCAGCCACTGCTTTGCCTGAAACCAAGCAAAAACAAGGCTCCTGCAGCTCTTAGCAGTCAGGGCTGGAACAGGACTGTTTAAGTCTGCTGTGCAAACCTCCTACACACAACCCAAGTGCTGCCTGTAGTCCTTTCCCTGCGTTTCTTGCCATCCATCTCCAGTGCCTTTTTGCTGCACACTGGTCTTACAGCCCTGATCTGACAGCTCATGGAAGCCCCTGAATGTCCCCACACTGTATTTTGAAAAACAGAGACCTCACCACTACAAAGGAAGTCTGAAAACGCCAGAGCCAATGCACTGGGGTCTGTGGGAGCTGGATTATTT
>JAOXNO010000013.1:39995672-40008965 GCA_028565335.1 Limnodromus scolopaceus
GGGACAGGCCAAGAAGCAATTTTGGATCCAGGCTCTAGCTCTTGCTTTTCTTCCTGAAGGGTATGAAAAACTTGGAGAAGAAATCAAAACTGTGAAGGAATATGAGAACAGAGATAACATCTGAATGATGAGACCTTCTCCAACAGGTAGTAAACCGTGAAATACAACTTTTGGCAATCCAGGAAGTCTGTTTCTGCTTGAACTCTTTTGTATTGCTATTTCCCAATCCTTCTCTAAATATTTAATTAAGAATGTATTTTTCGTATTTAAATATCTTTCCCTCCAAGCTTGTATTTATAGGTAGTTTAATGCATTTCCTTTTCAGCCTAATTTCACTAAGATAGCTTCCTTTCAATAGTTGCCTCTTGAGAGCTAGTAAGAGCACAATTCACGTGGAGCTGCTGTGTCTGCACTGTCTGAGACAATTCTGTGCATTCACAGTGCTGCAGTGATGAAGGACTTTTGACCACCAGAAACACCAGAAAATGACTCGGAGGTTTATCCTGTTCAAAATACAAGGTATACCAAGGATCTTTAAGGTCCCTTCCAACCCAAACCATCCTATGATTCTATGATTATGCACTTCAGATGATTCAGGCAAATGTGGCTCTTAAAAGACAATGTCTGTGAAGGTGCCAGACAGCAACTCCCAGCTGCATGTCATAGAGGCAACTTTCAAGTAAGAATAAATAAATATTGACACCGATCCTCTTAAGGTCTCTCAATTTCTACTTCCAATTACTTCATCCTGGATACACTTTGGAAAAATACAGGAATTGTATTTCCTACATTGCACTTCTCTAGACTTTCAAGTCCAATTTCCCCTCTGTTAGAAAACTCTCCTGTTGAATCAGGTGTCTCTGAGTGGTCCAAGTCACACGTACAAAGTACATCCTGAGCTCGCATCTTTGAATAGTAACGCCCAGTGGATGTGCTGTTTGGTAACTTACTGTAAAATAGCCTCTCTTCACTTGAAAAAAGTGTCTTCTAGCTCTGAAACTATTTTGTCCAGACAAAACTCTGATGTATGCCTTTATAATTGAAAACAAAGATAAACTAATTTGGAGTTTTGTTCATATTTAAAACCTGTAAACAATTAGATTGATAAGAATTTCTAAAAAGACTTGTATGAACCAGTATGCAGTAACCAAAATAATCTTTGTTTAAGACATCCTCCAGAAAGCAACTCGTTAATGGACTACTGATTGAGAATTCCTCTAAATTACTGCAGTTTGGGCATTTTAGCTGCAGGCCACATCTGGTTTTCTAAATAGGTTTTCTAAATCTTTTACTTTGTAACAGCTGTTGATTGCATAAATACTAATTGCACCACTGAACAATAGTTGTCTCTATCAAACTGCTCAGTAGATAATGAAAATGGACTGCAGATATAAGAAAGCCCATCTTCAAGTTCTTCTATTCTGCTAGGCATCTCCATTCAAAAGGTTTATCCTTTACTGACATTAATGCACTTTTTTTATGATAATAAGTGAAAATTACTTCACAATTACTTCAAAAGCGGTAATTATGTTTTAGAAACAATGCCTAATTTCTACTTAGATTTGTTTACCTTTGTGTGGAGCCATTTTCATTAAGGAAATGACGTTGTCAGACTGCTGGCAGACTTTCAAAACAGAACGAGAAGGCTCATTTCTGTTACCATCAACCACCATTTCACATCCAAGTACTTCACCATCTCCAGCAGCACATTGTGGAAGCCCCTCAAGGAAAAAAGGTAGAATTTAATGAAAAACAACATTTTTAAGACAGCAAACAATTTCTAGTGGATTGGGGTCCTTCTCTTTTCCAATCAGAAAAATAAGTGTACTGTATAGAATTTCCAAATATAACTGCAGGTAAAGAAAATGTACTCACTTAGAACACAGGATCATGGAATCATAGAATAGTTTAGGTTGGAAGCAACCTTTAAAGATCATATGGTCCAATCTCCTGCCATGGGCAGGGACTTCTTTCAAACTGGAAAAGCCTTTTGTGGTTTGAGAATGGAAGCTGCAGTCACACTATGTATCCGCTTATGCATACCCACTCCTTGGAAGAGTCTGTATTTTTCATTTCTTCAGCTCAAAATTTCCATCTTTGTCTGCATAGCGTTTACAGTGCTGTATGTCTTCTTATTTAATTTATTTAACCTATTCTTGATTTGGACTGAAAAAGTTGGGATTCACTTTCCTTCTATCAAATAAGTTGCTGTGGGAACACATTTCATTATCCAGTGTAAAGAACCCTTTTTGAGATATGAGATGAAACCATAAAGAGTCATGATCTCTTGGGCTTCAGATGAAAAACGATGAGCAAATTAGATAATAAGAGCCTCTGTTTTAGTTCATAATGTCACATAAAACCAAACCAGCATTTTAGCTTCTATTCACTTCCCCACCCCCTTTCTGTCCCCCTGATCATTTTTCTGAGCTCCTACAAACATCTACCAACCTCCTTCCAAACAAACCTCAAAAAGCCCCCCAAGGTCCTGCAAGGTTGGGGGAAAAAGGACTTTACGGGATGTTAAGGAACAAGTGCTCAACACGGTATTGTACATGGTTTTATGGTATCGCACAATGACCTTCATTCTACACCCCACAAACATTCCACTCTTTTTTACCCCAGTGGTTCGGTATATCCCTCCATGCAGCAGGCACTAACATCTTCACATGTCCCCTTGCAAACAGCTGCCTCTAAAATTATGTAGTTGATTAATTATTCAATTAGACTAAGCTTTCCAGTTTTTCCAGCCAAACAGCAGCTGGTCTAACCAAAATAATACATTTTCCTGTAAACTTTGCCTCATTTGTGGCTAACACATTTTGCATTTGGCCAACTGGCAATTAGTGGTTTCCAGCAATGCTGATAAGGTCTTTTAGCCATTAGTCATCCATTTGCTAGACATGAATACACTGACTGAAATTAAGTGAACTGTGTTTGCTTTCCTCTTGGCTACCCAAAGGCAGTCCTAGTTACCCACTCCTTTTTTTTTTTCCGAAGTATACTTATCAAGAAAAAATAATTTCTCATCACTTTTTTCTAAATTCTAGATTACTCATAGTTTAAAACATTTGTATTTTTTGTTCCTATATTAGTTAATCTTCAAGCTACCTCCTATGCACTCATTCTATTTTTGCAATGAACCTGCCCAAGTAGTCATTAGTTCTAGCTCAAGTAGATTAATGTTTTTCTCTATGAAGATGATGCTATATTGTGTCTAGATTAGTTTATTGCAGGTAGGTATATTCATATGGCAAAAGAGTTGTTACAGTGACCAGAGTTGGTGAAGGATTAAAAGATATAACCACAACTCAGGTTTGATCTCACTTCACTGTGTCACGTGGATAGACGTTAACTTAAAGGAATCAGAGCTGTGATTCTGGGAGCATTCCAGACAGTTCTCATTGAAGGAGATGATTCTGCCCCTCTACTCTGCTCTCGTGAGACCCCACCTGGAGCACTGTGTCCAGCATTGGAGTCCTCAACACAGGAAGGACAAGCACCTATTGGAAAGGGTCCAGAGGAGGGCCACGAAGATGATCAGGGGGCTGGAGCATCTCTTCTATGAAGAGAGGCTGAGATAGTTGAGGTTGTTCATCTTGGAGAAGAGAAGGCTCCAGGGAGACCTTATAGCTGCCTTCCAGTACCTGGAGGGGGCCTACAGGAGAGATGGGGAGGGACTCTTTATCAGGCAGTGTAGTGGTAGGACAAGGGGTAATGGTTCTAAACTGAAAGAGGAAAGATTTAGACTAGGTATTAGGAAGAAGTTCTTTACTGTGAGGGTGGTGAGACACTGGAACAGGTTGCCCAGCGGAGTTGTGAAGGTCCCTTCCCTGGAAGTGTTCAAGGCCAGGCTGGATGGGGCTTTGAGCAACCTGGTCTAGTGGGAGGTGCCCCTGCCCATGGCAGGGGGATAGGAACTAGATGATCTTTAAGGTCCCTTCCAACTCTAACCATTATATTATTCTATGATTCTATGATCAGAGCTTGAAATTGATGCTACATGCTGCTATCCAACACATGCTGCTACAGATCCAAGTAAAGTGCTTTTAAGTGAGAAACTTGCTTTTCCCATCTAACCAAGAAGTTGGATCTGAAATGTCCTATGCTATGTTAATCAGTTGTTTTGGTTGCTTCCATGATCAAAGTCTTCAAATAAGTGGAATTATAACATTTCTACTGGGTGTTTGTAAGAAAATTGGTAATACAGTGCTTGGGAGAAAATTATTTAAAGACCTGTACTGATTTCAGTAACAGGAGCAACTTCAACTGCTTTGTCAGGTCTAATGATTAGACACACTGTATTTGGTTTCACCAGCTCATCTTTGGTGATGCCATTGATCAAGTAGGGAATGACCAGTGCAGAACGGCCACCACACCTGGGTGACTCATAACAAGCTCCTGTTGATGCAGGAGAAGGGTATCCTCCAGAAACTCAGCGAAGATACCCCACCCATGACTTCAGGTGCCTCGTGCTCTGCCTCAGACAACAGCAATGATGGTGTAAAACCATCAGGGCAGCTCAGCTTGGACAGGATTGTAGACATGACCCACATGTCACTACTTTTATCAAAGCAAGAGACAGGTTGAAAACTGTGATGGATACAAAAAGGTGCAAAGTGTGAGGATGGAGAAAAAAAGTAAACACAGGCCACTGTTGTGCATATTATCAAATTATACTGCAAAGTGTTCTCTCTGTTCCTCTCCTTAGTTGGTAAGGCACTTACTACCTCTGGATGGAAGGAGAGACTGGTTAGTAAATGGCAAGCAGGACTGTGGTTCCTATGGCTGAAATTTTTTTGGACTTTTTAAATTTACTTTTTATGTTTCTTCTTTCAATTATATACTTTAGCATATTCACAACTGAAACAGTACATACACAACAACAGCAAACAAGCATGAGTTAATTTAATATGAGACAACATATGTTGCATTAAGGTAAAATGCATATGCTCTAAATCATCGTAGCCAAATTAATTGAATCACTGTCTTCTTGATGTACAGATTTATTCTAAAATGTTTCAGTTATTCACCAGTTTAGTGTAAATAAGTTAAGTAAAAGATGAACTAACATTTTGATCTATTTATGGGAGAATTCAAAAGAAGAAAATATATACAGGGGTTATTATATAGGTCAGATACAGTTGTCTCTTTTCCCCAAACATAATTTATTTTTAATACTTTAACATATACTGGTCTAATTTGAGAGAAAATCTAGAACGCCAAAAGGGATATCCTAATCCCATGGCACTGTTACAAAAATGCACATACCAATTTGTAACATTGATATTGTTAATAATGCAATAGTAATATGTATAATGTTAGTTCACATAGTGAGCAAAGAGGGAAACAGAAGTCAATAAAATGCATATTAGCACTTAACTTTTCTGAATTCCACCACTGAGCGTATCTCTTTAAATCATCCATCAGTTCACCAGACCTCTCACTTGCTCCATTTCAGAGCAGTAATAAAACACGCAGCCAGAAGCAAGCAAACACAAAATTCCCAGTACCTTCAACTCAAAGCATGCCTCAAGCACACACACACCCTCTGGCACAAATACACACAAAGTTACACACATACTACCCAGCATGACTGAAATCACATTTCAGTAAGTAAATGGCCAACATATTTGTAATATTTCTTCCCCCTGCCCCCCAGTAACTGTTGAACAGGATATTAATTATAAAAGCTTTTTTTCTTTACAGTTTTTTAAAAATACTTTTCTAAAATTTTTTTAAATTTTAAAAAATTAAAGATATGTGACTGTCCACTAATTATTCCCCATTTTTTTCCTGGTGATTAAGTAGATCAAAGTGGGACAGTGCTATAAGGTGACAAAAATGTCTCTGATCTTGGTGGATCTTGACAACGGTGATACCTGGCATGACAGAAAGCAACCCACCCATAGGTAAAATAGAGTACCCTAGAGTAGAGCTGTTGTTGTGGTACCTTTCACAATCTGATGGCTGAATATTGACCATACAATGAACACGTGCAGAAACCCAGATGCTGGTGGAGCAGAGTGTAACACAACGAAGGGCAGGAACACCGGTAGCAGTGCTCTGTGTGCACACTGACATCGTATGGAAACAAAACAAACCCAAAACAGCTTTGTTGGTCTACCTTTTTTTAAAAATGGTTACACAGCATAGGTCTGAGAGCATCCTGCCTCATGGCTGCATGTCAGCAAGATTCTCCACTTCACTTGCATCTTCCAATGCATGCTCTTTCAGACCTTTACATGATAAAGAACACATAGGATGGTCATTTCCATGGGGGACACAGGGAGAGGTGAGCAAGTGGCTGTGTGGTCCTACTTGCTGGATGGGGTTAAACCATGACAGCTCCCCAGTGTAATTCTGATGTTACTGGCTTCTTGTGGCACCTAGTGCCAGATTTGTATTAGATTATCTGCAGGTGTTGACCAGCAATCACAGCAGTTGCCACTTGGTGGAGCCAGATTACTCTGCAAGTGGAGCATGCCTTACCAGCGGCTTGTGAAAAAGGTCTCAAAGTCAGGATTTTTAAATAGCACATTGGAGAAAGTAAGTTGGGAAACAGGGGACTTAAATCTTTTGAGAAATCAGAATTTTTACAGTTTTGCTTTTAATTGCTCTGGCATAGGAGAAGTAAAAGTCTTGCCAGCTGAGGGAGCAGCTATTACCTTTTGGAATAGCAGAGAAGTGCAGTAGAGACGCATTTGGTAATTAATGTGCAAATGCGTGAGATGTAACCAAAAGCTATCACTTTCTGGTTTTGCATAGTTTAAAGAAGTTCAGACTGTTTATGCTAAACTGTGCAATCTTTTTACTAATGATACGGTTTTTAAAAATATCTGCCATTTTCCCCATCTTTTTCTTAAATTCTCTTAATACAAGTGAGACAGGAAGCAATGTATTTACAGTGTAAAACACAGACCATCCTAAGAGGAAAAAACGAGAGAGTGCCAAACTGCAGACACCTTCTCTATGCTGTGCTGAGATTAGCAACTCTTTCCCCACAGCATGCTTCTTTCCTTTCCTGTCCATATGTATGGGACATTTTAATTAAAGAAGTGTTATTAGTAGAAGCTCCTCTGGCTTCTGTTTCTGTGTTACATTTACTGTAATTGCTGTAACAGAGCTCAGGGAACCTGCATCACTCTCTGCCGTCTTGATCTTCAGCGATCAGGAGTTATTATTGAGAGTATGCGTGCTCTCTGGCATTTTTGTGTCTGCCATTTCATCTCTAGCGAGATACGACTAGACCACAGGTCTACTTTTGAGGACGTATCCTTACTGGCATATAAACAAAGTCTTACCAGTTCTTTTGATGTATTTTTTTGACCTGTCAGACCTGACGCATTGGGGACAGACTATCAATTGGCTTCAGCCTACTATTTTTTTTCCCCAAAGTATATTGAAAAGAAGGAGAAGATAACTCCTTTTTTGCTCAGTGACCCCACATGCCAGAAAAGGCTGGTTGTCTTAGTCTGCGGTCTCTCGATGGTTATGTCTTACAAGTGAGATGAAAGAGAACAGGAGAGAAGCCATAGCCCTGGGAGACCACAGTACTAAAGAGCCTGTGCCCACCAGGAAGGGCATCTCCTTCCACGACACACTACATCAGATAGATGATGGTTGTGATTTTCGTGTTCTTAAGATACTGGCAAACAGAGTCTGGCTGTTACAGGTGCTATCCTACGACACAAAAAGGTGAGAAAGAACAGGAACTGCTGGTGTTGCAGCTCTGAAGATTTAAAGTTTAAGTACAAAAGCATATTAAGGACATTATTAAGTTCTACCTAGTATTTCCTAGATAGTTAATTTACTCAATTATTTCTGCATAAATCCCACTCGTTCAAGGTGGATGAGCACATCATCATAAAAGCAAACCATACGTGATGAACAATTTAACTTATTACTATGTGTAGCAATAGGACTTTAATGAATAATTGAAAACTACAGTATTATCCCTGTCAAGGAAAGCAAATAGAAGAAGTGAAAGATATACCTGCACGTAAAGAATACACCATATTTTATAGAAAAGCAGAATGAAGTTAGTGATATAAATTAACAAAGATCAAACAGAACAAGTGGGACTATGTGACATAAAGAAGTGACTTTCCCATGCACAGAAGGACAGCATGGTCTCTCTTAATGCTAGAAGGTGGAGCAGGGGCAGGATGAAAACAGACCATTGGTTCTGCGTGCCTGGAATAGCTGGAAAGAGACCCCGTGAAGGCTACTCCTTTCCCTAACCCTCCTGCTACTCCTGCCCATACTAGTCATCTTGGCCAAGCGTGCCAAGCGCAAATGGTTCTGGCCCCAGGAAGAGGATGAAGGTGTTCCTCCCACTCACTGCAATGCCAGATCCTTGCCTCCCAGCTATGAAAGAATTGAGGAGGAGCCTCTCCTCATGGAAACCAGAGCCCTCACCCTGATCTGTGCCCAGCCTCCTGCTGAGAAGCAAGGTGGACACTGGCCTGGGGTGAAGAGAAGAGCTCTCTGCTACCCTCCACAAACACTGGCCCTCAGCTTAGCTCTGAGGGATGTGCAGATAGGAGGCAGCAGAGACTGGGGCAGTGACAGGTATCTGAGGTCTGTTCCCATCTCTGGAGGGCCTGCCTGGGGTTTGGAAGACAGTAAATGGACATTTTCTGACCTTTATGGCATGGTTTCACTATCCCTTTTCAAGATTTAAAGGATATACAAAGCCTACTATTCAGTGGAGATCCTCAGCCTGTGAAATCTTAAACACTTATCGCAGAGTTTTTGCATAGTCACAGAATTTTAAATTTCCCCCCCAAAGGGTAAAATATGGTTTTTAGCTGGCCTACCTCTCCTCTTGGTGTTTGTTTGTTTTTTTTTTTTTTTTTATTTAAATTGATCTCACATACTCTTTTCTGAACATTTATCATTCTTATTGCCCTCAAGTCAATATTTAGCATTTTCCAATCAGCAAATCCTCTCTAAACTGAACATTCAAGATTCCTGTGGTGTAGAAGTTTCCTGTTTTTCACTTTAAGCTCTCCAGTACTTTTTGCTACTGGTTTGGGCAAAGATCCTCTATTTAAACTACAGCCTCCCTAGCAAAACTTGTGAAATCACACAACTGTGGAGAAAAGGCAGAAGGGTAAATCGAAGTAGGCAATTTCTGAATCCTGTTTATCACAGAGTCTGGCAAGCTCCTTGTCCTGGGGTTTGCTGTAGTTTATATTAGTTGGATTTATTTTTATTTTTTTTTTCTTTCTGTGACTTTTGCAGTTTTGGCAAAAAGTACTTTGGGAAAGAAGGTAGACAAAAGAAAAGGTTTCAATTGCTCTCTCTCCTATAGGTATTTTATCAGGAACGTCAGAGGTGTTTTCTAGCAGCACATGGTGAGGGTGCTATGTGTCCCTATTCTCCAGCACAGGCTGGAGTCATGGGGGCTTGGAGCCCCTTTGACAGTCTCTGGCGCTGTGCAAAGAGGCCAGATGATAAGGACGGAGAGAGGCAGGCTGGCTAGGGAGATAGTTATCAACACGCTTCATAAGGTCCTATGGTTGTATTTCCAAAACCAGGCTTTGCTTTGTTTCAGCTAAAGGTGTTTGTTTCCCAGTTTTCACGCCCACGCTACAATCCCAGGATAAACTGCAATGTTTTAGCTGAGGAAGAATGTCGGAGTTGCAGAATCAAGGAAGTTGCTGGAAAGAAGTGTGTTTTTACTAGACATCTAATTTAGTTGGAAAACCAGCTTTCTCTCTAACCCAGTTTGAAATCGAATCTTCCAACCAGCCCAATGTGCAGTCACAAATGAAGTTCCAAAGGAAACAACTATCCGAGCTTCTCAGTGCACTTCTCTGCCCGGACTCCTCACAGGGACAAGCTCAGCCTGTCTGCAGGGCCCAGTTACAAAAGCGAGAAATTCCCATTTTATATGATTTTCAGGCAGCAAAAATTCCTACCTCCCTCACCCATGCCCACACCAGCTGTGTCCTGCAAGAACCATGGGCTAGTTCAAAAAAGTCTGTGCAGAATCAGACTAAAACCACCCTGACCCTTAAGAAAGCTCTGACAGCAAACCTGGTGCATCAAGACTCAGAGCTGGGCTGCCTTTCTCAGCAGAGATATTTTACATGATAAGTGGCTCCCTGCATCTATTTATTGGTGCACCTGTCACAAAAGCTACCACTTAACTGCTTAGGTGCAAAAATCAACATTCACAGCATCATGAACCACCCCTTCCATGTGGGAAGAGCCCCAGAATTTTAAGCAACTGAGGTGCAAACACTCTGCTCTACAGCCTGCAGGGTCTGACCCGGCACCCAGCATCCTGACCATGCATTATAAGGTTGCTGTCACAAAATAGGGGCTTGTAAACCCCGCTTTATTCTGTTTCTTTTGGATCTTCATTTGTAACTGTGCATTTGACTGGTTGGAACACGATATTTCAAACCAGGTTAGCTAGACAGTTGGCTTTCCAACCAAATTAGACCTTTTGTAAAACCCAGTTCCTTTGGGTTTTGCCTCCTTGTGCAGGCTCTGTGCAGATGGGCTGAGTAGTGTGGAGCTCCTCAAGGCTGACATCATGGCAGGGAAATACTCTCATGAATCACAACCACAGGGATCTCAGGCAGCCTCCAGCTCCTGCCGTTTCCTTTGTTTTTCCAGCATGTGTCATTTTCAGTTTTCTATAGCTCTTTTTTTTTAAAGGTGGTGTTACATAGGCTTGACTTTTCATGCTATTTGAGCATCTTTGTATATAAAGCTTCTCTTTATAAAACATCCGGAGATGTTTCTTCTCATCCCCTTTTTGTGGTTTTCCCCGTAGGAACTATCATCTTTGAAATACCACAGTAGGGCCAGATTCGTGTCTTCACATGCTCTGCAAGTGTCTGACCGCTTCAGTGGCTCTACTGATGGCAATGGGACTCTCTGTGGAGGCGAGGATGAGTGGCTTGGAGGCAGGAGCCACGCGGCCAGGTGGAACACCAGCGCCCTTAGGGCCTGTACCCGCTGTCCCGGCGATGCAGACCTCTCTACACACCGGCATTCAAGCATCACTTCTTCACCAACACTTGACACAACTCTCATCCCCAACCGCACAGCTGTATAATTTAATATGCTTTGAGGTGAATGATGCCAACGTCGGACCGCTGTTCTTCCCTGCTAGCACTTTAGAAACCCATTTTGTGGATGCAAACAGTCACCTCATCCAGGATGACGTGTATCTTTGGTCCTTAGGCTTTTACCGGTTTCATTCAGTCAGAACAGACAAGCAGAGGTAACCAGGGAAAAGACACATTATTGTCCTAATTTAGCTTAAACTGATACTTAGCTCACGAGGGTAAACTGGCTCGAACCACAGGCAGAACCTCCACACAGCTGTTTGTACCCTGTTCAACAAAGTTTAACCCATACAGAAAATTCAGCAGGCTCAACTTCGACAAAGACAAGTTCTCGCTGTCCCGAGTAAGCCCAGCTCCAGGGGTGAAGGTTTAGCAAGACGGGGCCTTTAAATCTTTCCCTGTCTTTGCTGCACTTCATAAAACTGGTGAAAAGGGCCAAAGTTCTCTCACTTGTTAAACAAATATATCACTTCTCAACGCTGTTAAGTCCACTTCAGGAAAAAAATTAGGTGTTCCACTCAGAAAGACCTGCACTGAAATAAACGTTGGGGATGGCTGACTCTTATGTGCAAGTAAGATAATTTTACAGTCACCTGGTTTCTGAACAGCTTTTTGGCCTAAGCCCAACCCCATCATCATCAGTTAGGTCAGCTCTTTAAACTAGACAAATGATAAGCTATCACTTACCTCTCTGTTTACTTGTTGCAGGCATAGTTTTCACCTGTTAGTTACCATATTTGCACTCAAAAATCATTAAAATACTGATATCCCAATGTAGAAGCAGAAGGATACATTCCTGATTAGAGAAGGCATTTTATACACAGAGGAGGGAAATGGAGATTATTTTTTTCAACCTCTCATTTCAAGAAGGGAAATTAAGAAAACAGCTTAAAGTCTTGGGTCTTATTATTAGCCATCGGTTACTTCGCATTATACAAAAAGTATTCCTGGCATTCTACATCCAGTGGGCCTGAAGTGACAAAGGAAAAAAAATAAAAAAGGGAAAATTCAATACAAACCACTCAGTGCCCATTTCAGGGACATGATGGAATCTCAGAGGGGAGGCAAAAAGCAGATTTCTTAATACACTAATATTACATCAACTTCTAAAATTAGGGCCAAGCAAATTAAAGCTCAGAACATGCTCTTATGTTCAGTGCTAGACTATTTCATACCTGGTCCAAGAATAATGCAGTCCCGAGCCATCCCACAGCTTACAACAGCAGAGAATGGTGAGGTTTTCATAACTGGTCCTTAACTCACACACCAGGAAAAACCTGCTCCCTTTCACAAAGAATGCAAGTTTTTGCAGTACTTTTAGAGTGGCAGCAATTTCCATTCTATGGAGAGCACTGGCATCCACCCAGAATAGTCCTCCTTCTTCCAGGACCTTGGCACCTGACCCCTCGTCCAAGGGCAGGAGCTACCACTGCACGCTGAAAAAGAAAATGCCCAGGACCCAGTGTGTGTATTTGTGTGCCATGTAGGAGCAAAGGCCAAATAACCAGTGCAGACAAGCAGTCCCTCTTACTGCTCAGCCCCTCTGCTTAAAATATGCATCAAGCAGATTAGTTTCACCTGTAGCAGACAACAGCTGAGAGGGGCTCACTTGATTTTGCAGAAGTCAAACATCTTGACTCTGAAGAAGTGAAACATCTCTTAAGTCTCTTCTGAAGCTCATAAAAAGGGGAAAAAAAAATCTTATTCACTTCCTTGATGAAAATATTACTGGGATCAGCCTCCTTGAGCTGTGGAGGAATAAAAGTGCAGCATCTCAGCTCATGGAAGTGATCCTGAAACCTGGCTTAATAGTCCAGCCTCTAGTCCTGTCCTAGACCCCGATCTTGTCTTGACATCTCCTGGATAAAATCCTTATTACCACCTTCTTTCCCACCATAAAAGAGAAATGGAGATTGTGAGCTTTGTTTTGAAGTTGAAACACTGTCATCATCCACGAGTTCAGGAAAAAACATGTGTGGGAAAAATAGTGTGTAGGTGCGTTCAACTGTCTGAAGCCAAGGCTAGAGGCAAATCAGATCAGCACGGCTAGAAATGTGACAAGGTATAATTAACATCAGATGATTACTTAATTTAATTTTTTAAACTTTAAATAAAAATGAAATTAAGAAGAATCCCACGCCTCGTGCCCCGAGTGGTCTCTGTGTGCCCTTTTCACTCCCAGCTCAGCCCAGCGGCCGAG
>JAOXNO010000013.1:40013907-40055848 GCA_028565335.1 Limnodromus scolopaceus
GGGACAGGCCAAGAAGCAATTTTGGATCCAGGCTCTAGCTCTTGCTTTTCTTCCTGAAGGGTATGAAAAACTTGGAGGAGAAATCAAAACTGCGAAGGAATATAAGAATATAGAGAATAGCTGAAAAAGGAGACCTTCTCCAACAGATAGGTGACTGAGGTAGGGGAAGTGTGAAAGGAAGCCCACTGCTTCTGTCACACCATCCCTGTCTAGACTGGGAACGGAGAAAGAAAGAAAGGCGGTTCCCATACAAAATGTAATTGAGTGAGACATAAATCAAGAGCTAGTTCACCGGAGGGAATTAAGTTTGGCTGATGTGAACAGTGAGGAAGTGAAAACCTTTGGCTGGGTGCCCGGGGGAGGGGAGGAGAGCAGATAAGGTATGAGGTGGGTGATGAAAGGGATGCAGGAGGATAGGAATGTGAATAGGTTAGAGCTGATACAACATCGTGCTGTGGGTCCTACTCTTCCCATTCCAGCAGACTGGAAGTGTGCGACAGAACTGACAAAAACAGACTGCAACAAAGAGGAGGAGACACCATAACCATTTTTCAGTTATAAGCTTTTTCTTTTTTAGAATTCAAGCTTACACAGTTATCTATGCCCACTATATTCATAATTACATTTTAATATCTGCATACAAAAGCTATGTAAAAATTATTTTCTTCCCCCAAATATACAAATTTTCTCTTTAGATAGTTTAAAACATTTGTGATCACAGATTTTTTTTTTAATATATTTCAGGCTGAAAAAATATTACCAATCTAGCATAACTCTTAACACTGTTTGCAAAAAAATACATCATCCAAGGTACTTTGTTTTTTACTGTACGGTGTAATGTTTGCCTGACCCTCAGGGCATGAAACTGATATAAAAAAATAAGCCAAATAAGCAAAACCCACAAGCCTCATAGACGAAGTAAGAAGTCCTCCCAACCAACTTCATAAAAACAAATAAACAACCCAAACACTACCCTTCTCTTCAAAAAAAATTATGAATAGCTAATTTGATGTATTTATGAGCAAACTAAAACTGGAGAGTGCTAAGGAAGTAGGAAAAGAGAAAAAGAAATTACAGTATGTCAGCTAGTTCATGCCCTGATACTATCTTTACCAACATTAAATGTGTAATTAAATAAAGTGTCTTTTAATGTTTTACATTGTGCTCAGTAATTTACATAAATTTAATCTACACCCGGGTGCTGATGTAGATTTACATTTGATTGTCTTGTGCATAAACAAGGTTAGCTTTGAAAGAAGGTAAACTGTGCAATGGACAGTCACAAACAACTTATTACCTGCACAATATTGCTTTTTGAAGGCGACATCAGTCAATGTGGGTACACACAAATAATGCATACTCGTTGCATTTGCTAACATCTATACGACACACTAAAACTTTGTGATAAGGCCAAACCTTTTTTTTTTTTGTTTTTAATTTTAAAGCAAAAATATACCATAGTAAAAAAATGTGCTCACACCGTTTTGAGTCTTCAAGTGGAAAATAAATCTCTATCACACTAGAATAAAATTCTCTCTATAAAATTTAAATACGGATCACTTCATTGCTATATCAAAAGGAAACGTCTGGTAATCATTTCCAGATGATCACGATAACAAGACACATTAAGAGGTCCTGTCGCCTCTTCCTTTGTGAAAAGATAAATGTTGTACACTTTCAATTGCTCTCACAGTGAGAGGAATATGCTCCTTGGTTGTGGATTTTGATTCTGTCAATGAAAAAGGTTTAGCCTTAGGAATGCTGGCTACATCTCAAAACTGTAAGACTGATTTTTATAATTTATGATTCATGCAGCAAAAAGTCAGTATGACACATACAGGTTAGAGTTCCATAGCATAAAAATACATCACTAGCAATGACATGCTCCGCTTGTGATCAACAGCCCTGTCTTGGCAGATTTCTG
Source organism: Limnodromus scolopaceus (assembly GCA_028565335.1). NCBI lineage: Eukaryota > Metazoa > Chordata > Aves > Charadriiformes > Scolopacidae > Limnodromus > Limnodromus scolopaceus. The sequence goes on from JAOXNO010000013.1 coordinate 40,015,832, forward strand.
ATATAAATGGTGTCTCTGGACAGTTTTTTTCCTCTTTCTGATGCCTGCCTCTGAAGAAGCAAGCAGTCTGCTCAAGGATGATTTTGGACCTTGGAGGTCTAACTCTAACGTCTACATTTTGGCAAAATGTAAACAAAAATCATTATCACGCACTATATATGCCATTATAAATATCATAACTTAACTGAGATTACACATGAAATGAATATCTAAATGTACATGTTACTCGGGGCAAAACCATGAACGGTGTCAATCAGGTTTGACAGGAAGGATCTTCTACGCAAGACCCACACGTAGACCACAAAGCAAACATGAGAGTTACATGGCACCATCAGAAACGAGACTCTGGACTGCACTGGGAAGTGCACCTTGGTTATTTCACTCAAAAGGCCAGTTGCTACAAAGGGTGCTGACTGCAGTACTGATGTCTGCCACTCTGATGGACGATCCAGTGGCTCAATCCCACAATGGCTCAAGACCACTGATATTTGAAAGCAAGTATGTCTTTGCAGGACTAAGGTACCCACTGGTAAGAGTCTGCAAGAGCATCCTCAGGTGTTCTGGTTTTGCTCTCATGATCATGTAAATCAGGAGTCGTACTGAGGGAGTCAATGAAGTCACACAAAGACTGGTAGAAGATCAGAGGCCATTAGATGTCAGTACATCAAATCTGTAAAGCTAAGAACTTAGTCTTAGTTTTCAGTTGAGGAATAATACTAACCCCCCTCTGTTCATCAGGGCCAGATTCCAACTTCTCTAAAAAGCTAGAAAAATATGCTGACATATGTCCTTTCTGCTTAAAGCACGGCCAAACCTGTCACAGTTGGTTGCCTGATTTTAGGCACTTCAGTCATCTGCAGTCACCTAAGGAAAGAGGCCTGATTTTTCTGAACCCTGATTAACCACAACTCCAAACTGCATCAGCATCGTAGGAAGTCAGGCCATTAGCTTGGATGCCTAAATGTAGCTTACATGCCTCAATGCAGACAACCACTTATGCAGGCTGTGTTTGAAAACTTTGTAACTCGCCATGGTAGACCTTGGGGGACAAGTTGCCGTGTAAGCAATGATTTTTACATCAGCCAGTGCGCAAAATGTTAATTCTCAGCACTGTCTCAAACTGCTGTTCTGTTCAGAGCATTTCAAATTCTTCCATCTCTTGTGCTTCCCCAAGTCAATCCAGTAACGCTCACTTTTTTTTTTCTAACCTCTGATCTTTATTTTTTGATAAATGTAGTCCTGACAATCCCAAGTGTTCCAAGCCAGTTACCTGGGCCCCAGTAGTTATGAGCTAAGTCCCTCTTGGGTAGTGACTTGCCACCTAAATAATTAACATTTAGGCTACTGATTTTCTTTATTGTCCAAAGGATAAGAATTATTGACCTTAATGACAGATTGAACCTCCCAAGCAGCAGCACAACTCCAGGAACCAAAGCTCTGAAAATCACATGAAGCATCATGGACCTCATAGTAGTGAGATCACTGTGAATACTACTAGCAGAAATGTGATGGTTTTTTTCTCCTGGGTCTCATCCGCAGCACAGTCAAAACTTGTACACTAACTCAAGCTCACATTTAGCAACCAGGTGAGATACTTGGACTGGCTTTAGGAGGAACTCCATCCTCAGACCTGTAGCAGAACAGAACTCAAAAAGACATGAACATTTCTTTTCTCTTTGCAAGCCACTGTGGGTGTAGATGCAAGTAATGGATTACCTGGTTTTTCGCTTTCCTTATATGCTATCGGCTCCCTATCAAGCCAATGCCAAATCAGATATCTAGCACTCTTTACTGACTATGGATGCTGCTCATCTGAGATTCTGCATGAGTACGTGCAAGTTTACCACATTGTCTGGTCTCTTGTTCCAAAAAGCTAAAACACTTCTAATTCCTTGTCCCCAGGAAACAGTTCTCTACAAGGATTTTGGATAGAGACCAATGTTGTTAACACATATGCTTTGAAATGGAGCAAACACAGCCTGCAACAGAGGTTCTCCAACTTCAGCAAACATTTAGGAACAAATTTCCAATGGTCTGTCTTTCTTATCACCTGCAAAAAAACCCAACTCTGAACACCTCATTGTGTTTTATATTCTCACAAAATTATGGGTGCAAACCCTTAAGTGACAATATCAATGCTCACAACTGATCACAGGTGCATCAAGGAACAGGGAGAATAAGATTGCACATCCCTGAAAACATAGCCAATAGCACTCCAAATGTTTTATCAATGATGTAGGGAGAAAGGGGAGGAAAGAATTTAACTCCTGACACACACATACCGTGTTCCACCTACAAGGTAAGTTTTCCTGAGTATCATGCTTTCATGAGGGGATAAACACATAATGTATGGGTTTAGATATGGGCCATGAGCATTCAAAGTCAACACGTCCACCCTAACAATGCCCACTGACTTGCCAGGCAAATATATCAATAAATAGCAGAGAAAGAAACCGGTACAAATGAATGCACAACACAAAAGAAGTACGGCATGAGAAAGTATGAAATACGTGAACTAAGCCTCTGGTTCCCAGAAGAACAGAAGGATGCTTTTGATGTATCATACAAATTCAGAGAATGGTTTAATATCAAGTTTATAAAACCCGGGGACAACACCCCTGAATGAAGATGGATGACAGAGAGGAACCTCCTCCTATAATGCCCTCATCACCGGCCTCCAAACATTCCAGGATTGTGAGTACTGGCTTGCAGATTTCGGCAGCAGGACATGCTGTCATTGCTCAGTTCAGTTCCTGCTAGTGCAGTTAGCGGAAATAAATTAAAGGAATCAAGAGAGAATCTAGCCAAATGGAACACATACAGACACCAAAGAGAGAACGTAGCTGATCAACACATAGAAACGCACACACTCACAGGAAAGGGTGAGAGGAGAGAGAAAGAAGATAAAAATATGGAAATATGTTTAAGACATCTGTTGAAGATTTGTAATTATATATATATAAAATTATATATATACGTGCATATAAACTTTTTATATATATATAAAACAAAAGATTACTGCCAAGCAACACTATTTGTATTACTGGGATAAAGCTGTACAGTCTTGAGTGTTGTTACTAACAAAGTTGGTTTCTGTCCCCTCTGAAGGTCACCCCATATGTTTCGTTCTTCTTGTCCTCATTCTATGATCATTCACATCCCTGAATAACTCCGAGGACAGCCTGCTATCCTGACAGAGAGCCTTCTCCTTCAGAGTGATGAATTTTCCATGCACCTCAGGAAAAGCGGACCTCTTCACTCTCAGGAAAAGCACCTCAGAGGATCAAATTCCCCCCCTTTCCGCAACAGACCTTCCAGTGAAGTTACCTGGAGTTCAAATGTAGTAAGAACTGGTGGATCTTACTTTCTTATACACATGGGAAAAAAACGAGTCAGTCCCTTCTAACACTCTGCATTATTTTAAGTACTTGATTTATGGGGCACAGTTAAACTGTATCTCCTGGAACAATCCTCAGATAATGATGGGATCTTGATGATGATGAAGATCCTAGACCATAATGGTGATAGTTACAATAGAAACAACCATAAAGACTAGAAATTTCATCTCATGAATTGCTCATTTGTGCCCTGCAAAATGAGGTAATACTAGACAGAATTGCCAGGGTCAGATTAACAATAGCTGTTTTAACTTGGAGGCCAATTTATTTTCTGCCACTTCAATTTTCCAAGCAATGATGTGTGTGAGCTGGTGACCACGCAAGTGCTGGTGAATGAGACTGGTCTGTTTGTATTTTCACTGTTAAGCTGTCAAAGCATTCACATCAAAGGACAGAAGAACAAATTGCAATAGTCACAAGTACCCGCATTAAAGGGATGTTTTCATCCATGTGTATACAACTGCCCCCCAGCAATCCCAAAGAAAAACCCAAACAAAAACCCAACCCCACCTCAAGAAACAAGAGAATGAAAGAAGAAGAACAAACAGAGGTGAGAAGAGCTGGGCAACGGGATGAAATGACAGCCAGTAGTGCGACGGGGGGTGTGCGGAGAACCGCTCCAGTCTCTCTAATCCTCAAACACTTCCAGGAACAACGGAGGAAAGAGTTCTGTGGGGCACTCCACCTTCATGTGCAGGAAGCGGCTGGCATGGCAGGCTCCAATCATTCGCAGGTCTGTCACTTTCATCAGCAGTTTTGGCCAAAAGTGTGAAACGTGGTGTTTTCTGTAATTAATGTAGTGTTCGAATGCCAGGAGGAAACCCTCTTGACACTTTTCTATCCTCTCGACGCAAACAAGGCCAGGACGATCTGTAGATACAAAGGGCAATTCCATTGTTAGGAAAGAAAGGATGGAGACCAAGGACCACTAGCTCTGCCACAAACAACTTCTTCGACTCTGGACACCTCACTTATCAGTACTATCCCTGTTAAAACAAGGAGATAATACTTCCTTTCTTCATCCCTTGCCTGCTTTGGCCACTTAGAGGATAGCTGTTTGGGAAGTGTTTCCTTACAGTAAGTCGAGCAACAGATCCCGGATCTCAGCTAAGGCTTCTATCTATACCTTTCTGTAAAACAACTAATAAAGAACGAAAAATATTCCTTGTCAGATATCTACATTTTAGTTCTTTCCTATCTGTTTCTCTGCAGATTGACCAATGCTTTGATCAAGCTTTGATCCAGCTTTGATCCACAGGTGAGCTGCAAAGAAAACTGTTATGGAGCACCAAGGAACAAGAAAGGCCGAAAGTTTGGCTAATTGTCTCAATCGGCACCCAGATGGGCACTGGGAAAGCTCCTTTCACAAGCCACTCTTCAGGAGACACTTCTGGGAAAGCAGGTCCTCTGAACTGCCTTCTGACACCCCAATTCGTGTATCACCGTGTAGGGAACTAAAAAGAAATCAAAATGTTTTGATTGGGAAGGTCAAGCGCTGTGCTGTGATTAATGTGGAAACCTTTCTGTCACAGACGCAGTTAATGCTTGTAAATCACTGTCTGTGTATTGTTATGCAGTGCCCAATCTTCAAAGTGGTCTTACAACAAAACCTTGCCAAATCTGCCACTGCCCAAGGATGGAATTTCCCTTTTGGGCTGGCACCATCAGTGGAAGCATGTTTGAAAACACACTTGATCTGAGAAGGCAAGAAACTCTTTGGAAATCATACGAAATGGGCTGTGCTGCTTCTGTGTCATGACACCAAGAGACCAGCTGTAAATGGTCCCAGTGTGGGGAAACATCACAGCTCTCAAACGCCCATTAGCAAGTGGTGGTGGTGTTAAGTAGGGAAACAAGAAGGCAGGTCAAACTAAGCATATGAGACTGACAGAAATGTGTATGAACTGTTCTTCCTGCCCAGTGCATGACAGTACCCCGGGGGAAAAAGGAACTTACTGTAAGGCCAACTGTTGCTAAATTATCAGTTTTTCATTCAAGGCAATTTGGCTCAGAACCAGATCTGACTTCTTTCTGATGATCACCCCTGCCTCCTCCCCGAGTTCTAACCTGAGAAAGGTGTGGTACCAAAGCCACTTTTATGCCCATCTTTCTAAATACCCTGATTTTTTTTCCTAGTGCTTACCGAAACAGTTGTAAGCTGCACTGGGATTTTGACAGAGAATTTCTCCCGCATTACTCTGGTCAGCACTACAAGATCTAACATACCCTATTTCTTTTAAAAAGACGCTTGTGACAAAAGGCTAAAGAATTTCAAAATGGTTAGAGTCCCAATATATTTCTGTTCTCACCTGATGACATGAGCAGAACAGCCTGAAGAAGGGCAACCTCGGTGTCATCCAGGTTAAATGAAGAAAGAGACATGCCCAGGTCAAAAATGGCATCAGACACCACGCCAAGACCCCCATTTTTCAGTTGGCCCCTTGTCACCGCCATCTCCCCATTTAGTGTTAAAGTCTCACTCTCGGGGTCATAGCGAACTGCTGCTCGGAGGGACATTATCTCCATACAGCAGCCTTTCAGAAGGATGATCTGGTCTTCACATGGCAGCTGCAGAAATTATAAACAGTAAAGAAAAAGATGTGCTTTTCAAACTGAGTAGGTCTTACAACTACAAAAAATCCATGAGCACGAAGTTGCAGTTCACACCCCAGGACACTACACTCTAAACACGCTGCTACTGACTAGTTCCAGCACACTGCAGAAACCTCCAAGATTCACCTTCCTGCTTCCAGAAACCGCCAGCAGGTTAACATCCCCACACACTCTTAGGGAATCTAGTGATGACACAGGGGTAGGCAAGTGATCCTGGGCAAGATACTAAAAGGAAACCAAGCTGGTTCAGATGCTGAGGTGAAGTGACTCAACTTGCAGAAGTGCTCCTCTCCATGGGACTGCTCAGTTTATGGGAGCATTATAAAATTAAGTCAAAAAACCCTTAAGAATGTAGCTTTCCATTTTGAAGAACACTTCACAAAGTGTGAAGGGTAAAGCAGACCTGTTGGGTGCCAGGTTGTTGGTAATATATGCTGTTGGCTTTGTCTCCCTTCAGGGGTGGATCTAACTGAGATGGCTTAAGCAGTCACTGTTCTCAGATGTTTACCCTTCTCTCTTCTACTCCTGAGCTCTCTCAGTTTAAAACTTTGCCTAACAGAGTAAACTATAATGGGGGCTGGTACAGACCTCAGCCATCCCAGTTAAACTCACTGCTAGCCATGCTTATTTCTTACCTGACCAGACGAAAAGAAAGACATTTGGGAAGGTCCGTAAGAGTGGACCGCTTTTTAAATAAAAGGAATTAAATAAATTTTTGTAGCTAGAAGAGACACCCTCAATCAGTGGGGCATGTGCTCTTAATTCTCACTGCCCATTTAAACAACAGAGAACTTATTAAGCTATATCTAGCCTAGCAAGGCTGATCTCTCCAGTCTCCCTAGATTAGCGCTGGACAAACAGAAAATCTATAGTATAGGTCCAGCTTTTATGCTGGTGCATAAGCCGTGATCTTCAGGGCATGTGACTAGACTTGTCTTTTCTACAACATTAAAAAAGTTAAGCTGTCTGAATTGGTGAAGGTAGGTTCTGTATTTATGGTGTCACCAGAACGCTAACACATTAGGAGAATATGTTCTTTGAAGCATGTCTTTTATGTTTTCATAGGTAATTCAATGATAGCAAAAACCATGAAGACTATTTTGAGACTGTCACTAAATGAACAAAGTGGTCACCTATATGAAAAAGCAATCATTTCTACTTGGATTGAAAGAAGGCAAAAATACATCCATTTCTGATTCATATAAAGTTGTATTTACCTGATTTGCAATTCAAAATGAAAACAGAAAACCCACCAACTATAGGTTTACATGGCAACTGTGTACTTGCAAAGCCAGTATATTGATTTGGTGTAAAATGATGGAGAGTGGAAGCAAGTTCCCTAACGCAAGTGGAAAGCAGTTCCCTGATAGAGAAGAGTTTTAAGCACAAAGGCAGCCCCAGTCAGAAAAGGGATTTGACTCATGCAGCTATTTTTCCAGCAATACCAACAACTTCAGGTGTAAAGTGTTCGATACACAAGAAAAATGACTCATCCTGTTCAGGGCAAATCACTTTCTCTGTGGCTCACACTCGGCTCAGCAGCAGTGTGGGGAAGGCTGTGCAGGCACAGTGGTAGTCTCGCTACCCAACAACAATGCCACTGTTTGGCTGCTGAGACTGAACTAGGCAAAGAAACAAAGTAAGAAAGAAAAAAAAAAAAAAAAAAGATGTGTAGCAGCAACCAAGAAGACATATTGGAATAGGTAACTGCAGAGAAAAAAAGGAACATGAAAGAAAGGATGGGAGAAGAAAAGAGAAATTAAGAAAAAAAGACTAAGGAGAAGGAAGAATGGTGAAAGAGAAGCAGATAACAGTAGGGAAGATATTTCATGATGATTCAGCTGTTTTATTAATGAGCCAATTTCCAAACCCCATGAGAATCTCTTTTCCTACTTGAACCTTCTTAAAACTGCTTTATGGTAGTGGTGATCTGACCATGCCCATCTTTCACCTGCATTCCTACTTCTGCAGGACACATAGGACACCTGCTTCAGGAACGTCAAGCCTTAGGTCTTATCTGCCAATAGCAGCAGTTACCAAAGACAGGAGGCTTGAACATCAGTTCTGCTCCTGACTATGCAGGTTTCAATATGATATTCATCACCTGAGTGTCGCTACCAGAGCACCTTCCAGGAGCGGGGTCAACAAATGTGACTGATTATCTGCCATGTGTTGTCCTTTCCTTCTCTCTCTGCAGGGAGAAAAAGCAAAAGGCAGGAACCTGAGGTGCTTGCCTTCGCAGGAGATGCTGGCAGCCACCACATTTGCGGTGCAGCACCATGCAGCTGAGCTGAGCTATCTAGAAGGGTGTTTGCACAGCCTTACCCAGAAATGCTGATGCCTATAACACCTAAACTCACATCAGACTGATTAAGTGCTCCTCAATCTTCATTTTCTAAGTAGAAGGAAATGCAAGAAGGAAACAACAGCAGAAATGCTGAGAGGGAAATGAGTCTTTCTTATACTTCAATTACTCTGGGACTAGAGTCTTGCTTTGAGGCACAGGCCAATGGATGTACACGAACAAGCTGGACACTCAAACTGCTTTGCTGGTTTGTGCACATGTCCAAAGAAGAGAGAAAGAAGGAAAAGGGGCTGTGGATACGTAAAAAGTCCTGGTCCTCCTTCATAGAGATTTACGAAACTCTCAGTCTGAGCCTCTGTGGAAATTAAGAACTGGGATAATGTTTACATGCTCTGCAGCATTTTCCTATGGGAAAAAGGAGGGGTTTTCCCCATAAACAAAAACACAGCCCACACAGTGTTGCTTCTAAGAAAAGATATGGGTTAAAAAACATAAATGAAATAAAGTTAACAGTTCAGTGCCCCTTCAAAAAGGAGGAAACATCTGTCATTTTCTTTATGCTGCAGCAGGAGCTATATGACAGCTCTGAGGACAGCTGTCCTATACCTTTGCATTCCCAAGGAGTTGTCCCTCACTCTGCCATCAGACCTTGCTGTACACAGGTGTCAGGCTCACATAGTGGCTCAGCTGCAAAGAAAACCTGTCCTAGCTGAGCTGCATACCCTACAGAGGTCATGCCCAATGACGCCTTGACTTCCTCATCCATGTTTTCTGCTTGGCTCTGACACAAGTGGGCCCACAGTAGCCAGGAGGGGTAGGAGATGTCAGATGGGCACTGCAGTCTGTGTGTGATTGGCAAAGCTTTCTAAATTAAAAGGACTACTTTGGTATGTCACTGCGACTTCCCAACAACAAGCACTAAATCAGCGGAGGCAGATTCTCTCAGACACTGAACGCTGCAGGGGCCTCTTGATCTATGGACACATTCCTTGTATTTTATAATCTTCATGCTTGGCTACTATTTCATGCTTTCTTGGCTGATGGAGCAATGCTGAGGTTAGCTGGGGAGAGCTATTTACACTGTGCCAACTATTGGTATTTACCTCTTGTTCTGTAGGTGCCAGAGGACATAAATAGCTCTCCTTGACTGACCTTAAAGAAAAGCTGCAAGCCACAGGAGAGTAAAATGCTATGGCTGCCTTAAACTTTCTTCCTGAGTGATGCTTAGTTATTAGGAGGAAACACTGTTAGGGAGCCCGATGAACTCATTGACAGTGGTCACTCCCATTTTGAATGTCATTCACTTGGCATCCCACCAGCAGAGTCAAGTGTCACTCTGCAGCGTGGGCGAGCAGGCAGGCATCCTTCCAGGGCTGGGTTGGGGATATTTCCATACTAAAAATCCCATTGTTGTGGATCCTAAGGGACTTACAAGATGTAAAATTAGTAAGATTATTAAGACCGAAGTATTATTTCAGGCCGTAGTTTTGATAACATTTTTTAAGTTAGGAAAAAAATATCATCAGCCATTACAAGTGGTCCTTCAATAAAACTGATACCTTAGTGTAAATGAGATCAGCCTAGGGCCTCTGTATTCCTTACGTGCAACCAAGTCTATTTGAGTCTATTTACTGTATTTTTTACAAGCGAGTATCTACCTGGAATGATAGTCCATTACTTTTACAGACTCTTTTATGCACAACCTCCCTGCTAGGAAAAGCTTGCCTAGGGAACACAAGGAGGCAAGTGTCATTCCCGGACAGGGATGCTTTCCTGAACTGGAAAAATTTGTTATTGCACAGACCCAACTCCACAATACTGTACCTGCCAAGGAGCCAGAAAGCACAGAGGGAATTGTGTGCTGGAAGATCTAATTAAACGTATCAAAGAAGCTTCTAGACAGTCTCTTTTTGCTCATTTGCAGTTCAAGGCCACCTCTAAAGACATATTCGAGTCCCTAATGAACCATGATGACTTCTAGATGAACAAAATCAGAATTTCAGTAATCACAGGAAAAAGAAAACTCATAATAATCCAGATGATTCTAGTCCCATCTATTTTAAGTGTCTTTAATTTTTCTGATTTTAAACTCAGTGAATTTTTTAGTTCCATGCCAGGAGTATTTTGGATAGATTTTAACAACAGGCATATAAATGAGGAGTGCAAGGAAGCTTTCTTACCTCACAGAACATAGGCAACTTTTTGGCAAAATCCACCACTCTTGTAATCGCTGGTGTGATAATTTTTGTAAACTGGCTGAAGGCTTCTAAATCCACTTTCCCACCTTCTGGGGCGTTAACTATTGGTGCCTGTCCAATGTCTTCTGGCTAAGGATATAAGGAAAGATATTTAAAGGAACAATCTATCTTAAAGCAAGTATTTTATACTCTAAAATGTCCTGCTTGGCAACGGAAGATATGCTAAAATTAAAAATAACACTATTCACTTTATAAGCAATGCCCATTACACCACAAAATATGAATTTGCTTGTAAAGCATTTGTGAAAGAGGTGACTGCACGGAGAAATGGGTGATTGATATGTTGCTACCAATCCTGTGTGGGCAGCCGCACTTTTGAGCACATGCAGTTTCTTCCTTGTGCCCATATCTGAGTGTTTTTTGCTTAAAACTACAGGCATGTTCTTGTTTCTTACAGGTGATGAGGACTCTCAAATTTCTCTAAAAGTGAAGGGAGCTGAGATGACTTGTTACCCCTGAGAAGATGCTCAGACGTTGCAGAATTGGGCTCTTTCACCTACTCAAAGTTTTGAAGTCTTCCCAAGAACAGATTGCCTGGCATCACAGAGCTCCAGGCAACTGCCAAGGCCTGTTTCCAAAACTAGGCTAAAACAACTGATGACTAAGAATGGGCTAACCCAGAGCTACCCTGCATAAAATGACTAGAATTTGAACTCTGGGTAAAATTTTGGTTGCAGATCACCATCTGCATGACTTCAGCCCAAGGTTTCTCCAAAAGAGAAACAAAATCATATTTTGAGGATTTCAATAGGGATATACAATGAAATAGACACAAGCAGAATCTGCAAGGTGTGGGTTTTTTTATTCCAACTGCACTTCAACTTGTTCACCTGATTTTATGACAGCTCATCAATGTTACCAGATACTTTAAAAACAGGACTATCAAAGCTGTTCTGTTCGCTAAGTGTGGTTTTGCAGTTGTGAAAGACCTGCCAACCACCAGGCAGAGGTTCTATTTTTTTCACATTAGAGAGTCAAAAACTGGATAAAATCCAGAGAAAAAAGCCTTTAAGACTGATGGACTTAATGACATCTATATAAGGGCACTTTAACAGGGGAGGCGCTGAAAGTGCTGTCTATAATAAAAACTTATGCTAGCCCATTTTTTAAAACAACATATCATAAAAGATCCTTCCACAGCTCTGTCACAAATCTGAATCCAAATCTAACTTCTTTCAAGAAAAAACTCAGCAATGCGTTAATGAAGCAAGCACCAATTGTAAAGGAACAATGAAGAGGACTGGGCTCAATTATCTGACAGTTCCTACTAAAAAACTCAAATAATCCCAGTTCTAGGCTCCCTCCCTCCCTGAATCTTGGGAAGCTAAACCACATTGTCTGTGTGCTCATGATAAACAACCTTCATCACTTCCAAGCAAGAAGACCAAATGCTTAAAACCACGCATAACATTGTTCGGAAGAAAAAGAGAGAACACAGTATTTTCTTGGGAAAGCTAAAAGAAACTAGGATTGCTAGCTAAAGCTAACACACTCCAGAAGGCCATGCAACTGGAGAGCCCCTGCCACCTAACTCACCTCAATAGGAAAAGAGCTCCAGACCTCAAAGCAGCTCCTGCTGTTGAAGAGCCAGCCTTAGCTGCCTAAGGACTGACCCACAGTTCCTGGGGCATGCCATCAGCTCCTCTTGATCTTCAACAGCTTCTGGCAGGGGCTTTCAAAGCCCTTCACCTGGGGTTAGCAGGCCATCCTGGACTTTCCCTTCTGTGCTCAACGCAAGGTGTCAGTGAGCTCCCTATGCTTGCCTTGAAACCACTGGGCTTCAGCGTGTGAGCGCTGCAAAGAACCAGGAGGCCCTGCATCAAGGGCTGCACTGAGAGCAGTTTGGTCTGGCCTAGGAACCACCTGTGGAAGCCACAGCTAGTTTCTGAACCGTCCATTACAGCTGCCACCCCTGCCTCTGCCCCAACCCTCCCCTCTCCCAATAGCCCTGTCATTACACCACCTCATGTCCTGCCTCTGGGCACCCTTTGCTGGAGGCTCCCTCTCTGCTCGGCTTCCAGAGCCTGAAGCCCCTCAACAACCACATTTTATGTAGCCCAGTCCCTACCAGCTCTCTGCCTGCATCCTCATTCCCAGACTGGACCTCAAGCTCTCCATGCTTTATCCCAAACCAGGAGATACCGAAAGAACAACACTCCTGCCTAAGTAACCAAATCACAGAATCACAGAATATTCATGGTTGGAAGGGACCTTTGAGATCATCGAGTCCAACCACAAAAAAACCAACAAAAAATAAAAAACAAACAAACAAACAAACAAAAAAAACCACAAAAAACACATACCCACAGAGACACAAACCAACAATCTCGGGCACTAAAGCATGCCCTGAAGTCCCATGTCTACATGTTTCTTAAATACCTCCAGGGATGGTGACTCCACCACCTCCCTGGGCAGGCTGTTCCAGTGCCTGACCACTCTCTCAGTGAAGTAATTCTTCTTAATATCTAATCTAAACCTCCCCTGCCTCAACTTTAGACCATCTCCTCTGGTCCTGTCAGTATTCACTTAGGAGAAAAGGCCAACACCCACCTCTTTACAACCTCCCTTCAGGTAGTTGTAGAGGGCAATGAGGTTCCCCCTCAGCCTCCTCTTCTCCAAACTAAACATGCCCAGTTCCCTCAGCCTCTCCTCATATGACGTGTTCTCTAGACCCCTCACCAGCCTGGTGGCTCTCCTCTGGACACGCTCCAGAATGCACCATTGCAGCTGCTTCTTGGTCTGCTAAAGCCTGCTTGGCAGACCTTGCTGTGCAGCACCACCGGGAAGCGCTCTGCTGCTTCTGCCCAGTGATCGCTCACTGGCTGCGGTTTCCCGACTGCACGCGACTACGAGCACGCAGCCATTCATATAGAAAATTAGACAGCGCCACCGGAATTAACAAAACACTATAAAAGGGATCAGCTGGTTTGAATATGTAATTTCTCCTAGCAATTTAACAGGGCGTCGAGAGTCCCACGGTGAATTAGGCAGCAGGAGCCTAGACTTGCAAAAAAATGAACATTCTCTACTTGATTTGGTGTACACAAACCGTTAAAGACCCCTGTGCATTCCTGACACGCAGTCTATAATCCCTCTTTTGTGCTGTACAAGCATTTTGTATTCTGCACTTATTTCCTTTAAAAATCGATTTAGAAAAATCAAATAGATCATTTTCTAAGGCTGAGCATCATAAATCACCATTTATTTTCTGATCCTTGAAACTTAAATCGCCCCGTATTCTGCAATCCCAGTGCTATAGTGTATGTATCATCCTGCTTTCACTGAATTTTATTTTTCTTTGCCAAATTTATTTTAATTAATGTGTTCAGTTTGGAACAAGAAAGCAAAAATATGAGTTATTAATAAAAAATATCAGCTTTCATCTAAAACTTTACATTGCTTTAACACTTACAATATGTTGTATGCTAGTCCCTAATAAAGACAACTATCCTTAGATATAACATATAAAAAAGTTATGGTATGCATTATAGACTGCTACTGCTGTTAATCAGGAGTGAAATGATTTTTCTACTTTTTTTGATCATAGCACATGAAAAGTATCCAGCTGGGTAAGCCTTAACTCAGCAGCATGCTGTTTATCTTTCAAAATACATCGTCCGATCAAACACTGAGCTTCAGGCAAGAAAAAGCAAGTAGTAAGTATAAAAATCCTGCATTTTTGCATGTATGTCAATACACTGGCAGAGAGATCCTCTTTGGGGTTGCAATGCTGGGAAGGGACTTCAGAGGAAAGAAAAAAACTGGCTCCAAGAGCAGTGTAAAAGGCTAAAGTCCTCACCAGAAATTTCCTTTTCTGCTTCCAGTGGCTTCCTTGTGCATTGGTGGCCACATGTGCTTCAGTAACAATTTTGATGAGCTCCCATTCCTCATCTGTTGGCTCTGGTTTGTGCCCAATTGTTTTCTGCAGCTCTTCCCGACGTCTCTTCTCTCGATTTTCTTCTATCAGCTTCCTCTTTGCCAACCGCTTGCTGTCATCCAACACCACTAACAGGAGAAAAAGCATACAAAAATGGCAGGAAGTTCTTTAAGGTTCACTAAACTTTGGTATTTTCTATGCCTGTGGTACTAATTCATTGCAAACACCTTAACCAATCAGTAAGGAAGTACTTTGGTACACAGGTAAGATAGTTCTCTCACTTCTCTCTCCAAACTTCATTTTCTCAGAAGCCTGGATTGCAAAGAACGACTTACCCTTCTGGTAATGTGATGGATACCACTGTTGCCTTCAGTGGCTTATTCTACCAATACAACATAGAACATAAAAGCTTTGCGAGGACTCAGACAAAGCACTCCTCTAATGGACTTGGAGTAGTCCATGTTGGCAAAGATGCACTTTTATTTTTTCTAAAGTAATATCTGCACACTCACTGCTCTGAACTGTGCAGAATGTGTTCTTGTAAGTCAGCAGAAGGTACCATGGATTTAAGGAAGTGGGAGTACTTATTCACAGGAGGCTCAGCTACCTGTCGCATGACACGTTCAGAAACAATCCACCTTCAGCTCTTTCCATAAGCCCTACAAATGGTGCCATTCTGTAGCATTCCCCTAGAGCCCCGCGACTTCCAGTGATGGCAGACCCACGGGCCCAGGGCTGCACATCTCCCACCACCGCTGAAGGTTTTATCCCATTTTCCATACAAACGTGAATAGGCCATTTAAAACAGCCTGGCCTGCTGTAGTGGAGGAGGACCATTCTGATCCACAGCTGGTGGCAGGCAGGTAGGAGCACCCAAAGCCCTGCTTACACGCTTCTGTTCACACATTTTCACCCAAAGGTGGGAGAAAGCCCTCCCAAACAGGGGGACAGCTGGCCCGTCTGCCGTGCTCAGTGACAGCCCCTTTGGCATGTACATAGGTGCAGCCCACAAAGGCCACCCCAGCTTCATGGTACCGGCACCTGCTGGTCAGAACCAGACCCAGAGAAACTTCTGGCTCAGCAGAGCCGCTGCCTGGCTGATGCTCACCACCGCCTGCTGCCCCAGGCTGGGCTGGGGGCCAGCTGGTGACCCAGAGGCAGCCAGCCCCTCTCCTGGCTAAAACAAAATTGTGTCATTTCACCTACTTCCCTCTAGACAGAATATGTTGTTATATATTACATTACCAATGAAAAATACCAAGTTAGGATATTTTTCTGTTGTTTATTGGGTCTGATCTCTTATCAGTTTTTCTGCAGAGGATTATGCTGGCAACAGCCATTAACGTTAACGCACAGTGGGATTTACGTGACTTCCTCTCATTTGCACTAATTGACGTTATTGGTGTAAATCCCTGTGCAACGGCAGGAAAAGAAGACCCCTAAGGGTTAATCTTACAGCCATATGTTCTAGTTCTTTAGAATGAGAGTCGAATTCTTTGCAGTAGATAACTTCTTCAGGGCTAAAAATAAAACAAACAACTGCAGGATGACTCATACAACGACATTCAATTTCACATCCTCCAGAATTTTCTAAACAAGATGTTTTTTTCTAAAGCAAAGTGTCCATCCAGATGCATTTCTCCCTCCTCTCCTCCAAAGAGTGAACATTCCTACTGTTACTCAGCCTGGTAAAGCCAGGAGAAGGTGCAGCCTGGTGAGGCATAAACAAAGAATTACAGCCCCATGAAAGTGATTTGATGCAATGAGCATATTTCTCCCATACAAGTTATTAAAAACAAAAAAGTGCTGGCAATTCTGCTCTACTTTAACAATCTTCACCAATCAACATACTTTAAGCAAACACACATTAAAAAAGAAAAAAGAGAAAAGAAAGAAAACCAGAAAAATATACTTACAATCTGTTGCCATGCCAACAAAGATACATTTTTTGAAGCGACATTCCTGGCACTGATTTCTTGTTACTTTGTCTATCACACATTTTCCTTCATATTTACAGGAATAGGTTGGATGGAGGTTTTTCTGAATGGTTCTTCTAAAAAAACCCTAAGTGCAACAAATAAATACATTGGGAAACATTAGCGTTGTGCAATTTCTTCAAATTGGGAGCCACTTTGGTTTGTTAAAAATGTACCTAAGTGTGCAAGATAACACACTTCATGCCATGAAACTCTCAAAGAGGAAAAGAACAAACTAGTTTTATAGTGCATGGTGTTTCTTTTCTGAGTTTCATGAAACATTTTGTCCCCAAAACCTGAAAACATAAAGACATCTGAAGGAAGTAAAGTCATAAGTAATGCTGTCTTGAGGGGCGAATACTGTCTACATGTCTCCTTGAAGTCTTATGTTTCTGTGTGTTAATTATTTTTTTTTGTTTGAACTGGAGGGTTTATTTTGAACCCCTTTCTAAATGACATAACCATTTTGAGGGATATTAAGAGGCTTTTAATTAAAGGGCAGCTTCTGCAAATAGTAAGAATGGTGGTACGTATGAGCCACTAAAGGATTAAGAACAAAGAGTTCTACTCCTTTCTTTCCATCAAAGCCAAATAACCAACCTACTAAATCTGGGCAAGACCAAGAATTTTGCAAACACGATTTACACAATCTTTGAGTTTGATTCTAAATAATGGATTCAATAATGATTTCAAAATTATCTGTATTTCTGAGAAGAGGATTTAATTTGTATTTAACACAGACCTCTGTATTCAACGCAAACATCATCAATAAAAGTCCCGCTATATATAAATCCATTCTATCTATCTATCTATCTATGTATCTATCTATCTGTCTATCTATCTATCATAATATATTGCCAACTACAACACGGATATGAGGTCAGATCCTAAGCTCATGCGAGCCAATGTAGCTCCACTGAATTCACTGATTTATACACTACATAGACCTTGGCCTTAGGTAAAGAAATCAGATACAAATTATCTCTGAACATTATAGACCTAATCCTGCTACTAATTTCAACATGACTTTCTCATTAACTTATGCAATAGCTGGATAAACTTCCCAAGACTGCAAGATATGGACAAGATAGGCTGTAAAGCAAGAAATTTTGACTTCACTTTAATTTCAAATTTCACCATTGTTTGAGACTGTCTACATTCCGCAACACAGCTTGGGACCACCTTGACAGAACACACTGGGACCCTGGTCCTGTTTGACTGAGGCCACTGAGAATGGCTTTGATTTCAGTGAAAACAATGGCAAAATTCAAGTGAGATTTTACCTAATGAATACTCTCTTCAGCTGGGATTTTATCTAATGAATAGTCTCTTCACTTCACTAGATGAAATGTCTGGTTTTAATCATGTTAAATAACACCCAGTAAAATCTTATAGCAGTGTGTAATTTCTTTTAACATAGAATGTTGAATAAAAAAGTATGGATAAGCCTGTATTTCAACTTGAGCTCCCAACTCCAGTGAAGACAATAAACAGCCTTATCCTCATTAGAGTTTTATCTAACAAGATCCAGCTCAAGCTAAGAGTAAAACTCCCTTTTCCTTGGTAACAGTAAGACCTGAAATCTCAATTAAACTGAGTTGCAGGAAATCACAGGCAAGATGTCCTTATGTGGGGTTTGGATTGGATCTCAAACTCTCATTTACCCAATAGCTGAATTTGGATCCACCCTCAACCCTGTGATGAATTCCTAGAGACAACACCTGCCTCTCTCCTCCCTGAAGATCAAAGATGGCTCTGGACAACCAGGGAAATGGGGTAACCTCTAGTTACAGAAAGAGATGGAAAAATCTCTGATGAATCTCCGAAGAGGTACTGAACTTCTGTGTTCCAAACCTTGCATAGGACTTAACGTAGGTCTAGCTTTACAACGGTAAGGCTCTTCACCACCAGTGTTGGAACCAGCACATTTCAATCTTCCCATTTCTTTGCATTTCTCAAAAACTTTTTGAAAAAATTCTCTTTGATCATCTCTAGAGACAATATGATAAGGAAGCTGCTTTCTACATTTGTCCAAACACTTCATCACAGAATTGTTATTTTCATCAATAAAAGAAAGCATATTTTATTGTAAGGCAACTACTCCTTTCCCAAATTCATTTATTATGCACCTACCTAGCAACAGATGCAATGGCTATAGTCTGGAGAAACATTTCAGTGATGTCACAACTCCGTGCCGGTTTATTTGTATTTAAATTCCTTACAATTTAGTCTTCAGAAATGTGTGAGGATGCTTTGTTCATGAAAGCACTTGCCAAAGCACATTTTTGGCTGTCAGCCCTGATTAATGTTGTTACAAAATTAAAGTGATTTTGAATGGAAGCAACTAGTAAATGTCAAATGCATTGAGAATTGATTACATTTAACTTTGCTGATAAATTATACAACTGGAAATGTGCATGCAGACCCTCCAAGGCATGGATTGAAATTGTCCACACAAAAAGCCCCATCTTTTACAAAGAATACAAGAAGAACAATAAACCAAGACAAAATGGTCTGTTTGTAAGCCAACTATAAGTAGGAGAACAAAATTAATTACTTATTGTAAATTGTTAGCTCAGTTCCTTGTGCACATAATCATTATTTTAAACTGTACATCAGACAAAAGAACTGTATCTGAAGATAAAAGTAGATTTTGTATTCTATATCTTCAAAATTGCTGGTAGGCATAAAAAGAAATACTTCAGTTGGAGTAACAAAAACCTTAGGAAAGCTGCTAAGAGATATAGCTGTTCAGCTGGGAGCAAAAGATATTTTGCTACATAATGCCACAGTGTCGCTTACTTCTCATTATATCTGACTTAAGTCATATTCATACATTTTATGTATTGTTATCATCTGGTATATGGGATGTAAATGTGTTAAGAATCACTTGTTCAGTTACAGTTCTTTCAGATATAAGTATTTTTTCATACGTATTATGCATGTATGTCTATAAAACCATTTTGAACATTACCACAAACCTGCTATACGTAGGATATTTAGGTCTTTGTGCACTTCATAAATGTAACTTAGGGCAAAGATGCACAACTGAAAGAGCTCCTTCAGCACAAGAGTTACTGTGATGTGGAGCTCTAAAGCTAATCCAAATGCAAAATCTCAGACCCAACTATTCCAGACTTTGGGGATGAACAGAATACGGCTTTTGTGGCTTAGTCCCATGACACTAGTCCATGACATGTGTGGTCCCATTTGTTTAGAAAAACATGATCATTTTTTATTTTCTGCAGGAAAGAATAGCTTTCTTACAGGATCTCAAGCTATTCAGGCATGTTTATGGCAATGAAATCATTTAAGATGTGCCTGACTGTGTTACTCAATTTTATTTTATTTTTTATTTACTTGCCCAAAGCAATCTCCTTTTAAATTTTGCATGTAGCTTTGGAGATGCAATTTAGGGCTGAAAGCACATTTCAATATGCTTAAGTTAAAGAAGGCACTACTTTTTGAAACTGTTTTAACTGGGTGTCAATGCTTCCCAAAGTGATGGATCTATGAGCATGTGGAAGGGATTTTAATTTTTGCTTCTTCTTAGTGATGATGAGAGGCACTGAAACACTGTTAATCGTTACAGACTCTTCATGGCCATAGGCAGAACCTCAGCTATTGCATGAACTGCTTCAATGGAGTTGCTGGGAGTATGCTGATGTACACTGGCTGAGAACATGGCCAAAGAAACATTAAAAATGGAAATGTAAAAGCTAACAGTTAAATAGCAATAACAAAAATCTATATTTCTTGTTTTCTTTCCAGAAGCAAACACTGCAAAAATCAACTATATTCCTTATGCATATGAAGAGCAGTGGCATAGCCAGATACGGCTTATCATCAGTACTGGATGTTCTTATTCGCTTCTAATCTGTCTTTGTTTTATTTGACAGCACAGTTCAGGAAGTCTGTATAATGGAGGAGCTGGAGAGCTATTTCTGATTCCCACTTTCCCACTGTGCCATTTACCTTGCAACCTTCGCAAGTGATGCAGCGATAATGATATCCGGTGGCTTTGTCCCCACACACTACACATAGCTCATCCTTGTCTAAGTAACTGGGTATATACCCTGTAAAGAAAAAGAGGATGCGGCATGTAAACTCAATATAAAATGATATGAAACAAATGATAGAAAAATATTACATTGAAATCCACTTGTCTATCTGAACTCACTGAATTTCTGGAATAAAAAGCTCATACTAACAATTATTTAGAGAATTATTTAAACATCATCTGTAATATCTTCTACTTTTCACATTGTTTCAGCACCTACTGATTAAGAGGGAGAAGCTGGAACATGATTGCTCTCTCCTGAGTGAAATACTACCTCAGAAAAACTAACTATATTTATTTTTCCCTCAAAGGCTTTGATGTGCATAAAAAAATAACTGTGAGACATACAGTATATTCTTCTAATCTGTCTCACAAAACCCCGATATAGTCGTATACTGAAGATGAGATCCCAGGTTGCAGGTGACTCAGGGACCTGGTAGTAAGAAATATTTACTGAGAGATCGCTTGTTTCAAATCAGGTGTGGTAAGAGAAGTACCAACAACAGATAGTCCAAGCTGTATTGATCCCACCTTACCTGGGCGTGTTTTGCAGGAGTATTTAATATAGCCTGAATTTAGGGCAAAATACGTGGGCATTCAAGTATGTGTGTACGTGCATGTGTTAGAATGACATTTTCTCTTCTGAAGTGGTTTACCAGACACCCAACAAGTGAAATAAAATATTACTGCTATGAAAAACATTGGCAATGCTTCGTTCTTTTCCCACAATGACATTTGTTTTGATAAAATAAACATATTTCCAATTTGAGCAAAAAACCAAAACAATCCTGATGGCAACCAAAAAGTAATTCTAAAATAAAGAGAACTTTGAAACAGGGTAAAATATGAACCTTCCAAAACCTGTGTTCCCGTAACTCATAATGAATGGTGTTATGGTACATTACTTTTGCTTCTGAAAAATCTCTCTTTAAAGATGTAACAGAGATCTCAGATTCACTTTGAGGGGAAGAGAGGAAAGTCCAGCTATTTGTGTAATCGCGTAAGATTATTAAAGTGTAGTAAGTATTTCACAGAATCCCAGAATCCACAGAATGGCCAAGGTTGGAAGGTACCTCTGGAGGTCATCTGGTCCAACCTCCCTGCTCAAGCAGGGCCACCTAGAGTTGGTTGCCCAGGACTATGTCCAGAAGGGCTTTTGAATATCTCCAAGGATGGAAGCTCCATAACCTTTCTGGGCAACCTGTGCAAGTGCTCGGTCACCCTCACAGTGAAAAGATAAGATTATTTTATTGTCTCCAGAAGGAATTCCTTGATTTTCTATTTTTGCTCATTGCCTCTTGTCCTGTCACTGGGCACCACTGAAAAGAGTGTGGCTCTGTCTTCTATGTGATGGGGGATCAGGCAGTCACACACATCGATAAGAACCCCCCCTTGAGCCTTCTCTGCTCCAAGATGAACAATCCCAGTTCTCCCAGCCTCTCCCCCCTCACCATCTTTGTGGAATCATTCAGTATGTCCATGTCCTTCTTGTATTGAGGGGCCCAAAACCGGACCCAGCACTGCAGATATATTTCACCAGAGTCGAGCAGTGGGGAAGGATCATCTCCCTGAACCTGCTGGTGATGATCTTCCTAACGCACACCAAGATGCCATTGACCTTTCTTGCCTCAAGGACACTCTGCTGGCTCATGTTCAACTTGCTGCCCACCAAAACCCCCAAGTACTTCAATGCAAAGCACTTTCCAGCCAGTTGGGACCAAGTCTGTACCGCTGCATTTATTACTCCTCTCACAGCGCAGGATTTGGCATTTCCCTTTGATGAACTTCAAGAGATTCCTCTCATTCTATTTCTCCAGCCTGCCGAGGTTGCTCTGAACGGCAGCACACCCATCTGGGGTATCAGCCGCTCCTCCCAGTTTTGCATCATCTGCCAACTGTCTGAGCGCAACTTATCAGTGCAATGAGGGATGTGGCTGCCTGTCACAACATCCCTTACCACTGGCTTGCTGAACCCACCTGTAGCACCACACGTCAGATGAAACTCCAAGTTTGCTGTCTTTGTGCAGCCCCCACACCAGTATGGCTCGGTACAGCTCAGGGACTCAGCACACCACTGTAACATGGAGCCAGCAACAAGACTCAGGGCAGCAGAAGGCTGTTGGAAGGTGCTGCAAGAGGGGTGCCCATCATCTTCCTGTGACCAACGTGTCAGAGGGCCAGCTCAGTAACACACAACTCAAATGAAAGTGCCTATCTTAGGCTACACTTGCCTGAGGTTCTCCAGAAAGAAAAGCCCGAATCAGAGAGAAAATACTTGAAATTAACTGAGCTTAAAATACTTGAACTTTCTGTGGACTGGTGAGTGGATTAGGAGAAAGTAAAGGAGGAAGAAGGCAGGAAGTATTTGTGCAGTCTACCTCACACTATGTCTAATTTGAGCATAACTATGAGAACCTCAAATTATAGAGGAACACATATTCCTCTTCTGTAATGCTTCAGGAGCACTCTGAAGCTGTGCCTGGGTACCTGCATCTCAGATTTGCCAGTACTCCTACTGGCATCTGAAAGGGGAGTGGGGGAACGAGCTGAGATCTTACTGGTGTATCACACCAGTCTATAATACAGCAAAAGATGAGATTCACATTCAGGTTACATTTCTCCATGATGAACAAGTTGTGCTTGGGTAAAGACTGGTGGACACATGGAGCTAGTTCCGTGACCTTGAGGGAAGAGAGACAGCAGGAGTTCGACTCCAATTCACATCCCTGACTTCTAATGGACATTATGCCAGTGGGGGATTAGCGAGGCTATTATCTCCATCCATCCTGCCCCCCTTTTGCTCACACCTGCCTCTGCACATGCAACTCACACACAACACAGAGCTGACACAGGAGGCAGCAGAGTCAGCAAAGGGATGCAGAATTTTCCACTAAATTTCTTGTAAATATTAAGGGCTTCTTATTGCTTGCTACTGCTATTCACGCAACGCAGACTTAGCGTAGCATAGACTATGTCCTCTAGAATTCAGTATCCCTGATTTACTTCCTCAAGAATTACTTCTGAATTAAATGCCTTGATGTTTCATTAAGTATATAATCTGGTTAGCACTGCTCATGTAATGGCAGCTTTGTTCTATTGGAGGAGCAGGAGACCACTTGTCTAAACCACTTCCTTAAATATATACAGTGGCTTGCGCATGTGACCGCTGCTGTCCATCTCTCTCTTGGAGTTTCATGGCTTTATCCAACTCAGGAAACAGCTTCCAACTGGCAGAAAAGACAAATCTCCTACAGGCGCTCCTAGTCAGAAATTAAAAATGGCATCCTTGCATGCAACCACATTCACAATTTTGCTGCATTGGAATGGCTAAGTACCAGCTATTTAAGCTACTTAAATGTTAAATATTAAGTTCATCACTTTTGCAGGACTGTTCCAGTGTCACAAGGTAAGCACACACTTTGAACTCTTCTACTAATTCAACAGGAAATGGATAGAAAAATCTTATCCCAAGAAACCACTGGCAATAAAAGGGTGCAATAAACATATTTTTCTTTCTATTACAAATCAGAGAGCGATATCCGTACTTCTGTACATTTTTAACCCTCCTTCCAACAGCAAATGGGGTCAGAAATTGCTAGAAAGCAGGAAAATTGGACCTTCAGCAGTGTTTTAAAAAGATGTAATTCAGACAAGCAGACATCATGCCAGGAGGAACAAGGGGACTTACATTCAGTTCTTACAAACCGTAATGTCCATTGTAACTTCTAGCTGCAAATATCCAGTCTGACCTCTGTATAAATTCAATGCAATTTCATTTGTAAGCCGTGCAGATAAGCAGTCTCAGTGCATTTTTGCTGCTACTCAGAGTTAGAAACATTATCAGCGGGAGGAAATTCAACAGTGTCCTTCTAAACTTGGTACCAGCATGGAAACTAGGAATACCGCAATGGAGATTCTTGGGGAAGACGCGGATGTCAGCAGAGTTGTGTGTTGGATGGTTTGAGAAAGAAGCAAAGCAACAGACTTCTCTCAGTCCTTGCAGCACTTGGGGAAAAAAAAAGTAGGGGCAGACTAACAGGGACTTGTCTCTCACATCAAGTAGTTCAGCATCTTACGTGTTTAATAACCCTGAACCAAAAATAAAAACTCCTATGTGGAAGAAGCAGATGCTGTCTGGACAGAGTAACCCAGGTGCTCTCTTATGAAAGAAGAATGTCTGATGACAAATCTCACGGGAACATTGGGTAGGTTCCTATTTCTGGTGTTCATGTTTCATCCTTTAATTCTTGGTCAAAACCTACTAAGTAAATAGCTAGGAGGAACATCAATCTCACTGAACTGCACGGTAATAACCAGTATCTTTCCTTGGTCTTTCAAGCCTCTGTCTGCTGTATTCTAGCATCCTCATGGACTATCATTTGGTGATCTTCAAAGTTAACTAGATGTCAGGTATGACTTGACATTGTTCATCAACAATGCCCACCTTGGATCTTAGCTTTGAGTGGAGAACACCAATGAATGACCTTGACCTGCCGCGTCTGGTGTCTCCCCTTCAGCCTGAAGTAACCCCTTTGCCCCCCAGACTCCCACCTGCCGGTCCGTCTAATCTTACTGTCTTGGCATGGCGAAGTACTCAGCAGGACCAGTTGCCCCTGTCTAGAAGAATATGGTTTATAATCCATTATAACCAACCCTGACGGTGATTTACAATATCTTTTAAATCACAACTGTAGCTTTTTAGAGGTATGGTAAGAAACAACTCCCTTTAACAGGAAAATGTGCAACGAGTTTGCCCCGGCAGCCGTAAGGACAGCCCGAGATCTGCTAACCTATGCAGTCATCTGAGGTACCCAGGTTCATTAATACTGTATGCCTACGCTCTCAAATTACCATTTGCAGGAATGATACCTTAAAGCATATATGTGACCCCGCACGGTATAACAGATTGGAGAGACACAAATGAGACACTCCGTGGCTATTCTTGCCCCTCCCTCCCTCCAAGGCAAAGAAAATCTATTTAAATGGAAACAACCCCTGAAAAATGATACCGTTTTTTCCCCGCTGTACCCGGCACACATGAAAAAAAAAACCAGCATGTTTTGAGAAAAGTAAAGAAATTACTTCAGTTTTGTTAAAAGTATCATTGCACAGACTTTACATCTCCAGGTCTCTGTCTGTATAGATAATGTAATATTGGCTTAGAGATTAAACCACACTTAAAAAAATTCTAGGACCCAAACCATATTTGACTACCAAACAGGGATATGAGTGACATCAGCACAAAAAAATTATAGCTGTAGACCAGATGTTCCGTATTAACATGTTCCTGACCCAGCATAGGCCATTGCAAGCAGAAAAAGCCATTTTTTTTGCTATTGCACAAGGACACTTGGGTTTTAAGACCATTATTCAGTATTTTGATTTTCACTGTACACTGGCAGAGTCATGTATTAAATATAGTCACTGAAATCTTTCTTTCCCCCATCTGGTATGGTTTGCGTAACTAGAGACCACTCACTAAATTGAGGAGTTCAGGACTTATCAGTAAGCTCGTATTCACTTACTAGACACTGCAGTATGAAAATGAAAAAGATGAAATTAATTACTACCTTGAGAATCCCCAACTGTATTAGAACTGAAAAGAAAATTCATACTGCTGTTCTACCGATTCCATAGGCACACTGTAACTCTTTGCAACTTACACAAAATTAAAAGGATGAACCAGTTATCGTCCTTGATACACTTATGTAGAAAAAGCTTAAATAGAGCGTTTATCGGAGAAAGCATAGAGCTGAGTGAGAAAAAGTATACTCCATTCTTGTTTGTGCTATTATCAGTATTGATCTGAAAGGCTGGGCTGATACACTGATCCTTCTTTCCCGTTTTCTTTAAATTGCTCCCACTGAGAAAACCTGTTTATTTCTCCATTGAGCCTGGAAGCACCGAGAATGTTGCTAAACAGATTCACACATTTCTTGTTAGTTAACTGGCTTGTTTATCTGCAATTTTGATCTTTGTTAACACTCTTTGATTTACGGAATTACTGAAATTTGGCAAGAGACTCTGCAAAGACAGAATTTTGATCATTTTTTTATAGTCTCTTTTCCCTCTATTACTTTTCTATGTATTAACCCTCTTCTTTGGACTGAGTCAGAAGAAATCTTATCAACAGTAGAGCATTTTGCATGCATGTGCTGAAAACATTTTAGCCCAAACTGTGTTATCACTTAAACTGCTGTGATCGGACTGCACTTCCACCCATTACTAATGGCAGGTACAAAATGCAGTGCTGTAAGAGTCAGACCACGCAAATTTTTCCCCCCAAATTATTTAAATGTTTTTAGAGACCACAGCTTAGTATCGCAAGTAACTTATTTAGAAATCTAAGCCTCACTGAACATCAGTTTTACCACTGATGCAAATGCAAAGTACGGCTTGGTTCATTTTCCCATCCTTCTCTTGTTTGTGGAAAGGTTAAAGTAAAGGAGCTGAAAACACTTTTTCCACTGACATTTTTATTAAAAAAGAAACAGATATAATTCTAAATGCATAATGAGCTGCTGAATAAGACGCAATTTTTCTTATCAGTGCTATCTCCTTAGATGGGTGGTTAAGAGCAAAATTAATCAATTTAAAGCCCAAAAGAATTGTCAACACCCTCTCCCGCAAAAGCCAAGATGACAAATGCTCAGTGTTTTTGTAAATTGATTATATGCACACATACTCCCTGCACTGATAAGAAGACATTTTGACATAACCTCCATGTTGTATTTTCTTAGCTATTCGGAAAGTACCCTAATGTTTTCACACCGCTGAGAACTCAGTTTGGACTAATTCAGTGGCATGCTCTAGGCAGCCATACAGATCGTATTCTCAGCTGTGTGTCAACTGCCTGAGAAAATACAAAGGGAAATAATAATAATTACAATTATAATAACAATAACTTTCAAAGCCCCGTTCTCCCACCATACCAAGAGCACTTAAAAAGACAGCATTAACCTCACCTTGTATCTGGGAAGCAAGGTGAGATGCAGGGCTGAGGAGCTGTCACTGCTAAAGCACAACTCAAGAATTCTCAATCGCAAACCCTTGGTTTTGGGGGGCAGCCTCTGGTTACATCTGGTCCTCCCCCACAGAGCATGAAGTTAAAGTCTAACTCCATAGACCCCTGTGGGCATCCTTCATTAACTTTGTCTGTGAAATGCCTGTGCAAAGGGAAGTGGAAGCTGACTCTCATGCCGGTTCTAACTTTGCAGACTCATTTCCCACCTTGTCCAAATGGCCAAAACACTGTGCACACGCCAAACGTGGGGATGCTGAGATTTCTGCACCTCTATACGCGCTTCTGTTTTACCTTCCTCGCTGGTCTACCTCTGCCCTGTCACTGGGAACTCCTCCTCACCGTACGTGCGGTGTGAGGAGATCCAGGGGGACTTCTGCCTATCTCTGAGCCCCTGTGCAAGGGTCGGGTGGCACGGGCTCCCCCGGAGCATCACTCCCACAGTGTGCAGTGCTGCAAGATCTCACCGCGGCCAGTGGCACCCTAAGAAGGGAAAAATATTCCAGTTTAAGCTCTGGGACAGAAGTGGGAATTCACAATGATGAGCCCTGTTCTGCCCATCCGATTTCACAGCCGCGTGTAGAAAACAAAGCGTATCCGGTTGCCTGTCTCCTATGGGAGGGTCAGGTCCAAAAGCACTTCCCGAACACAACAGCCAGCTCTTGTGCGAAGATTGTGCTGCTGCCTTGTAAGAGGGTTCACTACAGCACAACAGACAACAGAGCAACAAGCAGACGCAAAGCTAAAACCACACCTCCTTCTCTCGATTTTCTGGATTTTTGTGACACAATCAGGAAGTAATAGTTTTTAATGTACTGTAATAAGTGAAGCAGTTTAAGTGCTTTCTTATATTTCAGAATAACTGGCTATACTTTCTAAATACTTGGGTTTTTCCTCTAGTGACATGTTGTTCGCGTCTTTGGTTCTTGTTTTTTAAAGCATTTTCTGAATTCTTTTAAAGTGACATAAAGAGAGAGAACTGATTAAACTCCCCTTCATAAAAGGTATTTTTTTCAGCATATAAAATGTCGATGTCTTTTGTCTTCCCAGAGGGAAAAGAACACTTTAACCATTTAATAACTAGCAAAACTTGTGATTGGAAAAGACTCCATGTGCTACTGTAAACAGCAATCTGATTTGAACAGCATATTATTGAGATTACTACAAATTTCAGGGGACTAACAGAAACTCCAACTGCAACAATCAAGACTCCTCATGAACACCTGCTTAGGGACTTAATTTTTCTTTAATGGGTTATTACTGAGGCTTCTCTAACAAACTCCCTTGTCCTCCCCAAATCAATTCTGGATCAATACAGACACACATGCCCTATGTAAAGCCTTCTGTTCTTAGGACAGGATTAAAAGATTCGTTAGTTTTACGATAGCTTGGTTAAAAGATGGAAATTAAAAAAAAAAAAAAAATAGAGAAGATACACATGTCCCATACAGTTTAGATCTCTTCTGCTTAACAAACTCAGCATTTGCAAAGGTTTGACAGAAGGGAGACAACTTCTTATTGATTATCACAGTAATAAGGCTCTAAAGAATCCCAAAGCAGGTTGCTCAGTCTCCGTGAATGATCAATTAAAAAGCCTGCTTGAGAGCCGGCTTCCACCAAAATTTACTGCCATTACTTACTGAAACTGAGTTAGTAGAAAACAAGGGCAGACAAGCAGTTTTTAAAAACAACTCTGTATTTTCTCAACCAAACAAATACAAAAACTTTAAACTGAGCAGATATCAGGTGTTTGAGTACTGAAACAACTTACTTAAAGCTCTGATCAAGATATATAAATTATTATTTACAACCTTTAAAATTATGAAAAATTTATTCCTTCACTGAATTTGCAGTAGCAAATCTTTGTCTTCTCTAGAGTTAATCCTGAGTACTATTTTTTTAATCAAAAATAAGGCAGGAGAAAAGTCTAAAAAGAGTTGTAAATTCATTAGTTAAAACCCA
This sequence comes from Limnodromus scolopaceus, assembly GCA_028565335.1. NCBI lineage: Eukaryota > Metazoa > Chordata > Aves > Charadriiformes > Scolopacidae > Limnodromus > Limnodromus scolopaceus. The sequence continues at coordinate 40,045,302 of JAOXNO010000013.1, forward strand.
ACAGAAGATAAATAGCCTTAAAAGGCATTTAAAATGCTGCACAATACAAAAACATGCATTATCCACAACTACATTTAGTCTACCATTTGATCATGTTCTTACAGCTTCCTAGAACAGGATTTTAAGAAATATTTCCTTTATTATAAAATATAATGCTGTTCAAAGTATAAAATTAAGACATTTTTCTACCAAACATACAGATTTATTGCACCAAGTGCTAATGAATACTGGCTGCACAAAGGAAGATATTCTAGTTTTCCATGTAGGTAATAAGATGAAACAATTTACTTTTTACTACAAAGCCACTTTGAAAGTAGTAAATTGTGTTTTCTCTATCTACCTAGTTACATCGGATTCATTAGGGTTTGGATAACTGTACACAGAAAATCTGGTCTTAATAAAAAAAGGACATTATGTCAGTACAACAGGCTGTGCATTTTTATTCTTTAATAATGTGATTTTGAAGAAACACAGAGAACGTATACTCTGTATGCACCAGTTTGCTTGTCTGAGTTCAAAACAAATAACAACGAAAACATTTCCAAGTGTTTGTTGGCATTTGGGGCTCTTTTTGAATCTGCGTTGCTTACTTGAAAGAAAAAGAATAAATTCTAAAAACAGGCAATGATTTAACCCTGAGGGAGCAGATATTGCACTCTGTGTCTCACAAACATACTGATTAGATCAACTTTTTGGATGCAGAAAATGCAGAATAGTCTTTCTTGCATTGATATATCCTTGAATTTTCAGTCTTTTTTGCTTTGCGTAATCAGAAACTACAGATTTTCACTTAGAAGACAGTGAGTCTATTAAACGTAACCATTTTCCCATACATATTTACAGTTCTATTTTCAAAATATTTTGCCCGAGTTGCTGAGTAAACAGAGTTCACATTTACTGATAACGAGGACTCACACAAATTGTTTGTATGTAACCAGAAACACAGCTTTAAGATCCAGAATATATAATGATGACATTTCAGTAGAGAAACTTTCTTATCTAGCTCACCGGTGAACAGCAAATGAACTTAATAGCCCCGGAAAGCAGAAAACAAGCAATATATTTGCAAATGTCTTTTATAAATTAAGAAAAAGTGCTTGGAAATCCTCACTGCTCACAGAAAAACCTTACAATCACCTAGCAACCTATGTTACTGCTGCTTTCAATTTTGAACAGGCAGCCTTCACATTCAAAGATGTATCTGAGCCAACTGATGCAACTGTAAGTTTAACACAAAACAAAAACAGAGATTATTTTTTGTTGTTATTTAAATAAATTGCCCCTACCTTTCTTCTGAGAGTACGATGGCGACTGCACTTGAGAAAAAGTAGGTTTTTCTTCGGTGAAATATTCAGGTTGGTTGTACTGATTCAGGGCCATGTCCATGTCAGAGTACTCGCTTTTAAACACGTTTCCAGGGTAACTACAGGTATAAGGCTGATTCACCGCCCAGGCCTGTTCCATATATATGTTGTTACTGTGCAGGACCTGAGCATCACAACTGCTGTAACCCTGATTATCTTCGATATATGTGCAATAATCAGTGGACTGCATGTAGCAATTGCTACCAGCAGCTGGGTGCACTTCATATATTTCTTGCATACAGTAGTTCATTTTGTTACCCTATCTCAGCTTCTACTTTACGCACACACACACATGCATACACAGGCAGGCATGCATACACATGGACCGGGAGAGGAGCAATGAATATACACCAACAAAGTCGACTGCAAAACAGCCCGTTTTACTTTGGAGCGGCACCTGATGTGCTAAAATCCTATTTATATTGGGACGGCTTGTGAACTCCCCTGCCAGTCAAACATATTGGGAAGCAGATTTATGACAATCAAAGGTCTTAATCTGTGACTGTAAGTTAATTCCAAGGGAAGATGGCAGGCAGGTAGCAATGACCACCAGACAAAGAAGTCACGTCGCGACAACCCTCCTGTTCCCCCGTTTGTCTGGAATAATCATTTTATAAACCATTTTCAGCCCTTTCCAATATGATTAGAAAATGATTACTAGGGTGAGGACACAGTTATGTCACTGTAGTTGTCAACTTAAGTGTGAAGCATTATAAAGACTGCTTAAGAACTCCCAGAGGGGATACGCTGAAAATCCTAAAATCAATAATCCTGTTTTTCAGCATTAAACCATAGAAAATCCAATAGCGCTGTGTTGATGACCCAAACAGTAGTCTAGTTTTACAAAATTTAGCAACTTAATCTGTCATCAGCTTTATTGATTTTGTTTTACAGAATTACATGCATGAATCTCCCCAGCCTTCCACACATACACAATCCTCCCCACTGCCTGGTAATGCATTTATGGGAAAGCAGCTTTTCTAAACTTCAGTGATTTGGGGAGGTAATTTCTATTGAGTTCAACAGGTGGGAAACTTCAAAATAATATAATCAGCGAAGAGAACACTGCTTAAATATTATCAATAAGCTAAATGCCTTGCTATTCTGCTTTGTTATCTTTCATGTTTCAGTAATGAAGTACTTTTAGAAGTGTATCTTTTTCGACAACAGACTGAACAGGGTAAGGAGGGGTTTTTGCTGGTTTTGGCTCACCTGTAAGCTATGAACATCTCAATGCCACTACAACAAAAACTATATGATCTTATAACTGCTTCATGCACACTAAACATCAATACAGTTAATACACCTTGTTTAATCAGCCATTCTTTTTGATCTAAAAGAAATTATTTTATTTTTTATTTATATTAGCTGCTATTTGTTTTTCACTAGGCAAAATACGTTTTTTCTTTACAGCACAGCTAAAATATGGGAAAACTTGTGAAGTGAGTAACAAGACTGTATCCCTCTTTTAACATCTGTTCTTATTAAGAAGCAGCACTATTACTGATTTGATAATGAAATATTAATTTTCTTATTTCACTCACTTTAACCAATCTATACGATCCCAAAACTACCATGTAGGTTAGCCCTTTTTCATCTAGGCTCTTAAGTAGACACCTGATAACCTTGATGAACACACACATAATCAGTCCCCAAAAGTTCAGTGAAATAGGAAAGAATTGGGCATGACATGTACATATATCTCCCTACCCGATATTGTTTAACGTTTCAGTCTAAGAACCGACAGAGGAAACATTTTCCCTTCCAACATACAACAGTAACTAACCTATCTAAATATAACGCATTACCAATTGCTATCTAACGTGCAGGCTAACAGAATTTAGGATCAGTGCTTCTGAGAAACAGAGAAGTTAAAATTCATGCTTGTTTGTTTAATTTTTCTCCCTCTAACTATAAAAGAAGCATCTTTAACACTTTAACATCTTTAACACATTTCTTATTAACCTGCTCAGAAAATAGTAATACATTTGGTAAGTCAAAATAAACTCTATCAATTCTACTGAAGTTAATAGAGTTGCTTCCGAAACGAACCTCGTCTGATAAAACTCTGGCAATTTAACATCTTACCTCACTAAGAGCACGAATAGTTACTGAAATCCCAGAAGTAAAACACAAATGAACCCTCATTCTCCATGTTGTTTTTACCAAAGATCTAACTCAACAAATAGCATTGTGAAATACAATGTGAAAAAGCACACAATGAAAGTTAATTTTCATTTTAGCTGAGGCCCATGATCTAGCTTTTACAAGCAGTGATTTTGTCTGCGACAAAAAGCATGTCTTAGGCAAGATCTGATTTTTCAGGAATGGATGTTCAGCACTTCATAAAAACATGCCCGTGTTTCCCGAGAAACTCTACAATAGCTGTTTACTCAGAAACCCCCAAACCATACCCATTTATGTGATCAGTTGGTAATATTGTAGTATGTACAAATGTAACACGTCCAACCTGCTGAGCTTACTTCCCCGCACTCCCCAGAAAGAAAACATTCCACAAGTGCAATACGTGGGCTGTTCATTTACCACCAAATGATCTCCTGTACAGCTAACAGGAATTCATGCCAGAGCTTGCACAGAGGGCAGGCTGTATCTTACAGGTGAGCAGAGCAGAATACCTAGATATTTTTACACTACCCAGAAAAGCTTTGAAGAACTAGGCTTTAAATTCTTAGGGGGAATTTTTCCCTATATGGATTTGTTTTGCTAAATGAGAAAAAAATTCTTACACATTTTCTCATCTGTTGTTCTTCTCCCCCCTCCCCGATTTGATTTAGGTTTATTACTGAAACACTAAACAGAATTGAGACCGTGTGTAGGCAGAGCTGTCCCAGCCAGGATGGCACCTGAGGACAGGGTATCTCGATGTGGCACAGCCTGTGACTTACTTTCTCTTCCAATCCCTCCAATATTTTTCATTTTCTACTGCTATGTCAATAATTCAGTAATGCTTAGAAATGTGTCATGTATACTACTTTGTCAGAACTACTGTAATAATGTCAGGAAATTAAATTACACAAAACTGTGAAGAACGAGGAGAAAAAGAAAAACGGATGAGAACCTTTTCTGAAAAAAAAGTAAAGAACTATAAACACTGCCAGGGAATGGGGGCTCCTTACCTGTAACGTGCTAACATTAAACAGGTTTATAGCACTGCAGATTGTTGTTCCCGTGGAAACAAATCAGTTCAAAAAACACCGCAAAGATTTAACACCCCTATTAAAAATGAAATATTCCTAAAATATTTTCATTTTAATCTCTTAGGGTCCACTCCTGCAGGTCCCTTTCATGTATCACTTTGAATTAAATCACCATTAAATAAAAGACAGTCACATGGGGTCTTTATCAAAAATCTGAAAGTGGAGTAGAAAATAGTAACAACTTCTCTTTGTCTTGTATTCTTACTTGAATATTAGAGGTTTTTAAATCACATCATGTTGAGCTTTCATTGCCTACAGCAATGTAGTACCACACTTGGAATTTTATTGGTTCACAAGGGTCTGATTATGTGGACGCATGGAAATTAATCACTAGCAGAATAAAACCTCTGGTACGAGCAAAGAGACCGGTGATAAAACAGAAACTTTGATACTGCAGCTGAAGAGGACCTGAAATTTGAACCCTTCACAGTCTGAGCCATCAGGTCATTGTATTAAAAAAGGTAGAAATTACTTGCAGAACATGAATCTTGAATGTGTCCAAAGGCTTTGAAATACTCACCCTGCTGTAAATCAGAAGTAAGCGCAGTGCAGTCAGTGATGTTACACTGGGTGGGCAGAAGTCAGGCCAAGCACGCCTGAAAGGAGGTGTCTGCAGGAGAGACTGCTCTACACTAGACCCTACAGCTCTTTATCGACTCCTGTTTTAAAAACTCTGACTAAAACTTTCAATTATGAAGAATCAAATGCCCCACTAAGCTGCGCTTCTCTTCTGACTTAACTCAGTCACAAAAATCGCCAAAATTAACCCACAGAAATTTTAAGGCAAGACAGTATTCCTGTGGACGATCCTCCCGCCGGAACACCCCAACCAACCCAGACCCCTCACACACATGAAAGAAGTGCTGTTCAGCGCAATCCACTCCTGTTGCCTACCACTACGACCCGGGGGAACGGGCAGGTGAATTACCTGCCAAAGTCATATTTTCCTGACTGTGTCCAGACTCTGCACCCTTGGTCTAGCGCCCTGGCTGTCTCAGAGCTGGAGGCAGGGCCCCTGCGTGCCACTTGTGAAAGAGTCAGCAGTGTCAGTACGTGGGAAGTACTGCAGAGCCTTCAGAGCAGACAGGGATCTTGCACTGGTTGTGTTCACACTTTATGCATACAAATGAATAAAAATCCAGCATTTGGGCAAAAAGGTCTGCACAGTTGAACATGTAGTTGCAAGGATTAAACATACCTTTCTAAACTCCTAACAGCAACGTACACTTGTATTATCAGCTCCTATTTATTTTTACGTTACAAAATAACTGTTATATGTCCTATTTATAGATTTTCTTCTTGTCTCCATTCTCTCAGCCACCTCTGCTGAAGGTTATGGGGGAAAAAAACCCCTAGATCACTGCTCTTCAAGGAGAAGATAAATCTGCACTTTTAGGACTCACACCACATAACATGGGACACATCCCAGACAGTCCCTGCCTTTTTGTATCATAAAGAAAATACACTGAAAACTATAAAAGCTTTTGAGCAGAAGTACCAATGTGGCTTTTGCAACACACATCATTTGTCAAATACTGCTTTCTCCATGTGCACATGATGAGTTACCACCTCTCTTTAATGTACATATTTGCACTACCTTACTCATTCACACTACGTACTATGATCAGAGACTCAAAACGGGCCCTCAAAAATATGACTGTACATACTTATTGTTTGGGGAATCTTAGTATCAGCTTATCACATCAGTTCTGACCCCCAGGGGCCTTAGTGTTACAGATTAAACTAAGAAAACCTCAAACACCAGAATCCAAAATAACACTGAGCACTTACAAGAACAGAAAATTAACTCCGTATAGTACTTATCTTATTTTGAAAACTCTACTTGTGAATAAATCACAAAGTATATAGAATTATGGAATTCTAGTGCTGTAAAGTTACAATAGCATTTGACAGTTGCTGGAGTGCGTCTCGGTGGAATCAAAGACATTAAAAATTGTCATTTTGTCTACACTGTATGTACTACAGCAAGTGACAGAGTTGAGGGAAAAAGAGCTAAAGCTTTCTGGCATAAAATCATGTCTTGGGGTTTGCAACAGGCACAAGCAGCTTCCAACTAGCTGCCCCTGGTTTCAACCTGAGGAAAATCGTACACAATAGCACACCTCTTCTCTCAACATATATTAAGTTAGTTCTTTCTCTAAAACTGCTTCTCTCACAAAACCTGCTGTACCTCAGTTATGACATGTCACTAGATTTGTATGTGACTCATAAAATGCCAGTGTGATGTGCCTTTTATTGAAACACTTCAGACTCATTAGTCTGTTTGGATAACAAAGAATGTCATAGTTTATATTTAAATGTTCAGATTCACTACAAATCCAGTTCTCCCTGAAAATATTTGACACCTTGAATAAATTTGGTTAAAGGAGAATGGAGCTTGCTCTCTCACGATCAAGATGCTTCCAGGGTTTGTGCTTGTTTTCTTGCACGAGTTCTTGCACAATCGGCAACACACATGGGTAGCCCACGGTAATGTCAGAAAGCGTTTGCTCCTTGGGGGGGTTTGCCAACAAGCTGGCTAACAAAATTCTTGAGTGGTGTTTGACGAATTTTAAGATGGTCTCTGAGCAAATATTGCTAAGAGGAATTATAGACCTGTGACCCAGACAACCCAATTTGTTAAGTCTCCCCATATCTCATAATTGAAGACCCTGTTAGCAGACATCAGTTAATTACACAGCTAATCTCTCGAGAAAGTAACTGCCAATACTTAGAACATGTACCTTTTCTGAGTCACTCCCTACCCCAACTCCACATGAAAACTTCAAGGTAAAAAGTTCCATTTGTTCAAAAATAAAACTAAGCAGAAAGTCAGCTAATGTAGCTTGACACAACATAATTAAGAGACTCTGGGGTGGAAGTGTCTGGGTTTGGCATCCTCCTGACAGCCTTTAGTAAGACGTTAAAGCGATCAACACCTGACATCTGTTAGCAAAGAGGCATTCTGAGGTAAAGAGCAACTAAATCTAAAGAAATCAGGTACTTAGACCAGTTTAACTTTTTCATGAGGTGATATCCTGCCTGACACTGTAATCTTTCTTCCTGGAGTGATGCAAGACTTAAGTAAAAGAAAACAACTTGTGGTCCCTCCCTCCCAATATCCACTAATTATTTTTTAGGCAAGAACAATGAAGACCTATTTATCCCAGTTTAAAAAGGAGCAAAAATAACTTAAGCACTAAATTTGTGCTAATACCTAAGCAACTGTGATTCTTAAAAGGAATTCCTTCAATGCTGCGCTGATGTGAATAAAAAAAGCTACCTGAAAGAAACTGTTTAATTTTCCTGGCTACTGAGGCAAAGAATATTCATAAATGGAAGTTCTATTTATTTGAGCTCTGTATGTGCATTTACTGAAGCTTTGGGGATGGTTAAGACAGAAGAAAAGGCAAACAACACAGTCACAGGTGAGAGACAAACACCCTGAAAGAAGTAAAAAAATGCTTTTGTTTGCATTTTTAATGTCTCAAGGATATACTTTATTTAAAAGGACCAGGTTCAGAAAATACTTTTGATCAGCTAATCAAGACCATAACGAGAGAGACAAATAAATTTTTAAAGGGCTAAAGGAATTGATATTATTTTATATTAGATATCACACAGAAAACCCCAGTAAGTACTCACAGCATTTTCACCAGAGCTCTTCACAAAGCTATTAAATTGAATAAAAAGTAATACTAAAAATCACAATTATGCCTGCTGAAAAAAAAAAATTAAAAAAAGAAAAAAAGGTAACAAGTAACCCCCCCCCCATAGTAATGCTTTTACTAATGGCCAAACTTCTGACCATAAATACAGATACAACAACCTGGTATTGTTCTGTTCTGTTTTGCTTAGTTTTGTTTAAATACAGCATTTGCTGCGCTCTGCATAATAATGTCAGTTACCTTTAAACTTTTTTTCTTCTTTTTGGTATTCCTGGGCACTTGACAGTACTTCAAAGTTTGCTCTTGTATGGCCTGGCTGTAAAATTGTGCTAGTCCAGGTTGAAGCACGTCGATATTGCGGAAGTTGCTGTCCATTCCTCTGGAAATCATGATTTTTGGAGTGTCTTTTCCTACACAAACGGTTTTCTGCTATGCCCACTACATTCCATTTCTGATTTCTGTCAGGAAGGTGAATCAGTCTGTCCCATGACAGCAGGCCACGTCCTGGATGTTTGGCAAATACTGTAGGGCTACAAACTGTTGGCATTGCCAAAATCTTGCTCAGGTGTGGAGTTTTGGAAAGCAAGTGGTTCCCCAGCCCTCCTGATGCCGTGGTATTCCCGTGCATCTCCACTTGACCGCACTGATACGATGCAGAGCCTTTCAGCCATGCCCATTCAGCCACCATAGTTCCCTTTCGGTACAAATAAATATAAAATTTTCCCGCCTGTGAAGCCTGAAGAAGTAGGTAGATCTATGTGGACAGGCTAACACTAGATGTAACTTTCACAACATCACAACTACAACATGGGCCTCAGGGCAAGTTACCACCAATTTATTGCCTTGCTCATATGATCATTTGAGGTCTTGTAGGTCGAGGCTGGTCGTGAACAATTTTCAGATACTTAAAACACAAAACATCAAGGATTCAGCCTTGTTTGACTTTGCTCTTATCGTAGGCTGACCTGAGGGACACTCTGTTACCTAAGTGTGACATTCTTATGTGGGCATGCTTAGCAGTTCCGCTGTTGCTACCTACTGCCTTTCTCTAGCTGTGGTCACAGTGGAGTATCAGAGACACAAATTTTATGACAGGAGTTCGGACATTTGGGTCCAGTGTAGATAATGAACAACACTAAAGCTGCATGATTTGATCGAATTAGTCATAATAATTAGGCAAATGTATTTATTCTTTGATATAGAAGAGATACAGCTAGTTGGTAAATCTGTAAAACTAAATATAGCCCATTTTCTATTTTTGGGTAGCAAAACTAAATGCTATAGAAATGACGCATCTGAGTTGATATTCCACACTTTAAGGAAATATTTTATTGTATATTATACATAACAAAATTAAAAAACAAAATAGATTTCTAATTTGCATATAGAAAACAGCAAATTTCAGAAATTCAATGACTGATATCCATTGTGGTTTTAATCATAGTGAGAATCTGCTATCTAAATGCACCTAAGCGTTAATTTTACACATATTTCACTCAGGAAAATAATTCAGATGCTTATGAGTAAATAAGTGCATACTAAGTCAGTAATTTCCTGATAAAAATGTTTAAAGATAACTTTGGATTTCAGTTACCAGATATATCATACTATTGCTGTTTCTGAAAGTTTTGTCTTAAGACTTCTGTTAAGTGGAACATTGCTAATATAACACATAATCAGGAGACTTAATTATGGTTAGTATTAAATACTGTTATCCTGATATTATATACAGTTTTCCTCAAAACCTTATCTAATTTTAAATGTAAATGCATACTGGTTTTTTTTGCTGGGAGTGTTAGCTCACCTGATATTTGAAGTTAAAGTCCATTCTTTCTACTCACTGTATCTCAGCTGGACATCAATAACATGAATTTGTATAAAAAATTCCCTGGCGTCACATACTTCAATGCATAAGGCAGGTGAGTTAACTACAGAATTTGCACTCACCTACTTACTTCTGGCTTTATAGGTCTGCTCCTAGTTCAGACTTGGTTTTCTTAGTAAAATTAAAAATTAACTCTAAATGCAGGTAATATGGCAAGAGAATATCACTTGTAGGAGGATAATCAGATTTAAAATAGAAGAGTGAAAGTAACCCAGAAGATATTAGGCAAGTTAAAAAATATAAAAGAACAGAACATAAAACTTTTTTCATTATTTGAATGCTTTTCTATATTCTAGACTTCATAATAAATTTCAGTTCAGAGGGAGGGACTGGATTGTTCTGGTAAGACTCTGTGGAAGCTGCATGGAAGTTCCCTGTAAGATCTGAACAAAATTTGTCTCTGAACTCTTCT
>JAOXNO010000013.1:40055948-40088423 GCA_028565335.1 Limnodromus scolopaceus
CAAAGGCATTTCTATAATTAACTCATAAGTAGATATTTCTATGCTTTATCAATTTCTTGAGAAGACCACTGATACCACATAATTCTCCACCGTCTTTAAAAAAGTCAGTTGTAAACTCAGTTACTCAGTTCTTGCTATTAGTCCTGGAAATGAGATCAGTGATTCATAACCAGGCTCTTTGTTCTTGTTGGGAAAAAGATGTGGACATTTTTGCCTAACTTTAGCTTTGATATTAAAGGCCATCTTTGCTGTCTTTTAGCTTATGAGGATTTGCTTTAGTTTTGATTTTAATTAAAAAACACACGTTCGCCGCAATGGTAAAACTTTTGTTCTACAAGGATTCAGAGAGAATGTCACACAAGGCTCACAGATTTTTAAGTTTAGCAAGGAACTCTAAAGCCCTCCTTAATTTAAAGGATAAAATTAAGACGTATTTTCCAATTTCTGTGTTTGCAAAGCATATTTAGGATTTTTAAATATGATTCTAGACACATTTGAACTATGAGAATAAACTGATTCCATTACAGCTTCCATCATTTTGAGTTTTCCCAGGCAGAGTTTACAAAGGATAACCCAACATCAAGCAGCTTTATCCTTTCATTTCCTGTAGTTCCCTCTGAAATTTGTCTCACTGTTTTGACTTTTACGTTAGCTACAGTTTATTTAATTTTACAAGCTTCCTTTTTATTTCACAAATTCTCTTCAGTCACCAGGGACATTTTGGATCCAAATTTTGCCAAAAAAGTATTAAGTTGTAAGGAACTACCACTGAGGGGTCTCATACCTTGTCTCCTTTTCCTAGACTTCCTAGACTGTTGTGCAGCAGATACATATGTCCTAATTTACCATTCAGGTTATAAAAATGTTAAATTACAATTTCACTACAGTACTACATTATTTATTCTATTACTTTTGTTTTAACATATTTTACTTGAATCTGTCGAAAGATTTTTCCTTTTTTCCCTATTTTTTTTCAACAGAGAACGCAGTTTAAATTTCCTGCATCTGCTCTTAGTTTTGTCAAATCAAAGGATAAAGGATGATAATGCAGTTTTCCCTGAGCTCCCTAATTGTAAGAGAAGCATCTCTCCCTCCCTCTAGCTACTGGTAAAACGGCTACAATCAAGGCAGAAAGCAGTACAGCCCACTGGGATGAATCACGACTAAAACCACAGGCCCTAATTCAGAGTAAAGAGGGACCTAGAGCTCTTCTTGTCAACATAAGTAAAGGAATCATCAAGTAATTTCAGAGACAAAAAAGCAGCATATCGTAGCAATCACTGGCATCTGAGCCGTCAACAGTTCAGAAGACTTTCCCAAGTTCTCATCAGAGTGTATTTAAAAGTGAACGTGTCTTACAGAAGCACTAAAGTTTTAGTAGATGAAGGGCCCATCAGGCTAAACTAAAAGGACAGGCAAGGAGAATCCCTCAGAAATTGTTTATTGCAGGCCAAGACAAAGACTCCTAATGGGTGAATGCAAAGGTTGGACTGCTCTCAGGTATGCAAGTGTTATCTGAATGGAGTATATAAAGGACTATAAAAACAATGGAACAATTAATTTGTTTTTCCCTCAAATAGCTATATGCTTTTTTTTCCTACTTCTCTACTAGTATCTGCCAACAGTGGTAAAGGAAGAGATAAAAAAAGCATCTCCCTTCTTTACTACATCTCACGGGAAGGGAGTCATACCGTGCTTCTTCCAGAAAGACAGGATGTGGTAGCCAGCCAGCCAGGAGGACAGTGCTTCTTGCTGGAATGAGCTATGTACCTATCCTGAACTTTGACCCTGACAAAAACTCGGGGTGCAGAGCACAAGACCAAAAAGCACACTGTAGAGCGCCTGTTCCCTGTGCTCACCACAACCACCCTAGAGGCCCAGCATTATATCCTCCCTGCTGTGCCCTGAGAGATACACCCATTTTTCCCAGCTCGGGATCTGCCCTGTTACACCCAAGGCTGGCATTTGTATTACTGTTATTACCATCACTGCTTTATACCCAGTAGCTGCAGCTGACAGCTAGAGCCACTGGTGGTGAAAGCTGCTGTGTGACCGCAGTCCCTGCTCCTCAGAGACTACATTGTTCACACTTTTTTTGGGTGTACAAACATTTCTTTTTCACCTGCAGCAACAGGCTATCAGTTTCAAGGCAAAAGGTAAATCCACAGTTCTGGGATGTCAGGGGATTGCTATTTTTACAAAGACACTTCCTCTCACAACAGAAAGTTATTTTACTTTCCAAAACCAGCTCACAGCCTGTGAGAATTTCAACTTTTAGCAGTAGGTGAATATATTAGCAGTCTCTGAATTGTCATGAACTTACTTGATTGCAAAACAAAAGATGGACAAAAGCGATTCTATAAAGTTCTGCCCCTTCTCATATTCGAAGTTTACTGAAAACAGAGCAGCAAAGGCAACAGCACTTACTGTTTTTTTTAAACCCTGAGGTATGCAAGCATCTAAGGACATTGAAGTGGGTTGGCTTCAGAGAGATCAACTAAGGCAAACGTAATCAGGATTAGAACTGAGGGGTGCACAGGAGGTTGATCAAGCAGCCTAGCTTTATATGGATCCAGTCCAATAACACTAGATGATTTTTACTGATGACTTAAGAAAAGAAAGGGACAGCAAATTACAATTAAAGGACATCACCCTAGAAAAATTAAAACCCAACTCATGTTTTGTACAAGCACTTTAAAGCACAAATAGTAACTATAAGTAAAAGGATGTAAAGCTTTCATATGTGTTTGTGCTTTGAATGATAAAACTATTTGTGCCAGAGAAGGCTAAAGTTTCATTTTTTCCTCATTAATGTTGCAGTCAGTTAACAGCATTTCATTTTCTTTATCTTCCTCCTCTGTTTTTCCCCCTTTCCTTTCATCTTTCCCTTCCTTCCCTTTACTCCCAAATAACACCATAGCATTTTCTTATTATTTTTCCTTATCAAACATGGAAACACTTCAAAATGGAGCTTCCTAACTTTTAAACTAGGTTTGTGTGACCCTTGAATAAGTAGGATGGAGCACAGCTAATACAGACTAGCCGATTCTTCTTTATAAATATGCAAGCCATCCTTTCATATAATGTGCTAAATAAAGCCTTTGAGAACATGTGATTTCTCTCCTAAATGTAAAAATGACAGTGACTGTAACAAAAAAGTGTACAACAAAAGAAAGGGACTGCAATCAGCAGGTGGAACTAGTGATGTCTACTGAAACCATGAGGTGGCTTCCAGTATTTTTGAAACATCTGCGTATGTGTATGCTTACGGAAGCAGACAGTGCCAGGATTATTTAATCCAGGACTGTTGTACTGTAACTTGCTTTAACAGTCGCAATATTATAAAATATGTAAATACTACATTTTAGAATATGGCTTTCAATATAAATTAAATTTCAGTATTTTCAAACAATCTGGTTTTCGGACAAGTATTACATCACCATGAAAGAAGAGTGTGTAGATATTACAATAAACTGTGTAAAGAGTTTTTAATGTGTAAGAAAAGGTAACATTAAGAAACTTGCACTATACAGTGTAATAGCTTTATCCTTGTTCTTGCTGACAGGTACCTTAATGAGTTCTTCAGCGTGAACTAGTGTAATCGCTTTCAAAAGCCATGCTGAATTTCTATCAATTATTAAAGTAATACTAAACATACACTTATCTCATCAAGAACCTGGGTGTGACATTATGCTCAAATATCTAAACATAAGAAAAAATTAGTCAGAGGAAAAGAATATCCAGAATGTGACAACTCCTTTGTAAGTTAACCAGAGGCAGGTTTTGAGCACAGAGAAGCAAATGGTTCAGGGGTTTGGTATGTAAAGAGCTATCTGAAACCCTCTCCTTAGAGAAACGAACCCCAATATGGAATCTTGTGACAGCTACAGATACAAGAAAAATACTGAAGGGAAGGAATGAAAGATACGGGGACTAGAAAGGTGATGCTAACCAATACAGTCACATAGATGCTAAATGCATTTGACCCTCTCAGAGTTCTGTCCGACACATGGAGAGGGAGTTTTTCTGAGAACACGGTGTACCTGACCATGGCAGCTCTGTTCAAAGCACAGGGCTTGCCTGGCTACTGTTCTCCAACAGCAGCCATGAGCGGATACCCAAGAAAGAGTAAGCAAGGAGATCTGACAGCTCCCAACAACAGTCTTCCAGTCCCCAACTCCTGCCAGCCCAAGGGATGTCCTGAGCCCCTGTAGCCTAGCTAAACTGTAGTAATAGCCAAGAGATCTCTCTTTGAAGAACAGCCCAGCCTTCTTTTGCACACTTCTTGCATTCACAACACCCTTTGGCAAGGAGTTCCAGTATTTCTCTCCTTGTGTGAGAAACCTCCTCCCTCTGTTTTAAAACAAAGTTAAATCAATGCCCAACAGCCAGCAATCCACCTCTCCAGCACTCATTTTGCAGACCACTGCTTGGGTGAATACAGGAATGTTAATGGATTTTTACTCTCTTCATATTATGTTAGGTAATTCTTTAATGCCGGGAACCTACTAAAATAGAAGTGAGAAGCCCAAACACCATTTCCAGATTATGGCTCAAAATACCATAAAACAGATCTTTTAAAATGTGCAAGTTACAGTGAAACTATTTGGGAAACCACTTAAAATCACTTCCACAAATCACTTCAAATGACTACCACTGTTTTGTAAAATCTTGATTCTGAGTACTGCTTTCGCCATGAGCTTTCAAATCAATTCACATGGTTTTTCCTCAATCCCACATTGGACCTTCGACCCCTTCCCATTGAGGAATGGACAGTATATTTTGGCCACTGTTTAACTCTAATAGAAAATCCTGGGGATACATGCAAGTAATTGAAGCTCTTAAGTTTTTTCAAGATGATGAAACAGTTCAAGCTATTTTAGTTCTAAAATTGCTTACAGAGGGGCACTGTATCTTCAAGTAACACCTCCTGATCAAGGACCAAGGTTTGAGCAATGACCAGGCAAAAAAAGAGTACCTAAACTAGCAGACTTGACAAATATATAATTTATGAAAAACAAAATCCAACAAATAAAAAATAAAGTTTGCCCAAATAATGCAGTCAAAGGCTTCTTCAGAAAAACACAGAAACTGGGATGTGAAGAAAGACTGCTTCAAAACTTGAAATAATCTGAAACTTGGTACGAGTCTAAACAGTTTTCAGACATGTGGTCACATACGTAACAAAGCAGATCTGAAAGTCTGGCCTTTATGTTTTGCAAGCTTTAAACATTTCCTTAAATATTGGTCTTCTTTTATGATAAACACTGTAACAAATCTGATGCTTTTAAAGAACATAATCAGAAAAGCATTTTTAAAGCAAAATTTAGAGAACATAAAAGATATTTTGTTTTTATGGAAATAACTAGAAAATGCCTGACTGGATAGTAGCTTTCTTATAGTTCGTCAACAGCTTTACGTTTGGCACAAAAAAAAATTACAGTCCTCTCTACAGATAGAACTGTGTATCAAGGACAAGTGGTGTAAGTTCACTGCTCTGACACACGCTCATCAGAGGAACTGAGCAGCAGCCTCTAGTTAGGCTTATGAAGATCATAAAATGGCAGGCTGCGGCTCCTGTGGCAAGCACAGTGTCTTATTTTATAGGCTAGTGCAGAAGACTTAGAAAAAACCACAAGGACATTTTGGGTCATTTTAATGAACTATTTTAAAAGGTTTTTGCCTGAAAAATTAACAAGTATGTTTTATACTGACAACACTATGTACTCCTTCTAACTGACGGCAGCAGTGAAACACAGCATTATACAGGCTAAGAATGATCCTCAGAATCTCAAAAACAGCAGTCTGCTCCCATCAGAAATAAATTTTAGAAAGATGAGTTAACAAAAAGAAGCGCCTCTGGTTTAAATAAATTGATTACAGAAGGGAACTAAGTATACTGATGGATTATTGAAAAAAATAGAGAAGGAAAAAAATATCAGCACTAAACATAAGAAACATACTTAAGAAAATGGCTAGCAGATGTTGCAAAGCTAAAAAAATATGTTTGTTTTCTCTGTTCTTTGTGAAATCTAACCAGATCCAATTTTTTAAAAAAATCTGTCTATCTTATCAGGAAAATACAGCAGGTATCCATGAGTTATAAACACCAAACTTAAACGCCTTTAGAAACACAAAGACATAAGATCTTCATGTTTCTTTTAAAGAAAAACACTTTTTCAAGCACCTTTTTTTCCCCCATGATGGGAAAGAAAACCTCAACACATTATTAAAGAATTGCATAAAAATTGAAACATTACAAAATTTTATACAGACTACTTGCTTTTTGAAAATTTGTATTTATAGAGCTCTTTTTGAAAGCACTTTTAAAAACATTAAAGTTTAAAACAAAAAAGTTAAAATTAAACCAGAATGTCTGTAACCTAGAACTTAACAAGTGTGATATTTTTAACTGCATATTCAAAAATACGCTTCTAAGTAATAGGAGCCATCATGGAGTGATTCATAGCTTCATGCAAAAACATCCCACAATATAAATCTTGTTAACCTTTTGAAAATCCCCAAAAGCTCATTATAAAGCTGCTGAATCCCGGCATAACAAAACCTTATACTAAAGTATTTACTGTCCTACTAAAAAGTCCATTACTTAAAAGAAATAATACACTTGAGTTAGTCAGATTTTATCATGGTCTGGTGGACAAGAAGTGTCAGACACTGATGTATGTCTAATTAAATCATCCCAGGAAAATCAATTATAGTAAATCAGGAGAAATAATTTCTCAACTCACGTTACACAATAAACTATTCTCCATCTAAATTAATGGCAAGTTTACAGGTTAATGAGCATTACAGTGAAAAGACTCACGAAGAAAAGGTGGCACCTTTCCTACCCTATTACTTTTCCCAGTTCTTGGAAACTACATGCAACACCCTTGGAGACACTGGTCTTCAAATGGATTTGTTGCACAAAAGCCGTTTAATTTTCTTCTTCAAATGAGTGACCTGTTACAAGAAATGCTGCATATTAAATTCTACTTACTGAAAATATGCATTTATGACATTTAAATTATATTCCCTAATGTAAGCACTTAATTTTATTATAATTCCTATCTTGATCTAACTTTAAAGTCATTACCAAATAGAACAGTGTGAATATTTGAGACTAGAAGCACAATGTCGGAGTCAATTATGAAACTCCAAGTAAAACCAGAGTAAAATTCTGGCCTTACTGAAGTCAGTGAAAGGGCTGCTCTAGACTTCACTGACACCACTATTACACTCTTTACGTTCTATCTTCATCTGCCATGAAGATGAAATTAATGAGATTTACTTTATTCTACAAATACTATTTTTTGGTTTTGAATTCTTGAATTCCTTCTTCATTTCTCACTCCAGTAAATGAAGTATGACAAAGACCTGTCTGAGGCTTGTCTTGCATTTTGGGAGAAAATGTATAGAATGAAGCTTTCAGGGATAAATTATTGCCAATGAGTAATGACTATTGCCAGTGAATACTGATGCTAAAGCCAGAAGCTTCACTAGAGTATTTAAAAAACAAGAATTTTTTTTATGAACTGTGTTACATACTTATTTGAAGGTACTATATTCTCAATGAAAAAATACTACTTTCTAACTTGTTAATTGTTCTAGTCTATTGTGCAAACATATGGCAGAAAGACTTATAGCTACTGCTAAAATAGCACTAATTTTAAAAATGGTTACAATTTTTTTTTCAGTTATTTCTCCATGCACAGTAATTGCTGGTGCCAACTGTAAAGCTGATGATGAACTACGGGAGGAGCATCCAATGAGTCATTTTCCACTTATTTCTATTTTTAAAAAACCCCAAACATACTTTACCTACATTTCCTAAATGCATTTTTGACGTTGTTCTTTAAAAGCATTAGATCTCCTGCAGCATTTGTCATAAAAGACAACGAACATTTTAAAACAATCAGGTTTCAAAACAGGAAAGTTAAACTTTCCGATTTGTTTTGTTACATTTATGTGTGTGATCACTCATCTGAAAATTATTTATTTTAGGGATGTACCAAGCTTCAGTTTATGAGAACAGAATGCGTCTGCCTCAGACTTAGTACTCAACTGCAAGACATATTATGTCCAGCTCTCCCTCTCCAGAAGCATCCCTTTATCTCAATGGTTGGTCATCCTCTAAGTTATGTGTACATAAAACTGGTTAGGCAAGTTTTGACACTTAGAACTGGCATAGTTGAAAAGTATACTGACAAGCACGGTGTTTACAAAATCTGTAGGTCCAGTTTTTCACTTGTCAGCTTCTAACGTCATCAAGTACCCAGTGCTAGGTGTTTATTAACTCCATCTGTATTGCTGAGTGAACTCTATTTTGTCTGCATTCTAAGAAAAACAAAGTGTAGTTTGGACTTTATTAACTCAACATTTGCCTTTCAGTCTATCTTTTTGCATGCATTCATTTTGCTTTTTATTTTTCACTTTATTGGCTTTTAAATAAGGGCTTCTACACTTTGGAAATCCTTCCATGCTACCCATACCTCTGAAGTTCCCAAGATTATTTTGGAAAACTTGAACTCTCTCTTTATTAAAAGAGATATATATATATATATATATATGTATATAAACCACACACATACAATTACAGACGTGTGTCATAAAATAATCATACCAATACGTGTTTTTAAACTGAGATGTCAAAATATTAAAAATATTTTTCCTATGGCAACTGCAAAATGTAGTAAAGCCTTGCTTTACTACCAGAGGCCAAATTCTGCAATCTTCTGTCAGAAAAACTTCTCTGGATTTCACTAGAAACTGGAGCCTTTTGGGCAGTGCCTACAAAAGGAAAATTCTTACTGCAGTAAAAACGTAACATATGGGCAGAGAAATTATCTATCAAAAAATCAGAATAATACAGCCTATTATTTTAGGCAACTAGTTTGATTTTGGATTAGACTCTGCTCTCATATTGCAGTGACTCAGTAACAGAATCTAAGCTTTCATTCTCATTCATTAGGAAAGGAGCCCTGTCTGGCTCTGGATGGTGGTATTTATGCAGTTTTTATAGAGTTTGAAAGATTTTTATTTCATCCATGCTTCTTTTCACATTCACACTCATGTGAGGAATTTCATTTCTATAATGAGAAACAGAAAATATAAGCTGCTTATAATGAAAAGTGCTGGTCATCTACAGCTGTACCAACAGTCATCTTCTGCAATTAACCTTATTTTTCGCCTGGCGATTATTTTCTTTGCACATACTTGTTCTGCCCACTTCTTTCAAAAGAAATGCAGAAAATGTATATCCTTCCAATTCGGCTTTGTGTTACACTGAGATTAACAGAGCTGCCCTTCCAGGGGGAAGTCGAGGGAGACAGGTCTGGTTAGAGTGCTAGTGGGAATTCTCCATAAAACCCCTCTCCATAGGAAGCTACACCCAGACGAGGTGATAACAGATGAGGTGAGGATAAAAGGGGTACACTGCATTTCCTTCACCATCTCTTGCTATCACATAGCACAAGCTACTAATTGTTCCCCCCAAAACCACAGCAAAATCAAGCCCTGTATTAAAAAGTCAAAAACCACAGTTTAACATGAGACAGAAGAGAGCACAACAGAAAGCTGGAGAGACTGAGTTACATGTCAATGCTTTAAATTCTTCCAAAACAGGTATTTGCTAAATGAAATTATCATGCCTAGAATGCCTGCAGAAGAATGCAATGACACTCTAGTGGGCCTTGCCAACGTAGCTTAAAGATACTAACTCCTTCCTGATCCTCATGTTGCTGTGATGTTAATCCAGAGCCTGACACACCAACAAAGGGTCAGGTATTCTACTTTATTCCACAAAAAGCCTCGATGCCCTCTGCCTCCATCTTATATTCATCTATGCCTAACCTCTGTTTCAATAGACAGCAGAGAAACCACAAAACCAGAAACCAAATGACACATCTTTGCATATTATCAAATAATACATTTTACTACAAAAACTTCCATTTAAATAATACTCTGTTTCTCCCCCGAGACTCCCTCATATCTAGGACCCTAAACTTAAAGGGCCAGCTTTATTGGTGAATGCAGCTGTTACCCCTTGCTGGCCAATACAAAAGGATGGGAGCCTCCAAGGGGACAGGAAGGAATATTTGATCTGCCCAGCCAGTAAAAATAAACTGTCCCTTGAGCATACCAGGAATTCAGTCTTGTTTGTTATGATTTTCCCTATGTAGCACATGCTGCATTTTACAAACAGGCTTTTAAAAGGTCCCATTTATGGCATTTTGTTCTTGAAATATGCATTGACAAACAGTATCAGCAGAACATTTTCCTTTCTTATGATACTAAAACAAATTCTAGAAGTCTGATACCCTCTGGTTTTCTATACCATCCCCATGTAATAAGTATATATTTTTAGACATTCTGTTCTGGAATTAGAATATATTTTTTGACACAGAAAATTTATGTACAGCCTTCAAATGCTTTGCAACTGGGAAGGATAAGATTGTTAAGTGGACTTAAAATGGTTAATGTTCATTTTAACTCTGGATCTTCAGCCCCCCTGCAGACCTAGTCAATTATTATCTGAAGAGTACTTGGTAATCTACGTAAAATTAATCTGTCTCACTTTGAACCGCAGGGGATATGTCCATGTTATAAAATAACTTGGGCTACACACTCAGCAGAATCTGTCACTGTACTGGCAGTTTCAGCAGAACTGTTGAAGTCGGAATGTGCATTTAGAACGCAACACAACTTTGTTTCTAAAGGAAAACCAAGGAGGATGAGAGTTTCAGTGGAAAAACGCTGGGGAAGATGTGCCCACATCTCTATGCTCTGGGTAGAGAAAAGACTTCAATTCTCAGCACCAATGCATTCAGAATTTTGCAGTAAACATTTAATAATAATCATTCCAGCAAAGTAAGAAATATTACATAGATGCTCTTATGAAATCTGATTACCTGACATACTGCTGGGAGTTATGGATATGTAATCATTCTCGTTCTTCTTCCGTCACCAATGCCACCTGCCAAAAAAATGAAAAAATCCCATGTGATACGTCCATAAATGCAAATCTGCAGAATACCATTAACATTTAAACAAGATGGAACATTTTGGATCTTGAATGCCACGATCCATGTTTGATGGCTTAACACATTAAATTCAATGCACCTTGCTTAACTGCATGAGTCAATGAATAAGTCAAGTCTAAAACCTGGTGAACCAGAGGAGCTGTTGGTAACAGGGATTTGGAAGCAAGGTCAAAAAGCTGGTGGCTACTGATGCAGAAAAAAAAATTTGCTTCTGCTCACTTCATGGAACCCTTTCCCTTAATATTTTGCAGAAGTTCCTTTAGGTCTAATATGTAACTTTAGAAGCTAATTACTTTTTACCTTCCGTTTTCTAATAATATATGCCCATTAACCTCCCGTTCGGTAAGAATAGATGATTCATAGTATTCTTCAATAATTAGAAACTCAGAAATCCATCAACTTTTATAAAGTTTTGAGACGTAAATAGTAATTTTACTCATTGGGTAGAAAACTAACTTATATGTATTTATTAATTAACATTTTAACAATGGCATCCTCTGTTTTATTAAGGAGATAACTGCAGCTGTGAGGAACCAGATTTGGCATCCTGAAGTAACGGTTTTAATATTTAGATTACCTCTCCCATTCATATGTCCATACATACACATCGACATATTAACTATACTCCTTTTCCGTTTGGTAGCACAGACCGAAGCCCTGCAAGCTAATTTTGTGTCAGGAGAGAAGGCCACCGAGAGCAGTGCCGGCATCACCCCCCAGCAGCGCCTGTGCTCACGCACCCACCACGCTTCTCTCACAGCGGGATGGCAGGCAGCCTGCCCTTGGGAGCCAGCCCAGCCCAAAGCAGGGTGCCCTGCTGGATGAGCCCAGCTCACTCCCTAGTTTTAAGCACCAACAATCCAATCTGAGCAGAGACAATCCAGGCATTACTCCAGAATAGAGACAAGATCTCATTAGAATTTTTAAATAAGAACTCCCAGGCCGACAACTGACCCCACCAATGCCAGTGGGAAACTCGCCTGGGACCAGAGTCACGGTCTTTTTATCATCAGGAAATAAGTATCTTGCAATCTTAGCATCCAAGTGACATTTTATAGAGGAAGAAGAACTTCCCTTAGATTGTCTGTATCGACATTTTGTGTTACAAAACTGTCCTTTGGTCTTTGTTAACAGTCTTTTGGGTTTTATTTCTCCCCATCCATTCGGTGCCTGTATTTATTCGCAGCCACTGTCTCCTCACACAGGGAGCACTTCCCTTCCTTGTCCCTGAAATAAACACCCTGCACCAACCAACAGCAGGCTGAAAGGACATCGAGTGCATCTGCTCTATTTCGGCAGGGACTACCACACCGGAATGAGAAAGCAGGTGAACGGCAGCAATCGCATGTACCGTGTAATTAATGTATCTGGGACGCAGCCTCGCAGTTTCACCTAAGCTCTTCGATTACCCCACGCCCCGGCGCTACACGGGCGAAGGCCGAACCCCCTCCCGGCAGCTCAGACACCTGCGGCTTCGCAGCCGCCCCTCCCGGGCTCCACAAGATGGCGGCGGGACGCCCCCGCCGCGCTCCGCGGGCCCCGCACCGCACCGGCCCCTCGCCCCAGGCGCCACTTCGCCTCCCGCTACGCGGAAACGGCGTGGAAGTCAGCGCCTTCCCCGGTGCCCGGGAGAGCCCGGCTGGCCGCCGGTTGAGTCGCAGCGAAGAGCCGCGACACCTTCCCCCCCCACACCCCTGGCCCGTTTTCCTCACAGTCAATCCCTCGCCCCCTCCCCCCCCCCCCGCCGCTCGCGGCGCTGCGCGGTGCGATGTGAGGGCGCCCCCTGGCGGCCGCGCGGGAACAGCCCGGAGCGGAGCGGGCGGGCGCGGAGCGGAGGGGAGCGGCGGCCCCGGCGGGGGCGCGGCCGACATCAGCGGGGCGGCAGGAAGGAGGGAGGGGAGGCGGGCGGCCGCCGCTCGGGCGGGTTTAAGCAGATTTTGGGAAGTTTATGGCCCGAGGTGCGGCAGGGCACCTTGCACAACGTTTAGGAGCGGGTGTAAGAGGAGAGAGCGCGGGAGAGCGGCTGCGGGTCCCCTCGCCCCCCTCTCGGTAGAGGAGCCGGGACAGCGGGGTGCGGGCGGCGTGCAGCGGGGAGATGGAGCACAGGATGTGAAGGCCTCACCCATTTCCCTTCTGGTCAGCCCTCCGTTATCAACCAGCGCATTTTGCAACACAAACAAAACTCCTTTCTTTCGCATCAGCTACTTTCAAATACCACGCAGAAAGTTCAGTGAAAAAGCACCTCTTTCCTACTTGAACAACGAAGCCAAAACCATTTTAGAACGCCCTTTTCCTGTCTTTTTCTTTTTTTCTTTTCTTTTTTTTTTAATTTTTCCCTCGTGCAATTTGTTAGCCAAATCGGTTTTTAATATGCTTGGAATTTGTGTTTTTTCAGAGCAATTTCCCCATTATTAAGTTACAACTTGATATGCACAGGAACCCAACTCTGAAATTGGCTGAGCAACCCCAACTGTTACACAACCTCAGGTAAATCATAATATATTCATAGTTGTTTCTCCTGTCCTCCAAATGGCTAT
Source organism: Limnodromus scolopaceus (assembly GCA_028565335.1). Classification (NCBI taxonomy): domain Eukaryota; kingdom Metazoa; phylum Chordata; class Aves; order Charadriiformes; family Scolopacidae; genus Limnodromus; species Limnodromus scolopaceus. Next base: position 40,069,528 of record JAOXNO010000013.1, read on the forward strand.
AAAGCATGTGTTGCAGAGAAGCATTGTGACAGCAATATGAAAATACAAGGCACTGTACAAATAATGGTAAAATATAAATCTGCATTTAAATATAAATTATTTGCAAAGATAAAAGTGATGAAATGCTCTATTTGTGACAGTTAAAGATGAATTTAGTCCTACAATGAAATGTGTGTTTCATAACAAGAAAGAGCAAAAACCCCTCACATTTTCATTGGCTCTGAATATACATTTCAAAGCTATGAATATCATTTTTAGCCCAGAGAGGACACAGTGCCATCTCCTGGAGCTAACAACATAACTTCTCTGTTCCATTGCAATAATGGCACAATATTTCACGCACCCTCCCTTTCCAGTGAAGTGCAAATACCTACACAAAGAAAGAGAAAATCTGGGAGCTCTGTTAATAATCTGGGATTTCAGTTGAGGTATGAACAATGTGGTTAATGAGATTTCTATCTCAAATCTGACAACAGTCATTTATAAATATCTGAACTGTAGCTATAATTCATGGTGTTGGAAGTGTATGTTCCTGAAACTTCTATGCAAAATAGCCAAAACAAGGCAATACCCGTGATATTACCTATAGATGAGAGGCAATCCAAACTCAGATCTAAAACATCTTCAGCTTTAAGTGATTTGCTAGTTGTTTCATTCCTTAGGAACAGTATCTCTGGATTTCTACTGAAAATCAGTGTAAAAAAACCTGAACTTCTTTGTATAGGGCCTTGACGCTACCCAATTTTAGGCAAAGACATCGATTTCAATAAAAACAGGAGAAAGGCCCAAACTAGTTTATCGCTATGTTACTTTCAACATAAACCAAACTTTATAGCTCTGTTTAAAATAACAAAGCATGCAGATGTGTGGAAAGTAAGTAGTGTGTCAAATCCAGAAGCTACTTAGAATGGAAACCAAAATTAGTTCCATACCTACAGCAAAACATTCTTCAGTCACCCCATACTTATTGCCAGAAGCACAGCTCAGTCTTATGCTGTTGGCACATACACACCGGGAAAAAAAAGGTGATCACTGCAAAACCCGTTACAACTCCCTACTAGGACTTCTGTCCTGGGACTCTTGACAAAACATGCTCAGCAAATGCTTCTCAGGAACATGCTGTCAGAGAAAACATCTATGTCCAGCTAGCCAGGCTGTTTCTGCCACGCATGCCTCAATTTTGGTTCTTTGTTTCCTGTGAACTGTCAGAAACTATTACTCTTACCTCTGCAACATGGTCTCTATGATCAGTTGTAAAAATAAGTCATTTTTTCACTCATCTTCCATATTTGACCTGGGGGAAAAAAAGCCATATATTAAGTCATGCTGAACATTAACTCCAGATGGACCTGTGTCAGCAAAATGTCACTTCATAAGAGATAGTAAAAGTCACAGTATTTCTCCAGGTATTTTACTAAGGACTTCAAATAAGAATTTAGGGGTTTTTTTTGAGCCATTCAGTCTACACTGGAGGCAAAAATCAGCCTTCTCACCTCCCAGCAGACTTATGTAGGTAAAGGAAGATAACAGTTGCAATGCGCAGTAGTTTTCTTCCTCTTTCACTCATTGTCTGAACCAAAATTACTGTGTATGGGAATATGTCCAATTAGATTAGTGTGTGACTTTTACCTTCCCTGAAAGCCATTACTCCCTATCCACTAACTGTAAAATTATATTAATATTACAACGAGCAAAAAGAATGAGATTTTACAATTCAAAATAAGTATTCAAAGCTCTGTAAAATTTTGTAAATGGTCAGAATTGGGAAAGAACATCTCAAACACTCTCTGTGATACATGTATGTATTTTCAGTACTTAGGCCAATTATAACTAAAAATGATTAAGGATAATGGATAATCTCTGTTACTGAACTTTTAAAATCAAGTTTGAATTCAAACAGGAAGTGACTCAAAGTCCATGGTCTGCGCTATGCTAATTGGAAAGCATGTATCAGACACAATTCCAAAATACAGTATTATAGCTCCAAATTCACTTAATTGAATTTCTCTTAATTTACACCAGTGTAGCAGATGTAGTAACTCAGTCTCAATTCTGTCAACAAAAGATTTAAAACAGTTTTCTCAAATATGCTTTTGCCACATTAATGTGTATGCGGTATAGTCATAAAGTAACATAATACAAAATGTAATTTCATGGTAACTTCATTTTTTCAGGGAGTCTTAAATACCATCCAAAGATATAAGGCATTCACTGATCAGTATTTCCTTCTGAGTTGTTTGCTCACAAACATGAGTGAGTTTCTCTCAATTTCTCCAGTGAATGAAACTTCTGCAGCATATGAGATTCTGTGTTGGAGTGGGAGATGATGGCAATCTACAACCACAGGTGTTGCACCAACATCTCACAACGTATCACCATACACGCTAATGGCGCAACACTCTAAAATCAGGATCCTTGTGCTCTTAAGAAACATTGTGTCTCCTACCTTTCCCCCACCTCTCCAGCAACACAAGATTAAGTGACTTTTGGCTGGGATGTGAGATACACCGAGATCACCCGCTACCACAAGTGGAGTCCTCCGCTGGGGCGGTGCTGCGTGCAGCCTGCCACGCCAGCACCGCACACTTCTCTCAACATGTGGGGAAACCGCATAAAACCACGATCCTACTGACTCGCCACCCCCCATCCTATGGCCGTATCAAGGTCTCAAGCTCTTGACACACAAGATAGGAGCAACACCGTGGCTGTGGCAACTGTGCCGAAAATCCCCGCCCCTGCTGAGGCAGGAGGCCGCAGGGCAACCTGAGGGCTGTGACTGGGCTCCATGGGGAAGTCACCGCCCCACATCTGGCGCCAGCTGCCCCTTCCCGGAGGTCTCCTCAGCCCAGGGAACAGCTCCGAAAGAAGCAGACCAACCCCGAGCGGCGGCGAGGAGGCCGAAAGTGACGAAAGAGGCCGATACCCTCAGAAATAGCACCTCCCCTCACCCGCGGCCCGCCCCGGGGTCCTGAGGCGGCCGGGGGTGGCTCCGGCAGGGCCTGTGTGGCGCAGCGCGAGGGCCTTCCGCGGGGCTGCCCTTGCCGCGCCTGCGCGCTGGCCCTGGCTGCTTCCGGTGTGTGTTCGCGGGGGGGACGCGGAGCGGAGCCGGGGAGATGGCGGAGGGCGGCGCGGAGCGGGCCGACGGTCGTATAGTGAAAATGGAGGTGGATTACAGCGCGACGGTGGATCAGCGGCTGCCCGAGTGCGAGCGGCTGGCGCAGGTATGGGGAAGGAGAAAGCCCGGCGGTGCGGACGGGCTGAGTCATGGCGTGCTAGGCCGCGCTCGGGGGGCGGCCCGGTGGCGGCGGGACGCGCGGTGCGACGTGCAGCCGCCTCCTGTCACCCGATGGGGTGCTGAGGGGTCCGGGCCTTCCCGTGCCGTGTTGGGGAAGGGAAGAAGGAAGGACTGCTCTGCGGTTCCGTGTGTGGCGGGGTGGGCAGGAGGGCGGTGAGGGAGGCGGGAGAAGGTGTCAGGGTGCAACCCCGCGGGTGAGGGGACGGGAAGGCCCGAGTCCAGCAGAAGGGATGTGACTTTTCCCTGCTGCCACTTTCCGCGGGCAGCGCGGCGGGGCACACACGTAGGTGCGTGTTCATCCTAGGACTGCCGTGTGCCAATGTTGCCTTCGTGTCATTGATCCTGTGTCAGGATAGACAGACAGCGCCGTGCATCCTTCTGGCTCGCTTGTGTTTGTGCCCCAAAAGACTGGAATGGAGGGCCAAGGCCGTGGCAGGCTGATAGGGTGCCTGGCATCTGCTGAGCAAACATGTGCTTGCACCCAGCCATAGGCGACCACAGAATGTCTAGCTTATGGGGTCGCAGAGGTAACAACGTGTATGGTGTATCATAAGGTTTCTTCTATGGACTTGTTCCATAGCATAGAGATTTTTATGCTTCTCAGGCCTTGGAACAGGATTGCACCTGATTCTTTATGTGCTGCAAATGCTCTGCTTGATCCACGTTCTCGTTGGATACACGTGTTCTACTATACAGCATATTGTAGAATTCTGAATGCAGTAGCCTTAAGATAAGTAAATAGCATCTTACGCTATCTTAAGACTGTATTGTATGGAGAGTAGGCACAGGAGTTTTAATTTAATATAATTAAAATTAAAATTTAATTTTTTCTCTTTTGTTACTAATTTTCTAACTTTTTTTTGCAGCCCACAGTTGCTATGGGCTGTTACAAATTCTCCCATATTAACATTTTTTTACAAGATATTTGCTAAGAATTACAACTTAGGACTAAAAGTACATTGTAGTATCTTTAACTCTTACATACAGAGGCAGATATAGTTCTCAAAACCCCAAAAGCAGGACTATAATAATTCTATGCATAGAATGTAAAGTATGTAGTTTATGCTTTCTAGAATATGCTGTAATTAAGATATGATGAATGTGGATGAAAGTCATAGTAAAACATTTTTTTTTGCCAAGGTATCTAATCGCGTATCTGTTCTCACTTAAAGCTTTGTTTGGGCTAGGAAAGAAATCAGTCTCCCCATCTGGCTCAGTGAATATGAGCTAGCCAAACCCGTCTGAAACTCGCTAGGTTTCTCGCTCAAGATGGACAACTTACAGCATGTATTAGGCAAAAATGGAACTAGTACCTTTCCAGTTTAATCTGTGTGTAGAACCATATATTTAAAGTTAGTGCTGTGTCTGTTTCATTTTTTAAGGAATGAAATACTTAAAAATGAGTATACAGGCTGGTCTATGTTTTTGCTTACATGAGAATTAGAGCTAAAATCAGTTTAAACTAAGTTGTATTCTTCACTCATGGTGATAATTCTTTGCTTATCACAATAGGAAGGAAGATTGCAAGAAGTAATTGAAAACCTTCTCTCCTTGGAAAAACAAACACGAACAGTAAGTAGCATATGGTGTGTAAAATTTATGCTGGGTTGTCCTACACACCCCTTTGTTCCACTGCCTTAAAGTCATGAAGGGAATTGGAGTATCGGTCTTTCCCTTTTCTTGTTCTTTTCTTTAAAAACAAAATCAGTGAGGCTAGATATCAGGTTTTTAAACTTCTTATAACAAAAGTGCGAGTGGTAGAGGTCTACGAGTTCTTTATCCCATCACTAATTTGTTTGTTTGTTTGTTTGTTACAGGCATCTGATATGGTTTCCACATCTCGTATCTTAGTTGCTATAGTGAAAATGTGTTATGAAGCTAAAGACTGGGATGCTCTTAATGAAAATATTATTCTTCTATCTAAGAGAAGAAGTCAGTTAAAACAGGTGAATTTAATCCTTTGAAACAAAACATAAAATTGTATTTGGAGCTATATTATGTATCTGATTCTACCTTGTATGTAGGGACTTTCCTGTCTTTGTAGCACCTGCCAGAATTAGTGTCTGTTGACATTTTTTGGTAGACATAATGAAAGCCAATAATGAAACTGATGTCTGGAATTAGTCTGTCTTCACCTTGTGCCTGATTTCCATGTGGTCCAGCTTGCCATTCTTGGCAACACAGCTCTGACTTGTCTTCTTTCAGTGCATTCCAGTGCTTTTAAATGGTTGTTCAGCTTTACACTGTTCTACAGTCTGTATTATAGACATATTCTTGATTTTTCATGTTCACACGAGGTGTACATTAAACTGAGTTACTGCAATTTATTGTTATCAAATAAGGTGTATGCTTTACATGCTTGCTTTTGAAACCATCGTACTCTGGAATACAGTTCTGTCTGAGAAATTGGCTGTCAGGATAGCTGAAAGCACCTGCATTTAAGGAGATACAAAGTTCATTGCACTGTGTGTTTAGTTTGACTTAATTAGAAGTTAGCTACAGATAATTTTGATGGCATCATTGCTTTAGGAAGAACAAGGTTACTTTTGAACGTGCAGAAACATTAGGAGTTTGTATGAAAGTGAAGTACATTTTAGTTCTCTTGCACAAACTGGCTGAAGACGGATCATTTCAGCTGGATTTTCTTCTTGAGGAAAAGGTTTCTAGAAGTTTCATTCTGTTACTTTGTTGGGGTTTTTGTTTGTTTGTTTGTTTTTAAAGTAGGTATATTAATAATAATTGTAGCAGTTTTGTCAGCATTGTTACCAGAAGAGCATATTCCATTACCTGCGTTTGCCACTGAAGGACGCTAGGTTATTAGTGCCTATTTGGGAATATGCAGAGATGGAAAAGCATCAGTCAGAAATAAGCACCCCACTTCCTTTCCTTCCTGAAAAATGTACAGGTGTCCTAAAGAGCAGGGCGAGTGCACACACTCCAGAGAAGACATACCTTCCCTTTAGCCATGCAGGTCTTAGGACAGACAGATCAGTTTTGTCAGTCCATGTGAGAGCTGTGGGAATTGGCAGAAGAGGAGGACTGCTTTTCAAGAGAGAACCACATGGGATTAATTATTTTGAGTGTCAATGGAAAAACTGAGAAGAAAGAAATGACAGAACAGCATCACGTTTGACTTCTAGCATCAGTCACTAGCATCATATTACACGTTTTTATCAATCAAAGTGATTAGATATATCTTGCATGTTTTTTGTTGAGATGAGTCTCTTTAGTTTGATATGAAACTATTTAGTACTTATCTCTGAGTGTTATCGTTTGAATGCATCTGAAAAATCCAAAACCACAGTGTGTTTTTCTTTTCTGTTACTGTACTAGGCAGTTGCTAAAATGGTCCAGCAGTGCTGCACTTATGTTGAAGACATCACAGACTTACCAGTCAAACTGCGCTTAATTGACACGTTGCGTATGGTTACAGAAGGAAAAGTAAGATTTTGTTTTAAGACTGAATGTCTAAAAGGTAGAATAAAAATGTTCACCTTCTTTAAAAGCATAGCTTAACATTATTTTTTAAGCTTGTGCAAAAAAGAGCAAAAGTATGTTTTTAAATTAGCCTGGGAAGTCAGGTAGTGTATTTCTTTCCACAAGACTGCAAATACTTCCCAGATTTCATATTTAAATAATTTGCTGAAACATTGGTTGTATTTCCGTGACATAGATATTTGGATGTATTATTAATATAGTTAATAATACATTTCAGGTTCTAAAATGCCATTTGTTTTTCACTTTTAAAAATGTTTGTATTTGAATTTGTTGGAGAAATGGGCAGGTTTGGTTTAATTTCTCCTGGGCTTAGCAAGGTGTTATGTACAGTTACAGTAACCAGAAGGTGATATCCAAGCATTATTCCAAGTTAATTATTTACATAATATTCCTTTTACTTTAAGAAAATAAACAACTCTGGATTAAGGCAAATTTATATTAATGTTATGGCTTTTGCCTGTTCAAAGTTAGTCTAAATTGTTACTAATCAAATATTCTTGATTTATGGATGGTTAGGAGTGAGTGAAGTAATGCAAATGGTAGTGCTTAGTACACATGAACCGTTAAAGTTTTACCTTCAATATTTCATACCTCTTTCAATATATTTTAGCAGACAATACTTCATTCACAGTGCACATCCTTTTATGTTTGCTTAAAGAATGGTAGACAAATTTAGACATTATTTTTTGCATTAATTTGGTCCAATTACTTCTGATGTGTCAATTATCAATGATACTTTATCTGTATAGGTTGTGGATAGTACCAGTATAGTATATGCATACACAAGGAATTAATTGGTTGTATGAAGACATCAAATATAAGTCTTAGTGGGGTTGTGGTTTTAGAGTTTGCACTTGTCTTTAAAAAATTCCAAGGTTTAAAGTACTGATTCTGCTTTCAGATATATGTGGAAATTGAACGTGCTCGCCTGACAAAGACACTTGCAACAATAAAAGAACAGAATGGTGAAGTGAAAGAGGCTGCCTCTATTCTGCAAGAATTGCAGGTAACACACCGTGGAACTCAATTGCATCAGCCATAAAAATGAATTCTGACTGCTTTTAGATTATTGTTTAGAAACTTAATCAGGTACATCTGCAGAAATGCCTGGAATGAGATTAATTGTTATTAGTGAAAGTGTAATTCAGTTTTAACTGCTTTTGTTAGTATCATGGTTGGGTTACATAGAGTATTTCCCATTTGGAAAAGATTTCAGCTCTCTAGGGTAGTGCATTGAGTTTTGTGTTGGTGGATTCTTCTGGTGTAAGTGGGGGCTATAATTTCAAATCGAATAAGTTTTTCTCCATTTTCACTTGCTCTGGAATAGCTGTGTTTTTCTGGTGTCTTGTTTTGTTTAATTTTTCCCACCCTGAAAACTTCCCCCTCTTCCTGTACAGTGAAGTCTTCATTTGATTTGACTTTGACAGTGTTAAATATTTACATTTTCATTGTAGGTGGAAACCTATGGTTCAATGGAAAAGAAAGAACGTGTAGAATTTATCTTGGAGCAGATGAGACTCTGTCTAGCTGTAAAAGACTATATTCGGACTCAAATTATCAGCAAAAAAATTAATACAAAATTTTTTCAAGAAGAAAACACAGAAGTAAGTAATTGGAGGATTCTTCCCCTCCCCATGCCAATTTTAATCTGACATGACTCTCTTCAGGTCCAAGTATATTTGAATCCCTCTGTTATCTGGTATCCAGTTGGATTTCATTTCCATGATTCATAGAGCTGTATGAATTTTACTGTTTGATACTCTTTCAGAAACTAAAGTTGAAATACTACAACTTAATGATCCAGCTGGATCAACATGAAGGCTCTTACCTCTCCATCTGTAAGCACTACAGAGCCATTTATGATACTCCGTGTATCCAGGCTGAAAGTGAAAAGTGGCAGCAGGTAAAAAAAAATTACGTATCAAATGTCTGTATTTTCATGTGGCAAATACCCATTTCATTACCAGATCAGTTTACAGTAGATTAAATAGCTCATCAGTCTGTTGTTCTTAGGGTTTTTTAGTAGCTATATTAACAAATTGGTTAGTTGAAAACAGATACAATAAAGTTGATATCAAATGAATATTTATAACTAACATCATCATTTAATTGCCTTTGAAATCTTGAGAATGTCTTGTCTGTTTTATAGAAGTGCAGAAATTAGAAACAGCTGTGCAAGTGTGGTCTAAACGATACTGTTGTATATGCAGTACAGATGCTACACATTTGAAAAGATTATTTTTTCCATGTATTTATTTTAAATACTACAGTTTTAGTTAACCTGAGTCAATTTAAATGTATCACTGTGAATGGGGGTTCCTTTCTGCAAGGTGACACCGATTTCACATTAACTTCTTAATACTCTGGCCTTTTAGATGTTAAACTCTAAGCTGTGGGAGCAGTGGTTTTTTTCCTTAGTTAAACAGGAATTGAAAACCCACACTCTTTCCTCCTAAAACAGGCACTGAAGAGCGTTGTTCTTTATGTTATTCTTTCACCTTATGACAATGAACAATCTGATTTGGTGCACAGAATTAGTAGTGACAAAAAGCTAGAAGAAATCCCGAAATATAAGTAAGTATTCTTTCTAATAAACAATTCTTAGGTAAAAAAAAAAATGTCTTTCAAACTAGCTGTATAAGTGAAATCTGTTTACGCTGAGTCTGGTGTAAGCATCTCAGAATTTAATGCAGTATGAAAAATACTGCAAAAGTTCATGATTGTGAAAGTTCTAGATTAAAATAAATGTCTCTTTATAAGAGAAAGATCTTTATTGGAAACACAGTCTGACTTGAGCTGCTTCCTGATTGCATGAAGTATTACAGAGTATATTCATGAAGAACAATGAATAGTAATAAAATGAAAACATTTAAAATTATTTCTTTGATCTATTTAAGTATGAAATGAGCCTTATTAATACAGGATTGTAAATCAACTTTACTAAACCATTTAGAGACCTCCTAAAACTGTTTACCACCATGGAATTGATGCGATGGACTGCCCTAGTTGAAGAATATGGGAAAGAATTGAGAGAAGGATCCCTTGACAGTCCTGCAACAGATGTTTTTGGCTGTACAGAGGAGGGTGAAAAGAGATGGAAAGATTTAAAGAATAGAGTTGTGGAACATGTAAGTATGGCTGTCTTTAAGCACTAGCTATGCATTCAATGCCTCAACTAAAAATGCTTTTAGCTTACTGTATTTTAATTACAAAGAGAAACAAAAAAGCGTGTAGAAAGGCAGCAGACAACTTGCCTCTTCCATTGTGTTATATGAGCAAATGAAATGTTGAAAATACATCTTTATTATAGATGGCACAGTTGCCAGAAAGAGAGCATATTGCACTCAAATTGTGAGATTTAGCATTCACATTTCAATAGAGCAGAAATTTGAAAGTCTTGCTTTGTGTTCAGTTCACAATTAGTTGATTTAATTACTTAATGATTTGTTACGTGGAGACTTGTATACCTTTTAAAAGCAAAAGAACTGTTCACAACTCCCTCATGTATCTTATGTTGGACTGCTGTTAGAGCACTATAGCTCCTAATCTGCTTTTAACATTGACTTTTATGTTTTTGCAGCGTGCTTCAATTATATATTATGCACATAACCCTCTGAACACTTTTTTTCCAGAATATTAGAATAATGGCTAAATACTATACCAGAATTACTATGAAGAGGATGGCACAGCTCCTGGATCTGTCCATTGATGTAAGTGTTGCTTTGCTTATCCTTCTTTCATAAATGGCATGGAAGTGTATGTGTGCATGTGTTTGTGGCAAAAATGTAAATATTCAGCAGAGTTATGTTCTCTTGTAATGCGAGTTTTAGTTCTCTTTGTAGCTGACAGCGCTCTGTAAGTGGTCCCATAGATCACCATTGCATTGTTTTACAGACAGTGCAGACACAGCGTTGTAGAAATGCACTGCTTGGTACACAATTCTCAGGGTTTGCACTTGATAGTTTATGAATGTTCCTGGAGATACTATCTGTCTTTGTATTATCCCTGCAGCTCTCCTACTTCCATCCTTTACATTCCCCTGGTCGTGTTACCAGTGTTCGAGCTCTCACCAGGAGGAACAGAGTGTGCTATAGATAGACAGGGAACATTGAGTGAACTGAGTTCATCGGGTTCTTTCTATGAGAAGCAGCATAAAAGTCTGATGGGACTAATAGTATTAATGCAAATATTTGACACTTTACTAGTGAATACAAAGACTTGAGTGTATTTTTATGCTTTTAGGGAGTTAGAAAACTGTTTTTTAATCCAGGACGAACTCAATGTCTTGATGCATGTACCCGTAAGGCAAAAGCTGCTCTTAAAAATTCATTTATATTCAAGGTCTTACTGAAGTGCTGTAGCTGCTTGTCTTGTGTTTCAGTGTTAAAAAGCTCGTCAATGGGTGATTAGAACTGACTGAAGAAACAGGGTTTCTCACCTTTAAACGCCCCTGTTTATACATGGTTGCACTTGGGAAGGTGGGGTGGAGTAGTCTTCCTGTCATCCCCCTTTGTGTTTTCAACGACTTTCCAAAGAGATTCATGCATTGTGGCATATTGGCATTTCAACTGCAAATGAATAGGTTTACCCTGCTGTCTTTTCATTAATTTCATTTAATTTCATTAAATTGCTCTTCTCCACAAACTCCAATAAACCTTTTCAGAGAGTGGTCAGTAATCCACATGGATTTTCCTATGCCTTGCTTGTCAGATGGCTTGTTCCGGTATCTGTGTAGCCCCGTACTCCAAAGTGTAAAAGTCTGTTGGTGTAGTATATTTAACTTGTAATTTCATGAAACATAATCAGATATAGGTCAAATGGGGGGGGGGGGAGGGGCAGGGCAGGGAGGAAGGTTTTTAATAGATCATGCTCATACCTTGCAGTGCCAACACATAACGTTGAAGTATTGTGCGTTTTTTTAAGTACAGTATTGCTACAGCTGTATTTCTGTTAAGTATAAAGAAAATGTTGTTCCCTGTGCTTTAATGCTGTTTGGGAGGAATTCTGATGTTTTGTAGCTAAAAATGCTGTTTTCTTGACTTAGTGCTGTTTGTCTTTGCAGGAATCGGAGGAGTTCCTGTCTAACCTAGTAGTTAATAAGACCATCTTTGCTAAAGTAGACAGGCTGGCAGGAATTATCAATTTTCAGAGGCCTAAGGACCCAAACAATCTACTCAATGACTGGTCTCACAAGCTCAACTCACTGATGGCCCTAGTTAACAAAACTACACATCTCATTGCCAAAGAGGAGATGATACATAACCTGCAGTAAGGTGCCTCAATAATCTCAGTGCTTTTAAAGAAGGCGTTAAATCTTCATAATAGAGACTATTATTACAGTGTGTATATGGTTTGTTTTCTCCCTGTCAAGCCTTCCTGGTCTAAAATTTAGAACATAATTCTGAAATTCCTGTTGGCAATTACGTTCCCTTGATTATTCATTCAGTTGTTAAATGTTTTTGCTACAATTGGTGAAAGAACATAATAAAACTGTATTGCCTGTATAATACTAATCTTGTGATGTCTTCTTTTCCACATATACCTTTATCTAACACATAGTTCTGTGGTTATTTCATCACAGGCCTACTTTTGAGGCTGTGATTGAGATGATAGACTGTAAATAATAAAATCAGGGTTTTACAGTAGCATGCATTGAGGTAACTTGCAATATTATAATATGTCAAGACAGTGTTTGAACAAAATTCCAGATGTTCATACTTAAGAATAATGCTATTTCTTATGGTTTGGGATTACAGATAGGCTTTATTAATTAATTCTGAGCTGTCTGAGAAATCTACATGATTCTTGTCTGCTTGATTCAAGTCGCTAATTTTCACTGTTTTGTAGTTCCAGTTTGTAATGGCTATAGTAGCAATTACGCAACTAACTAAGACAGTACTTCAAAACTGCTGCTTCTCATAATTGAGTGTGTTATATTCAGACAAGATAAGTCCTATTATTTGCTCTAACCTACTTGTGATGGAGGGAAGCTGTCCCTGTGTCTCCCCATTCTGCTTTTTTAAGAAAGTAAAGTAGTGGCACGGATAGTAAAGTAAGAGTCAATGGAACATTTATTGAATTTTCTCTGTCTTTTAATAATTTTTAATGCTAGCCATAACTAACTATTCTGTTCATAACTCATTGGGTAGAGACTATAATTGCAAATGGTGTATTGTCTCTTTAAAAGCACACTGAGCTTCATTCACAGTGATGCTCTTAGCACAGGTAATTATCATATGAATACGCACCAAGTCAGGAAATTTTAGACAGTGGTTCTGAGTGAGGAAAGTCTGTGAAGGGCCAGGAAAAGATGGAAGCTTCTAAGCAGTGATTTGCATTTGAAATGTAGACTTTGGACATAGCTTAAAGGAAACTTGGGAATGTCATTTCAGAGGCTTTTAACTTTATCAGGCCATACCAATCCAGCTCACTGCATTTAAGCAACAAAAAAGCAGCTGAACTATCAGTGAGTGGAGAGAGAGCAGACTGTTCAGCATGCACAGAATGTGATCTACCTTCTTACATTGTACTAGAATCATAATGTTAATGAGTTGTATGTCACAGTCACGTCTGCGAACGGGATGCACTGCTCTTTGCAAGCCTGGCTTTAGCAGTGTAAGCAAAACCAGCTGCTGCTGGGATAATGAACACAGGAACTTACTTCTGTTTGACCTTGTTAGCAGCAAAATTCAATCTGTTGGAAACTGAGGCAAGAGGTGTCAGAAAGGGGAACAATGGGTCATCAGGGGAAGTGGGAACTTGCCTCTCCTATGTTCTTATAATCATAAACGTTTTTCTTCCATTTGCAAATCTATCCTGGAATCTACAACCCCAAGCATCTGAGCTCATGGACTCCGTGACTGACACCAGAGGAGAGATATTGGACCTGGTTCCCCAGCCACCCCTCTCTTCCTTCTCATCCTACTGTGGAATGGTTCAGTGGTTCCCTGGCACTATTTTCTGGGGTTCTTGCAGATCCTACTCCCTCTCTGGCCTAGCTACGTCCCTCTCCGCTCCCTTTGCTTGCAGTTAGAGCATGAGTTTGTTGGAGAGAGGAGGTGGTTTCACTCCCCTTGCAACCCGCTTTTGCTGTCAGCATTGGAAAGAACATGGAAGCGCGCTGATCTTTCCACAGCCCAGGTACCTCCTTAAAACTCCATTCAGAAGGATGATGAAGGTTCACTTTCATGGTCTGTATTTGTACCAAAGATCCACAATAATCAAGCTTTTTGACTTTTGGTCCAAAATAGATTTTTGTCCTCACTGAATTAACTTTCAACACCTTCGTTGTGCTTTGATAACATACTGCCCCTGGCAAACTCCCTCCCCATCCTCAGAGTGAGATGTTGTGGACATAGAACCTGCTGCCAGAAGCAAGAATTTGTTTGTTTCATTTGGTTGGCAGGCTACTATTAACGAAACTGAAAGGAGTGTAGCTGGAGAAGGTCTCTGGAAAAGGTTGCCACATCCAGACAAGCTGTAAACTTTTGGTGCGAGTTCATCTGAGGAACGCAGATTTATGTCAGATATAACTCCTCCATGAGCAATTTGAAGGTTCACATAAAGGCATGTCGGCCGCTTTAAAAAAAAAACCACCAAAATTGAAGATCTTTGATCTTGACAATGTGGGATCAAACCATCACATTAATCTAATCATTGTAGTTCCTGTCTCCCTAATGCACCCTCAACATCCCTCATTGCTGTTTGCTTATCAACATTCATTTTGTGGATCAAAGTAAAAATGAGTTAGTTTGCTCTAGAATGAATATTACTTGCTCTAGAAATTGTACGTGTTTAAAGAGTCCATGTTGAAGAAATGTTACGAAGTAAGATTAAAGTTGAGATCATCTGTTCATTAGAGGACTTTGGATTGATTCCAGGGGAAGTTTCATGCTGGAAAAGCAAAACTTCCTACTCTTCAGCCTAATAATCAGACATTAGTGGATGCCTAGAAATAGTTTGCTTTATTGTTTGGTAAGACTAAGAATTACTGTTGCTATCCAACCTCAGGTCTACCACTGACTTGTTTGTGGCAAAGGATAAACCACTTAACTTCTCTAGTTTCCCATGATTGCTGCTTCTGAGGGAGTTCAAACATTTACAAAGGTCCAGCGTGCTAAGACAACAAAAACATTGCTTCGATTACTGCAACCAGTCTGGAACTTTTTTTGAGAAAGGCCTCCTGTTCTGATTCTCAGAGATGAAAACTGCTCCGGATGCCTGCTGGGATGTTGGGCTGCAGGGCCAGGGAGGCAATTTGGTGCTGAATGTATTCTATTATGTGCTTATTACTTTTACGTGTTAATTGCAATGGTTTTTCCTGGATTCTGAAGTTAAGACATCATGAGTGGAGCTGATTGAAAACTGTGTTTTCTGTTGGAATCCATGAAATGTCAGTTCCCAGAAATAGGAGTGAACTTTATCATAGATAATAGAAATGGATTTTCTGAATTTCCTATGAAAGCAAAAGTCCGAGGAGAAAGGAGGAAAAAGCAGCAGTGTCTGTCAGTTTAAAATAATTAAAATAGCTTTGTTTTGAAAATGGAGAAACCAAGCTATAGCTGTGATTCCATGTGTGCAGCTCATGGGCGAGCCAGGACTCTAAGGATTTTTGGCTACCAGCTCCCCAGTAGCCCTGAAGCAAGCGAGGGCTTCTGAGTTCTCCAACTCTTCCAGAATCTGTGCCACACCTTGCAGAGCTCTGCTCAGATCTCAGCTCCGTGGCAGGGAGCCTGGGAGCCCTGAACAGCCCCAGGTTTCCAAGCTCTGCTTTTTGGCAAGGAGCCTAGATCCTCTGAGGACTGGGGCATGGCTCAGCCTCACGGAGCAGGGAGAAGCCCTATGAACAGTCGTGATACACAGAGTCCTGACTTAAGGGTAGGGGCAGCGGATGTGTCAGTGCTTCTGTGCAGGACTTCCTTGCGGTTACAATCCTGGGGAGGTTGGGTTTTCTAAACTTCCAGCAGGAAATTGCAATTTTCAGATCTGAAAGGTTTTGAAATCTTAATAAAAGGAAAAGTGGGATTTAATTTGATATCGGTGCATTTGTTGGAGTTTGGGAGGTTTGTTGTTCTTATCTTATCATGATGAGTCCCTAGAAATATCACTCTTCCGCTTTTGAGGACCCGAGTTCTGTCAAGTTTCATGATGCTGGGCAGCGATTCATTGGTTTTGTTCCTATCTCATGCCTCCCCACTGTGCCTTTGGCACATCTTACATTTGCAACACATACATCCCCGACTCCGTGTCGGGGCTTCTCAACTCAGCCTGTGGAGTTCTGAATGATGTGTTTGATTGTAGAAGCTGGAAGCCAAAATTGCAGCTTCCACTGGGGCAATACCTACCAAGGAGAGACAGATCTTATGGAGTCCCTCCTGCAGTAGCAGCTAATATAAGCTGATTTCCTTAAATTATCCTTTAATACGGTACTGAAACATGTCAATAAAAGACACAAGGAGCCTCTTTCTTCCCCTGTAGTGTATAACTGGTTGCCAGTGGCATGTTCTGCCTTCTGTGCTGTTATAACAGAAGTGGCTCTGAAACTAAAGTTTAGTTATATAAAGGCCCTTTAAATTTGGGATCTCATCCCTTAGGCCAGTTGCCGTATGGATTGCACTTTGAGCAGAATTTCCAAGGCTAATGAGTGCTTAGGGCCCAAATTTGGTTTGGACCAACAGTCCTCATCTTTCTATCTGGTAAAACAAAGACTATGAAAGAGCTTGGAGAGGGCACCACATGGGAACAACGCAGTTATTCGTGTCACAGGCTTGAACAAAACAGCTCTTGGCCAAGCCCAGCCCAGAGCTGTGGGCTCCCTCACTTGGGCCTTCTGCAATTCATTTAACCAGTTTACAAAATACAGTAAAACCTACTTCATATGGGGGCTAAGAGGTTTAATTTAAGTAACAAGATCATAAAAACCAGAGGGTGTATGGGCAGAGTCTCCATACTGTGTTTTATGGACAGCACTTTTTCTGAGACTGGGAATTCCCTGCTCCTTTCCGGGCTGTTCCTCCAGCATCGAGTTGCTATATTTTCACAGCAGTCATCGCCTTTCAGTACTTTTAGTCTAAGAATTTTAAAACCAGAGACAGAGAGCAAAAAGCAGGAAAAACAGTGGCCGTCCTCCAGCAAGTCCTTCCCCCTGTAGCTCAGTCACTAGCCACACTTTTTTTTTTTTTTCTAGCACAGTATAAAGAAATATCATCAGAACAAATGGGTCTCAAATGTTAATGAAAGCTTATGTGAAAAATAAACCCAGCAAGTTTGTCTCACCCCAAACTGAACTGCAGAAGGTATATGCATATATTTAGATATATACACACGTATAAAACTCATTCTATTTTCCAGTGTTTTTTAAAATTATCATTTATTTTGAAGAAAACCTTCCTTGCATTTTTGTAACAGAAATATTTATCAGTAATACAAAAGCTCACTGAGAACCAAACACAACTAACCTCCAAAAGAAAAGTACTAATTCCATTTCAATGACGTGGACTGAGTGCGACGCAAAGTTAGTTAGATCCTAAATATGGCTTTATCTCATTCGCCTTGCAGGGTGCCCACGGAAAACATTTCAGTGTCCCAGTGTGCCCTGGGGCCAGCAGAGATGGCCTGTGGCAAGTGATGTCATCCTGAAATGGCGTCTCTTGGGTTGGAGCTGGGAGCAGCCCCGCTCCCCGCTGGCTCGGCCTCTGGTAGGGCACTGAAAGTTAACTACACTCCCAACCCCATCTCTAACGCTGAACTGAAGAGTGGACTCATTTAGGTCTGAGGCTGCAAAAACAAAGGATTTCTTTACTTTTATTTCCTTCTGCATTTACATTTTTTGCAAGGAGCTCTCTCTTTCTGAACGCGTTCCTGATGAATATTGAAAATACTCTTCGGGCACAAGTACCTTCTTGCGGCGGCAACACACCAGAGGCTGCTGGTGGTTATTCTTTATTCTTCAAAGAGCTAGGAAGCGTTAAATGTAAATTTAAATATAAATGTATTTAGGAAAATCCAATGCTAAAATGATCTGGATCTTATACTTATTTTGATTAAAGTAGAAGGAAAAGTTTTTAAAAACACCAGAATCCTGCTTTGTCGATAAAGGCGACTCAGATGCTTAATTCCGCCGCTTTCCCCCCATTTCTCGCCCGCGTTCCCAGCACGCGGGAACCGCCGCCTCCAGAGAGCTCGGGAACGGTGCCGGTACCGGGAACCGGTTTCCAAGCGCTTTGAAAACACAGTCAAGGGGGGCGATTGCTCCCGAAAACAGAGCTGTTGGGCCCCGCAGCGCGGGGGACCCCGGCCCGCGGTACCCCTCCCCTGCGACCCCGGGGGGCGGCCCGGGCCCCGCCACCGCCCCCCGGCCTCCTGCGGGGCAGTCACCAAAAAAAAAAAACCAACCCCCAAACAAACGAAACAAAAAAAACAAACCCAGAAAAACACAAGCGCGGAGTAACGGCACGGATAACCCCCGGTTTCAGCGCTCCGCCCCGCAGCTTACCGACCGGCCGGGTCTCCGCTCCGCCCGTGCGCAGCTCGGCCCGCGCTACGGCGGCGGCTCCGCGGGCCGGGCAGCGGCTGGCCGCCCGGAGAGGCACCGACAGCGCTCCCGGGAAAGGGGAGGGGATAACGAAGGGGGAAAAAAAAAAAAAAAAAAAAAAAAAAAAAAAGAAAGCAAGGCGAAAAACCCCGAGGTTGCCGGTTTCCAGCCCAAGCGGCGCGGCTGCGCGCCTCGTGTGAGGGGAGAGCTGCGGGCCGTGGCTGCCCCCCCGGCTGCCGCCGCCTCCCCTCACAGCACTCCCGCTCCCCGTCCCGTCCCCGCCGCCTCCCGCCGGCGGCCGCGGGCCGGAGGAGGGCGGGGGAGGGCTTTCCCACAATGCTTTGTGGGGACGTTGACAAGTGGATCCAAGATGGCGTAGAAAGTAATGACAGGTAAGTCAGGACTTCCCCGTTCGCCCCCCGCGGGGGCCGAGGGCGGCCAGGCCCGGCCGGAGAGGGCTCCGGGGAGGCCTCGGGGGATCCCTGGTGCCCCGCGGCCGACCCAGCGGCCGAGCGGGGGCCGCCGGCCGGGCCGGAGGCTGAGCGGTGCCGGCTGGAGAGGGCCCAGTGT